>OX438931.1:917500-1266103 GCA_949316025.1 Lapara coniferarum | reverse complement strand
CTCAAGTATCTAGGTTTCCTCACGATGTTTTCCTTCACCGTTAAAGTGAACGATAATTGATAATCAATACACACGTAACCTTGAAAAGTCAGAGTTGTGTGCCTTGGGTTTCGAACCTCCGGACATTGTCTAGGCAGACCGTTCCATTCCCAACTAGGCTATCGTCCACTTTTTACCCGTCTGTCCCCTTTTACCCGTCTCATTTTGGGGTTTTTAATAAATTAATATCACATATTAATCATTTTCAAGGTTCAAGATATCCCCATACTGCGCAATACAATCGGAGCAACAGTATTTTCACCTCCCTATTAACCCCTTAATTATGGGTTGAAAAAATAATATCTCATGGTTATATCTAAGGTTATATATATCCCGATACCAAAGCTGATGTCCAATTTTTACATGTGTGCTGGGCCACAAAATATTAAAGTGGCGAAATATAGATCTTGGATCCATTAAAATAATATTTATAGACCTCTCCATTTACAACTAACTTTTTTTAAAACGTTCATATTAAGTGCAGTTTTTAAGCAAAATAAAATTAGATAAATCTCAAAATAGGAGGTCTTTAAAATTAAACGATTTATTGTAAAAGGATAGTTTTAAGGTGCACAAATGCTTGTGCCCGCTTCTGTTTCAAGATTCCATTGAGAGCCCATGTCACCCCTTATCTTAATACACACAAAATTTTAAAAATGCGACATAGGCGTAAACTCCATCTTGCCTGTCTTCTCTTTGGAGTCTTGAAGCATAGAACACCTGGCTATCTTCATAAAAAATTGTTCTGGGCAACAAGTCACACCTCACGTGGGCCTCGGCAGTGTGCAAAACAGCTCTACACTCATAGCCATAGTTCTGCCGCTTTTAGAGGTAGTTTCCGGTACACAGCCACTAAATGTTGGAACAATATCCCTCCGCCAATCAGAAACCTGCAAAATTTTAATGGTTTTAAGTTAAAGTTAAAAGAATTTATACTTAACCATCAAGTAGCTCAGGGCCTTCTTAGGCATGATACCAGTGCTATATAGAGTAATGCTTGGTATCTTCAGACAATGGAGCTTTTATATAACTTAATTATTGTAATGATATGTATTGTCTCACTCAAGCTCCTACTTATGTTTAGCTTGTGCTTCTAGAACAGTGGGTATACAGATGTCTATACAGTCGCCCTTGCCTGTGCGTTTGTGATCTTCTTTGTGCAGAGCCCTTTTCATCAGTTTGGTTTTCCGTAACTTGCTCTTTGCACAATTTGTTAAAAAAAATTTATTATAGGTACTCTTTCTTTGGGAAACGCCAAACTGACGGATAGGGCTTGAGGTGTTGCCAGAGGAAATCAACCGACGTCCTTTGCAGTTATATTGACTAATCTTTGTATATTGTTTTGTGGTGTTGTTATAGATAATATGTTTTACTTTTTCTTGTTTTGTTTTCTCTTTTTTTTATGATTATTTTTTTTTTCATTTATTGTTTAATATGTCACAAAGAGTTTTTTTTTTGTCTTCCGTGACACGCACTTCAAACGGCTCAACGGAAGACCAGCGTTGGCTGTATTGCCAACTTTTTGCTGAGTTGAGCCTGTTTGCAACAAACATACTATGTAGTTTTAAGTGTTTTATGTTTTAGTTGTGTGTGCGTTTGTTGCAAATAAAGTTTCTTTCTTTCTTCTTTCTTTCTAAGGAGTTCTATCCAAATATTTATAAACTATCTTCGTTAAAAGTTTAGGCCCGTTTTTGGACATATCCTTTCATTATCAGGAGTTTAGTTTCTCCCCCCTTTTATACCCTTTACTCAGTAGTAAAAGAAAAGAATTAACATCCCATATTTATTTTCCAGGCTTAATATATTACAATACATACAACATACAGTCAAGTTTCATTACAATCGGTTCAGTGGTTTAGTTTCTCAGTCCTTTTACCCCCTTAAATGTGAGTGAATAAAAAATTAACATTCCATATTCGTTTTCAACGTTCAAAATATCCCCATACCGAATTTCATTACAATCGGTTCAATGGTTTAGACTGTTGTGTTTCGGTTTGAAAGACATTGTAGCCAGTGTAACTACTGGACATAATGAGGCTTAACATCTTATGTCTCAGGATGACGAGCGCAGTGGAATGCCACACAGTACTTTGTAACTCAAGGTTCTGAATGGTGTTGCGGCTGTTTATAGGTGGTCGTATCGCTTACCATCAGGCGAACGGCATGCTCGTCTGGGCATTCAATGAAATAAAAAAATACTATTATTTTTGGTTGTATTTAAAGCCAAAACTCGCAAAATTAAAATGAGAATACGTATTTATGAATGAGGAAATTTCAGTTTATTTCTTTATTTTAATCTTTGTCAAAAAATCTAACGCGTTTTAGAATGTTCTAAACATGATTACAATTTACATGCAATTTTGGAATGCACTCGGTTTTGCAACACCTTCGTCATCCGGTCGAGCGTCTCGTTCCTCCTATTCCGTCCTTGTCCAGCACAATAGTACTGCATATATCCACCCTGCTCGCACATAAGGATAATTGAGGATAAGCGAGGAAAGATTGATAATATCCACGAATCGATGCGACTCAGTATATTCTTTTTATGTTTAAGATTACCTCTTTATAGGTAGATCGATGTTAGAGTATGAAAAACATAATATAACCACACCGACACCTCTATGCCAGACAGGTAAACAGAGCAACAACTTGTTACATTTCGCCAAAATTATTTTAGTTTAATATTATGCAAAAATATAAGTAGTTACTACTGCATTATGCATTTCTACCATCCAATAATGATGTGCAAGCACTATTGTGTAAGAGTTTCAAGGACTATGTGACCAGTGTAATTACTGGGTATAATACATTCTCTCAATAAGATAAGCGTAGCTCAGGGCCGCATCATTAGTAACTATAGATGGTCTTGTTTACGGCAAGTCGTAACGCTAACCACCACGCCAGCGGTCTTCTAATTCATATGTAATAATATGCTTTAATATAAAATATTAAGAAGACAATAAGCCGTGACGCGAATCTAAGATGGTATGTTATCGAGGGTGACAGTGTTATCGCGGGTCGCGCCGGCCATCGTATCGGCAGATCCACCGGGCATCGAACCCGCTACCACGCACCACTTACATAACCCTAATATCTTTGACGTGCCTTCTTGTTAATACACAGAATAAAATAAAATATGTATCAATAATCACAAGCAATAAAATGTGTATCAATATATGCTCGAGCGAATGTACTTATTTTCCCAGTAGAAAATCAAATAGAATTCTATTTCCCAAAGGTCAGTGTAAAGTCTCAAGTATAGTTTCGTACATGAAAAAAAAACCATTTGACATAGCAAACTACGATTATCGCATAACTACTCAAATTAGCGTTATCCTACAACAAATCACCACAAATCTCTTAGAAGCTATTTTTTTTATCGATGGCTCTACAAAGTGGCTTCATTGCACCTGATGGTAAATGAAATGAAGCCCAAAATAATGTCGACCGGCAAGAGATAAACATCCTTGGTGGGTCAGCACAGTTACGCCGGAATGCATAATTGCTTCTTCACGTTCCGCTTCAAGGACCCTAAGTTGTAGGAAAGAGGGAACACGTACGCTGGCAAACTGTTCCACAGTTTGATGGTGCGGCAGAAATATGAATTACCGAACCTTTGCTTCGCCTGGATAGGAGAAACTAATAAGCTGTGGTTTCGCAAGCCAGCACGTGTGGTTCTGTTTAGGAAAGAAGAGGAGGGGATAAGGTTAAACAATTCTTCAAAGCACTCAACATGATACAGACAGTAGAACACACTAAGTGAGGCGATGTCGCGGCGCAGCTAGTGGTTTCAAAGCTTTTTTACTTCTGCATCATTTACAATGCGGGTAGCCCGTCGCTGCAATCCGTCCAAGGCATCGAATAGGTATTTGGCGAAATGCTCAGGATATCCCTATCCGCTGGACCCAGCCAAGAATATGTCTAATAACACGTCCTTCCCCGGCCACTCCCGAAATTTTAGAGGTCGTGTTACAATTACAATTCTAAATTTGTATCACGTAGGCCACGTCTGTCTCGATGCCCTCCAAACGACCCACATTCGCTCAAAACCTACTTTTTGGACGTGCAAACGCTGTTCCTAAAATTGTTTTTAAGCATGACTGTAGTATTTTACATATAAGCTGCGTAGGTTAGACAAAAAACCAACTAATGCAAAAGTGTCAAATCGTCCTTGTCAAACCCAATATCTGCTATGTGCAAAAGTTTCATTTTGAGACATGGAGTAAAAACACTCTCACTTAAAATTTTGAGACAAAATTTGCACATAGTATATTTAGAGTCACGATACAGGCTGTGCCTAGTGTGAGAACCACCAGCAATGTAATATAAAGTAATAAATAATAATAAAAAAAATAACTAACTAACACTATCAAAAAATTTTGCAACTTAAATGCTGTTTATATAAAAACGCTGGTATTGAAGAAATAAAGTAATAACATAATTTTATAATAGACCCAAAAGACTAAAATCAGTGCCACAAGAGTGTCCATTCATTGTAAAAATGCGATATTATTACTTGGAAGATAGGAGTCAATTTCCTGACCCCAGCCGGCGATAGAGAAAACTTGACATTGTCCGCTATACGCTAGTAATGAACTAAACGTCAATGTGGAGATATTACTCGACTTATTTATACATTACTGTTGTCTCTCTTATACTTCAATCATATAATGTGAAAAATAAAGTGACGAGGGAGTTTTCACTAAAATGTCATAATATATTGTATAGAAATACTATTGTTATTCGCTATTGTAAAGTTAAAGTCGATCCTCCTTATGACGCTGTTAATCACTTGTAATTTATCGTTGTTTTGTCAATCTTACCTCGCTTTAAATAATTTAAACAACAGAATATTAATTAAGCTTGTCGGTTGTTATGAATGTATATAGGTAATGCACAATACGTATTTCTTATTTTGTAAGCTATAATTTGCTACCAACTAAACAAGGAATATACGAAAAGTATATTTGTCTTTACCGTGTCTATAACATACTCTGTGGTTTCATAATGTAATGATATAATGCGTATTAAACATAGTATATTGTCATTTTATATATTATCACTTTTCACATTAAATTAATATATGGGTCAATATTGTATTGTGTAATTTATTCGGTACCTAATGCCTGGTTTTAAAGTATTTTTGAGTCTGGCCTGCAAGACTCTGTCTGTGTAGATACAAGTTAGTCTATCTCTGCTATCAACGGCGTATTAAAACTGTGTTATCTATTAATTCTAAGGATATTGAAGACAATGTTATTGGGCGCATAATTATGATATATGGGTGTACTGTGTAGAGCGTCGTGCATTAGCATTTCCCTCCGCACGAACGAGTTGCTTACACCGAATAATCATAAAAAATCCTTATCATAAAACACGCCCACGTTAAAAAAAAATAGGCAAGGCGTCGTAAAATTCGCATAATTACGCCACAGCATGAGGCAATATGAAAAAACGCGAACTTTCACAAATTACAAGTCACTTCCACGTTAGCGCAAACTATTCAAATTATCTGTTTAGGACAAACCGCCGGCTGACATTGGCTCAAATTCATGTTACCCTATCTATTACAACCAGTTTGTCCTGATCTGTGTTATTGTACGCATATCCCCCGCAAGCTATGGCCACGATGTGGCGCGGGGGAGGCGCCGAGTATCAGCCAATGTCGGCCACGTTACTATGTCACGTGGCCGCTCTGCGCGCGCGCAACTTTATTCGTAATCTCGGTCAATGCCCCGTGCGTTAGATAAAAAAACACAATTTGTTTACGCGGCACGCTGTTACGCAAACCTTTATTACTGATTGTCTCTCGCGTTCCGGTTTCAATTCAATCCATTACATTTATTTATTAAGGTACAATTATTTAATAAGACAGTTGTTTTATAATTGTATACCTTTAATGTGGTAGTCTTTGGGTATTTTGAACAGTTCAACCGCATTTCTTACCACCAGTAACGGTGTAGCAATAAAGCCTAGTGATTTCTAGATAAAGGTCCACCGGCAACAAATTAATTAGGATATACAATTTCACTTCAATTTCGTTAACCGAAAACAATATCGGAAAACGAGCCACCGGTCGAGCCGGTGACGAAAATTAATCAAACAGTGAAAACCTGTTAGGTAACGCGGGAAATTGAGGAAAGCTTCGCGAGACAAAAGTGTAAAAAGCTCCGCCAATACAAGCACAAGTCGCACACACTTGCAGTGGCGGCGGGCACACAGCCGCGTGGCGCACACAGACGGGTATATGTGTGAACCGCGCACGCACACATCACCGCCAGTACGAAAACGAAAGTGTCCGATGTGCGCCGAGCATAGCCGAAGCGAGCTCACGAAGTCAGTGGAACTCGGTACGAAACTGGGACATCAGTCCGCAACACGACGCGAACGCCGGCGGACGCGGCGCGCCTTCACACGTCTCGTTACGCTGGATGACATAACTGCAAACTGTGCTCGTGATTATGGTGTATCTTGTGGTCGAGTAAACATGATGGCTGTGGAAGCGAGGCCGGGCAGCGCGGGCGCGGTGCGACGCTCGCCGCCCGCATCTCCGGCCGACCGGCGCCCGCTCAGTGCCGACGAGCCGCGCACGCTGGCCGCCAGGAAGGCTTATCCCGAGGAAACTCGCTCGCCACCCTCGCTGCCCTCGCCCGACCAGGCTGAAGATGATGCGCCCCTGGACTTAACAGTGCGCAAAGAGATTTCCGTGTGCGAATTCGCGCGACATTCGTTCGCCGACCCGTCTGACTATGTGCGGACGCAGCTCATCCTGCGACAGTCTCAGGACTACCTGGCCACCGGCCGTGACTCCGGGACAGAGTCCGACGACTCCGCCGGTCGGCTCAGCCCCAACGATGTCGCCATCTCTGGAAAGGCATACAAGAAAAAGCTCATGAACAGATACAGTAAGTTGTTTTCATACTATACAGATCTGTTTGACCGTCATAACTTTTTGTTTCATAAATAAATGGAAAATCATGTATATAACATGAAAATAGATAGTGAAAAGTTACCCCTATGCATAAAGCGGGTGATGGCTACGCGCTACGTGCGTAGCGTTGAACCGACAAGCGCTACGCTGCCTTCACTTTCTGGACTTTTTCTAAACCAGTGCTACGACGCTACATACGGCCTATAGTATTCACGAACATTTTATTGTACATAAAAATAGCCGTGTAGATAATAATGAAGAATAATTGTTGTTTCCGCCATGACCTAACGCAACTTGCAGCGTCCGTGCACCGGCGACGTGAGCGGAATGGATTCGCTCGCCGTTTAGCCTACTCTGGAGATACCCGAATGCCTACAGTGCGGCCGATAATATGAAGCACGCGATTTATGACCGAACACTATTGGCACAAAAAAATATCCATGTGCAGTAATCACGATTCGGGATTTCCTTGCTTTGTAATTGGATGTAATACGAGAATATGTAATTATAATCGTTTTATTAAGGTAAACCGAATATTGCACTTATAACTGTTAAAAAACTTTTATGCATGTACGCAAATGGATGAATTTCAGTAGATACTACACGGAACACGTTCCTGCAAAATGGTTTTAATAGTGTAATCGAATTTCTACTTTTCTTTTCAACATATTTATTCAATATATTTATGTTTTGTGTAATATTAAAACATATCATAGAACTGACTTTCGACTATCAATATTGTGATTAAATCATTTTGTATTATTAGATTACACTGTTAACATCACGTTTAAATACTATCATAATATAAGTCTGAAGACCAAAAATCCTTACTTTCTGGCTATAGGCTTTTATAAAGAAAAATGTTTTTATACTACTTACATTATTAATAATATATTATTACCCAAGAGCTTTTTATTTTAGTTCCTTAGAATCCATAGTTTTCAATATGTAAAGAGTTATTGTAGAATTTCTAAATAAATATTTTATGACTCTTGACATGATTTTTAAGCACAGATTTAATGATAAATTTGTTAAGCTAGCTTCAGGTACAACACTGTAAAAGTATTTTGCATGCTTTATACTGTCGTCAAAACATAGATATAGCGGTAAATTTGGCTAAAACTGGTATCTGAAGAATTCGCGATGTCTTATCCCTTCAGCATTGGAAATTTGTAAGGTGGATGGACCATCTGGATGTTTTCAGCATCTTCTGAGCTTCCGTAGTTTGGTTTTGTACGGACATTATAATTTCCTTTAATTTAATGTAATATTAAGAGAAACGTTTGACAGACAAACATAATTGACATTCTTCTGCACAATAGGTTATTGTGCGCGTATCTGTTTAATACATTTCTGTCGCATCAGATTAATTATATTCCACAGTCAGAAATGCGGATATTTAATTTATTATAATAAGAATGGAAGTCTTCTCCAGCGTCGTGGACTTAGACTTGAAGTCTCTTAGAAGAAGACTGTACCCAGCAGTGGGACAGTATATAGCACAGAGCTGATATTACTGATTATATGTAAATGATTATAGAGATTGTGTGACATTTTTATGGATGACTAGCTTTTGCCCACGGCTTCGCCCGCGTTAATAAGTTTTTCCGGGCTAAAAGTACATACATAAAAACCTTCCCGTTGAATCACTCTATCCAGCACATTTATTTCGATAAAGATTAATATTATGACGTTGATACAACTCTTAACAAATAATGCATTAATTTCGACCAAATTTGATTACCATAAAAACGGTTCTAGAGAGTTAATCTTAAAAGATAGACATATACTGTCGTGGACATTTTTTTAGATCATTTCAAGAGGAATAATTCTTTCATACATATATTTTTGGTATCTTGGACCGTTTTCGCAGCGTACGCAATGGAAGCCCTCAAGGATGAAAAATCTTACCCGTTTTTTTTTTCACATTTTCCATTATTTCTTCGCTCCTAATAGTTGCATCGTGATGTTATATAGCCTAAAGCCTTCCTCGATAAATGGTCTATTCAACACAAAAAGAATTTTTCAATTCGAACCAGTAGTTCCTGAGATTAGCGCGTTCAAACAAACAAACAAACTCTTCAGCTTTATAATATTAGTATAGATATACAATTCTAATCCTTCCTAATATTATAAATGCGAAAAAAACCTCTGTCTGTCTGTCGCGCTTTCATGCCAAAACTACTGAACCGATTTTAATGAAATTTCATACACAGATAGTCTAGAACCTAAGAAAGGACATGGGCTACTTTTCGTCCAGGGAAAATATAAACCGGGACTTTGATCGCGGAAAAAATTTTTAACGCGGGCGGAGCCGCGGGCAAAAGCTAGTTTAACATATATGTGTGTGCATATTTCTATCATTAAAATTACGATACTCACACACATCCTCACGCCCTTTATCCCCGAAGGGGTAGGCAGAAGCGCAAATAGTGCATCCATTTTTCTCCGTGCTTATTCCGTCCCATGATGTGATAGGGGCGAGCCTATCGCCATATTGGACACAAATTCCAAACCCCAAGCTGATACTGAATAGTGAAACTCAATATCACTTTGCCCGACCCGGGAATTGAACCCGAGACCTCAGTATTGCAATCCGTCGGAGGCAATTTCTGTTAATCAGGTCGCGAGCATTGTTTTTTATTTTGTCAACTAGTTCTAACATTATACTGTGAAGTCTTCTCATGTGCGTATTTACTATTTTTTTTTTTACCACTAAACTTGAAAGAAATATTCTTGGATTTCACAAAAATTACTAGTACAGGAATGAAATTCGCGCCCTCTGGTTTCAAGACCGGCTCATCGCTCACTATAATCATTTTTCCACAATCCATAAACCTCCATAAAAATTACACCAACTGTAATAACAAACACATCTTCAGCGTAAATAAGATAAAAATACGGACATGAAGTAACATGCGACACAATAAATGCACACTGCAGCATAATGAGGTCATTGACCTAGGAAAATGTAAGCCATGCAGTTGTTATGCAGGCCATATTCAGTTTTGTAGGCAACACTTATTTGCTGATAAAGAGAAATATGTTTTATAGGTTTGTACTAAAGCATCGCGCACAGCTTGCATAACACGTCGAAAGATATGTCAAGCTATGAAACAATTTGCCGGTAGAGTTTTTAATTAAAATTTAAATATCTGAGTTTTTAATTAATATATATATCAATACAATAACGCAGGCCAAAATAATTCTAACTCTTGCGTATAAAAAAATGTTGTGAAAATATTACAGTTAAAAAGACCAAAAAAATATGCTGCTATACAAACTAAGCAATAGAACATTCATTGAGACACTTTAACCACATTTTAAACGGCATAAAAATAAACTTGTTCTATGTAATCAAAAATACAACAGAAGTATACATGTTGATGTGCATCGATTATTCTCGAGATGTTTATGGTTTATAACTGAGAACTTCTTTTAGAACCTTCTATACTAATGATGGAGTAAATTTTTTGTGTGCCACAGTTTGGCACTCTAGCTCTTAACATTAAGTCTCGTGATATATTCAATACTAAAGCAAACAACGGGAGCGTAATTTCCAGTCCAGACGTCAAACATAACTCCAATCCGTCTCACTCCCACTAAGCTATCGCTACATAAATGACACGTAACCTAATCCATGTATTTGCGATATGCTGAGCAAAATCGGAAGTGGTCCGGTCATCGACCTCTGCCGCGAATGCTGAGCCCCGTGCTGACGCTGACAACTGATTGCTGTGTAATGCATTATTACGAATTGAGGACATTGTGTTTATTGCATTTAATTGTTCATGAGAGTCGAACTGCATTTTTATTTATTTTGTTGATTTATGTAAAATGTACTTAACACTATCAACGTGACCACATTTTGGGTGGTATTAGTGACCACTAAACATAATTAGCAAGCTTACTTCGCTCGCTCTTCTTAAGATGTAGAGACGCCGAAAAATAATACATTAGTAAATCCCACTAAACGGTGGCGTAGTTGTACCTATTACAGTACGACTTCAAAGCTGAGGTCTCGGGTTCGATCCCCGGGTCGGGCAAAGTGATATTGAGTTTTTCTATTCAGTATCAGCTCGGAGTCTGGAATTTGTGCCCGATATGGCGATAGGCTCGCCCCCTATCACATCATGGGACGGAATGATGGCGAAAAGTGGGTGCACTAGTTGCGCCTCTGCCTACCCCTTCGGGGATAACAGGCGTGAGTGTATATGTATGTATATGTATGTAGTAAATCCCATATTCTAACCCCAATAGATACTTTTTGTTTTGGATATTATACGACTTTGTAAAACTATTTGCAGCTCTAACATACATTGGGTGGAGTAATTCGATTCGACGCGCGGAGGCTATATTGTATTACCTTTATTATTTACCTTTTTATAAATGAATTTTATAAGAAAGCATCCTGGGACTGTGATATGGTATTCAATATCGATAAAACCGGCAAATCAAGTAACCAACGAAATAACTTCCTTATTTGACCTTTCCCATGGTAGGATGCGCAGATGCATTAAATCATCCACGGTGAAATGGTACCTGCGCGGGCACAGGTCGGAAGTGAAAGGTGCGTAAAAAATCATATATAAGATATGCGTATGCGCCGGATGCGTCTCCGAAACAATGCACACGTGATCGGGTTGAATGCGTTTTTTATAAACAAATCAGTGGGCCAGTGGAACGAATAAAGTGGTCACTTTGTTACGCTGATGGGCGTCCTTGTCTCCCGGGGAAGAAGTAGCGAGATAATGTTATATTAGAGTGATGTGAGAGATGCTGGTTATATTAGAATTGTTTTTGCTTTTTTGACGTAGATATGGGGATTTTCTATACAATCGATGAGAATCCATCGCACGGTTCAGCAATATACAATTTCTACGAGTTTTAGATTCTTTAACGCGTGATTAACGTTAACCTGTCGCAGTTATGTGACTTGTTTTTGTTTAAAATGTCTTCTGATCAACAATTTGTAGCAGAGACTTACAAATACCTACGCCTTCAACCAGAAATAGGATTAAAACTCAACAACAATTGTGGTTACAAAATATGTAGGTCTGTATAAATTTTAATTCTATATTTATAATGTCCGTGCATTGTGGTTCAAACCGAAAACAAAGGATCGAACGTTCAATATTTCTCGCTAGGTTTATTTAGAGAGCGTTTTCCCTTCACAATTGATAGGCTGTTAGATCATCTTCCTGAGCCTTCTACTTGATGATACAAAACAGCTAACCTTTAACATTTAACGTATATTTTGAAATCATTACATAAGAGATTTACTTAATTTAAATAACGAAATTAATTAAATAAATCTGTTCCACGTGCCTATTATTATAAAAACATCCTTTCTTCATCGGCGGTGGCTTAAACCCGGAGATATCACGGCAAAGGTCGTTGTTCTTACAAATATTTGCATAAATTAAACATCAAATATTCTTCATAATTACCGGTGCAGACATAACAACTGGTCACAGACGTGTTTCAAATGTTATTTTTATTGAATTTGTGATTGAATCAATCGATTTGAGCCATGAGGTGACCAGAAATGTACTAGACAAAAATAGATCCGATCAAAACACTGGTCTGCTACCTGTACGGACAAATTCAAATTACGAACAACAAAAAAACTATTTCGAAATATATTAATTCGTCCTTAGTTTAAATTCACTCTAAACTATAATTGCCGTCATTCGATTGTCAACTTTAAACGTTTGGTAATTGGATTCAAAATTAATTACTTCCACATTCAAAAATGTGACTTTTTATGGTTACCATAAACAACAGAATGCCCAGAAAGGGTGAGGAAGGGTTGTTCTTTTTTTGAATGGCTTCCTGCAATCAATTCGTCTCTGTCACGCAATAGTATGTCGCCAATGTAGAAAAGGGATGGCACAAATCACAGATTTGGCCGCATACTTGTGACTGAATTTTTTTAATGCAGTTTTAGTATTCAAATGACGTTAACGCATCCGTTTTTAGAATTTCAAAAATAAATAAACGTGCTGTACAAATATTCAAGACGGGCTATTGATAAACTATAAACGGTTTTACAACTTCCTCAATAGACATACAATTTTACATGTTAACAATAACAAATTAACATTAAGCAGAAAAAATAGGTTGAATGGATTGTCTCCTCCAATTAGTGTGTAATGTACGGACAGGTAATATAGATATATTTTTATCGAATGTATAATGTTATCTCTTATGTATTTATGCGTGCAATGCTCCTTAAATCGAGCACATCTTAGCGTGAGGCCGCGCGCTCAGTTTTTGGCCGGCCTTCAACCGCGACGCAAGGCTATTAGGTTTCACAACACATACAGACAAACAGACGTGCGACCAGCGCGGCCACTATTACTTTTGGGGCCCCATTTACGCAATCCGATTGTTATGAAAAAAATAAAATCTGTAAAACTCCAACTGATCCACTTAGGTTTTTTTGCATCAAAACATGTGAACTGATTACGAGGTTAAAAAATATTGTTAATAGGGGAATATGGTAAAAAAGGTGGTTTCCGTAACAGTACAGAGACTATCCCGCCCTCACACCCGCCACTGCAACTCCTGTAAGCCAGGATCGGCAATGGCACGCATTTTATGACACCGAGCGGTGAAGCTCGGCGAGTCTCAGGGAACACTAATATGTCTGTAACCCGCAACGAAATTAATCAAAAAGAAAGATAGGGAGGAGTTGGAAATATTAATTGTCCACTTCCCTCCATAGCAAAGCGGCAGACAAAAATAATGAACTAAGGAGGTATTTTAACCTCAAGTTTAGAGACGTTTACAACTAGAAAAGCCAGTTGTAAAGCACCACGGGTAAAAATTCAATGAAAGGGTCCTATCATTTGAGCTGTCAAATTTGATTCCAATAATAGGTATGGCAAAAACGCCGGAAAGCACGGAAATTCCGTCTAGTCTCTACAAGGTCCATGTAGTATACAACCCCAGATGTTACTTGCATACTATCCAGCATGATGTTGCGCTCATCATGCCAAAGACCACACTCCCAAAGTACGTGATGCGCAGACTGTTCATACACGTAACCAGGTGTAGAGCATGGGCACACAGGAGAGTCAACCAGCCTAAATGAAAATAGTTTGCCCTTAAAACTACCGTGACCGGTAAGAAATTGCGATACACAATGATCTATTTCTAGCCAAGTTTTATTTAGGCGATCGCGAACGCATGGAAAGTATGTATATAAATGACGCCCTTTCGAGGATACGTCCCATCTATATTGCCATTCGTTTAAAAGCTCATTGTGTACATCAGTGTGCGGTTTAAATAATCTGTTGGTTCTTAAGAGCTCACGCGACGTCAGAAACCGTTTGTCCATATCCTCTCTAGTGGAGTAATACATAGCGGCACGACGCTGTACCTCCAAATCGACTGGGAGTACGCCCGCAAGGACAGGCAAAGCTTCCGTACTAACAGTTCTATACGCCTTACACAAGAATATCAACGCCAGACGTTGACTCTGGAGCAGTTTTCTGCGCACAGCACCGATAGTAGCCCTATCGGCCCATACAGGTGATCCGTATGTAATACATGCTAAGTAAGTCGCTCCATAAATGACTTTGAGTGTAGTGAAAGATAGTCCCCACGTAGAAGTCGATATCCTTGTCAAAGCGTAAAAGTTTCTTTTTGATTTTTCTCCAACGTTTCTTATGTGTTCCACAAAAGAAAAATTTCTCTCTAAGATTAACCCTAAATAACAAACCGATTCTTTTCTCTTGACAGTGATATTATTAAATTTAATTCGTGGCGGTGATTTTAATATTCCCTTTAAAAGCAGTTGGAACGTTTTCTGCGGTGCAAAGGTAAGGCGGTTTCTTACACCCCATTCAGATATCAATTGTAAAGACGTCTCCGCCAAACTTTCTAGCCCCGATCTACTATTTGACTCTATGAGTAATAATCCGTCATCCGCATATCCGGTCAAAGTGCACCCCACAGGTAAAGGAATCGAAAGAAAATCATCGAAGCCCAAATTCCATAAGTAAGGACCTACAACCGAACCTTGTGGGCATCCCATCGTCAGCGGCTTCGACACGGCGTGGTGGCCAAGTTTCAGTTTGGTTGTTCCGTACGAGAAGTATGTGTAAATAAGGGAATATATATTCCTATAGCAACCTCGTATTTTTAACTTGAGAAGTATCATAGGCCACCAAGCATTATCGAAGGCACCAGAGATGTCTAGGAAGATACCGAGTACATATTTATGTTCCGAAGTACTCACCGTTCTTCTAACCGATATAGCCGCGTCAGTAGTCGACCTACCTATTGTAAAGCCGAATTGATTTTCGTGGAAAACTGGTCCGCCCGGTAACAGACGAGGGACGATAAGACGTTCTAAAAGTTTACCTAGAGACGGTAACAGCGTTATAGGTCTATATGACTTGGGGTCCTCGGGAGACTTATCGCCACTTTTAGGTATTATTCGAATGAAACCGGAACGCCATATTCGCGGAAATATGCCTTCAGCAATACATCGGTTAAAAACAGTCAGTAACGCCTCACCGGCTGCTTTACACGCTTCTTTAATCATCTTGTTGGATACTTTATCCTCACCGGAGGCTTTGTTTAGCGGTAAAGATCTAACGATGCTAATAAATTCATCAAACGTTACGAGGTTTGAGACAGGAGAGTTTGGCATTTCCGTGGCCCACATTCTAATTTGATTGTGATACTCGCTGTCGTTAACAGTGTCATCGGGTATTAGAGAATTTAATAGAGCTTCCGTGGTCTCCTCAATACCAGTTGTATAGCTATTATTAATTTTAATGTTATCAATGTAAGCCAAATGAATTGACTTATTTGCTTTAAACTCATGATATAAAGGAGACCATGGGCCCTCTTTATCCAAACGCGCGGCAATTTTACGCAATAAATTACCTTTTGATTGTTGTACTGCTGCTCTATAATGTGACCTGGCAATTTTAAGTGCATTAAAAGCAGATGTAAATACTTCACTAGTGTCACGACGCTTTTTAAGCTTATTAAATCTCCTGCGCGCCCTGCGAAAAGTTCGCCGCAGATGGACTAGATAATCATTCCACCAATCACATCTACGAGTGTTAGTGATGGAACCTCGGCCGATAGTAACATCCGCACAGTATGTGAAAGTGTCCGACATAATTTCGGCACACGTTTCAGGTGAGAGATCATTGCGAGTGAAGTCCGTGGCATGTTTAGCAAATAAAGAGCTGAAAAAGTCCCAGTTTGCCCCTTTAGTTTTATATCTAAAATCAAAGTTGTTATATATACCTTGCGTCAATCTAGGCAAGAATTCGTACACAATCAGGCGATGGTCACTACATGACGCATCCGGTAGGACGCGCCATCTATCAAGTCGAACATCTCCACTAGAAAGTGTGACGTCAATAGAAGACTCGCCCGTAGGGCTGCAGTACGTTGGTGGTGCTTCGGGGGTATTGTGGATAATAAGATTCATCTCTGCGATGAAATCTTCGACAGCGCAACGCCGATCGGTATCAGTGGAACGATATTTGCCATACCAGAGAGTAGATGACGCGTTAACGTCAGCACCTATAATGACTTTACGGCCTGCAAGCGACCGTAAGACATGGCGGAGATGGTGAATGTGTGGTCCTACGGGGTCTGAGTATTGGAAATAGCAGCTCACAACATAAACCTTACAGCTCGGATTTGAAACCTCCGCGACTGCACAGTGTGACGTCATAAGATTACGCACTGAGGTAATAGTAAAATTTGAACTCGATATATAAATGCCAGCTCGTGAGTTGCTGTCAAGCTGTACGACCCTGCTACGAAGTTGAGCGTGTTGGTATTGCTCCTGTACAAGTATAACGTCGAGTTTATATTCGCGGACTAACGTATCTAGCTCCGACGTCGCCACCCTATCATTATGGAGATTTAACTGTCCTATAGTAAAGTTATCCATTTTAAATTTATTTAATAATGAGTTGAGAGAATGAGAGTTTCTAACTTGTGTTTATACGATGGACAATCCTGAGATCCACAACGATGGTCGTGAGGTTTCTTAAAGCGTTTGCAAGTTGCGCATACGGCCTTAAAATCACGATTTTCTCTGTTTGGGCAAGCCTTGGTTTCATGCGCTTCGGCACATACGGCACAAGTTGGTGTCTTGATAGTGCAGAACTTATGCACATGCCCGTATTGTTGACAATTAAGGCAGCGGACTATCTCAACGTCATCGATAAATCGACAAGTTGCCCAATCTATAAATAATTTGTCTTTGGTCGCAACTAGATGTTTCCGTATTTCTGCGTCTATTTCTACGCCTATCCATTTACGCCCGTGATCCAAGGTACGTCTCCGAACAATCTTAACTGATTTGATGAAATCATCCTCCTTAATTGGCATCTCATCTTTTATATTTTGCCTGTATAACGCGGTTAAAAACGGTTTATCGTCCATTGAAGATGGCACATCTTTAATCAAAATACGCGGACGACGACCTCTAGGTTTTTCCAAACGTAGACCGGCTGATTTGATTGCCTCAACCGACTGCAATTTTTTAATTTGATTTTCATTCGCGACGCGAAGTACAACGCCTGCTTTCGCGGTTTTTTTAACGCCTACGATTTGAAACCCGTCGTCGCTGGGTTTAATTGCTTTAAACAGCGCTTGTTTCGTGGCAGACGATGACGCAAGATCAGCTGATCGCTCGCTAGTCGGATAAGCCACTACGCACGGGAGCGGGGCGCGAGGCTCCATTGCCGGGACTTGTTTTGGCAGACGGAGTTTGACTGCGCTCGCATAGCCGCTTTTATTGTCCTCTTTGGGTGGAATAATATGAGGACAATGTTTGAGGGCCTCCAACTCCCGCTGCGCATTGGCCAACTTGGTTTCATTGCAAGACGATTTTAAGGCCAACACCGAAATTAATGCTGTGATACGCTGAGTAAAGTCCATTATCGCCGATTTGTTCGCGACGTTCATACGTGAACCCTGATCATTGACTAGTTCGTTAATTTTGCTCAGGTAATTAGCGGCCTCAGATACTAAATCGCAATAATTATCACTCGTAACGTTGCCTCTGTTATTATCAGACGCGGGCGAAACCGAATTATCTGATTCCGATCGCTGTATACGCTTAGACTGCTCGGGTGAATTATTTAATGACGGCGAAACTTCGCTAAATAGCCGTTTCGGTTTCGCAGAAGAAGGCGATCTCTGTACTATTCCGCTTTTACGGAAAGGGTTTGGTCCGCGGTCAGGGGGATCGTCGTTATTAGCCGACATGGTTATTTAAAAGTAACGCACTCAAATATTATATTTAAATCGAAAATAAATTAAATTAATCTTCCGCCGGATCAGGCAAGTACCCTCACAATAAAAATAAAAACACTTACCGATGAAATAATTAGGTAATTATTTCGAAAATCCGTGATAAAACACTTAAAAACTTACGGACCGTAGTACACAAAGCAACACCACACAACCAGAAACAACCCACGAACCGATAGTTCAACTCCAAACACGATTAGCACAATATAATTAACCAGTGCGTAAGAACGTCACCGTACAGTGCGCGCGCGCGGAGGGAAGTGACAGTACACCGCTCACCTTGCCCGTTTCATCTGTCACATATAAAAAACACTTAACCCAATTTTTTGAAGTGCATCCAAAGTGGCTACCTGCCTCCGGTAGCAGGAGTTCGCCCTCGCCTATTAAAAAAGAAAAAAAAAGTAGTACCGTTCCTCGTTTAAAATTTCTGTCGCTGTCGGCATTTTTTCGCGGTTTTTTGCGTAGGCAAAAAGTTTGTTGCTGAATTTATGGTCGCGTTGTTGCAACGGTACTCCATTGTCTATGATTGCTTGCAGATGTTTTTTGTGCAAAATCGAAGAATGCTATTATTTGCGAATGCGGCGACTTCCTTAAAACGTTTTTTATGACCTTTGTTCGTCTTTCTCTGTGTTTAAAAACATCTTAACCCTGTATTTTTAAACAAACAATTTGTACACAATTCCGCTCACACTGCCAAATGTCTCCGAGGAAATATTGCGAAATATACTGGACGTGTTTCAACACATTCATACTTGGCCATAAATATGTTATTTATTTTTTACACTTGTATTTGTAGCAATTTTATTTTATCATCATATTATTTAATACCGGGTAACGTGAAATGAATCATTACAATCATTTGACACGTAAACTATAGGTACTTTTAAGTTGTAAAGAAAGAATTTAAATCTTACGAAATGCTAACGCAGACTCACAACAATAAAATGATTATTACATCTATTCCTACTCATCCGATTAGATAATGCAATCAGTTACACGTTATATAGCAACCTAAAAATATTATACAATAGAAAAGAAACACGTAACTTATACCGTTATCCACAGCATAAGCACAAAATTGCGCGATGAGAGTGAACAAATTGAATTTCTATCTCTAGTGCATGTCCTTATAACGTATCTGAAGACTTAAAACCTAAATTCATAGCATGGTTGTAGTATGCGACATACCAACATAATATTTTTAGGACACATTAAATTTATTTGTAAGTAACATGGATATTATTATTATAAACAATTACTATTTTACTCAATAAAATTGGGGGTTTTACCTCAAGTATGTAAATAAACTACCGTACTAATCAATATAGAATATCGATTAAACGGGTAAACTCAAAACTGACGGACCCTGCACGAATTAATAGTAAATGGTAAGTAATGGAGGTAGTAATTGGTATGCTAAGAGATGATTGAAAATTTATCTATAGTTATTTTATTATTATTCTCTCCTGTAATTGAACGTCTTTTAGTTCTTGAACTTCTATTTAGTATATATTTAAACATAGATATATTGAGAAGTTTGATAACAATTTTCATCGAATTAAAAATAATCTAGAGCTTCATTTGTTCCATAACTTTGCAAAAAAGGTATATTCAAATCTAGATTGCCAATTTACTGCCTAATAACCTAACTAAGTTATTGATTTTATGTTCAAAGTAATCCGCGTCACCAGGCGGCTGGTTGTGACGTCATATTTCCGTCAGCTATATACAATCAGATAGTATATAACATATCTGCCAACTTATTTAGTTAAAACGATGTTTCCGTTTAACATTTATTGAAATATTATCATTTTTCGCTGTGATGGCTATTTACCCAATCGCGCGAAGAAAGGGTAATGTTTATATGATTTCTGGCACATTCTACAGTCCAAACAGATCGAATTATTGAATAATGAGGCGGCATTTAATTAGTCTGCCATTGACATACTCTGACATTGCAGCTAGGGTTGTCACAAAAAGCGTCATTGTGAACAATAGACACCATCACAATCTTTGCACACACACACACACACAAACACACTCACGCCCTTTAACCCTGAAGGGGTAGGCACAGACGCAACTAATGCACCCACTTTTCGCCTCGCGTATTACGTCCCATGATGTGATACGGGGCGAGCCTATCGTCATACCGTATTCGCGTGTTTATAATATTATTCATATTATATTTATTTTTTATATTATTTTTGTATTGATTTCTATGTATATATCGTATATTTACATTAATTATATATGTTTAATTTGTAACTTTGAATACCTATCAAGTTACCCTGTTGCACCTACCTTATGTATCTCTGCACCATCCTCAGGTTGACTCGGAGAGAATGCCTTTAGCATTAAGTCCGCCGATATACATTTGTATATAAAGCAGATACATATATCCAGTAAATTTTACAAAGAATAGTAACTGTCATAGTTTAGTGGCTATAGCACTAATCGCGCTATGTATAAGACAGTAACTGCCGAGGTCGAAGAAAACTCGCTTTCGCTTTCCGCTACCGCGGTACAATACCTTGAACCGAATTCTAACAGACTTGTGCGGTCTAACAATTCCACCGCTCGCCTGAACATGCTGTAATAGAATCAATATTTCATTTGTTAAAAGTTACTAAAACATTTTTATGACTCACATAAGCTCACACCTCTATCCCCAAAAGAGTAGAGAAATCGGAATAATGCTCTTTTGTAGAGTTTATTTCTGTCCCATATAGCACTACCATGTATCTGTCACGGACTGCAAGTATCTAAGAAACTGGACTCTATCTAGCATAATGCAGACATGAGTAGAGCTTCAATATTTTAACCCTCCACAACATAACCGTCGTCTTCGAATACACGTTATAACCTAATATTCAGACTTCTCTAACTGTGGCCTATACAAAGACTTGTCGAAAGTTAGACAGTCTGCCCAATTTTACAAGAACCCGCCGCAATTTCAGCCCGAATTACGTGCAAAAACATATAACCTGAGGGAGAAACTTTTTACCAAACTTTTTTTGCTTTTAACGTGGGTGGGGCGCCGCGTCGTGGGACACGATACACTAATATAGTAAGTTCTATTAGTTGGAACTAGCTGAATGTTTCTAGTGTCTGTGCCTAGGCAAAAAGTGAGTCTAGGCCCACTCTATAGGTGAATGTCACACAAAAAGAATGAAGCGATATGCTATAACCGGCTATATATTATTAATACCATGTATCGAGTTACGATCAAGGAAATCATCCTTGCGTCTATTAATGTATGTAATATGATATGTCGATTCAAAACAAACAGGCCACGCTTTATTTCACACTGTTCCTGATTACCATTGATTATAGATGTCAATATACAGTGTGTTTTAAATAGATTACCCAAAATTTCCCAATCGTACAGGCATTCCTCATTTAATATAGTTGACGTAACTAGCTAATTATTACTCGGAACAAAACACGAAAAGCACTTACTTAGCGATAGCAAAATATTTCGTTTTCTGGCACTATCTCTGACACAGCTTTATAGTATCGCTAGCACTGCGAACAGGGTTTAACTAGTCTAGTTATTGGTTAGTTTGTAGAGAAAACAGCTAGGATAAAAGTTCAACCTGAATTTTAATATCAATTTACATTGTGTGAACAAAATAACGTTGTATATTATGATCATGACAACACTATGTAGAGTAGGTAGAGTTGAATCAACCTGTACATAGATACATGAATCATATACCTATAAGTACAGAACTTTTCCCACTTTTTATCTTCACCTGACGTAATACTGTATGCTATAACTTATTAAGTGTATTGTAATAAATTAAATATAATTTTATTACTAATGTTGGGGTTCAAGCTTGGGAAAATATTGGTCAATTTTTTCAAGCCCACATCGGCCTATTGTCCTTCATTAGAAATTGTTTTGTACTTGGAAATGGTTTATGATATCTAAGTAAAAGAAAACATAATATAAAACTTAACTTAATATTATGTATCTAATATTAATTTGGCACATGCATATTGTAAGCCGATACCACTGTTTCTCTAGGCAATTATGACTTTAGGCTTCAAAAGAGACGGTTCAAGTACTCTTCTCTTGGGTAGCAAAATTAGATTCAACAACCGAGCGCTGTCAGGTGGTTTCTAACACACCTACATCACATAACTGACTGCCTAAAAAAATATTCCCCCAACGGTATTCCATTTCAACAGTAATGCCGATATTTTGTATTTTATAATAATATTTATCCAGACTTGCCTTGATCTGAAAGACCTGTATGCCTGTATTTTTGTAGACTTCATCAACTCTCATAAATTATGTAACAAACGTACCATCCAGACAAGAGTTTATGTGTGTTTTTTGCTAGTGATGTGCATTCGGCTACGCGATTCGCATTCACAAGTTGATTCTATTTAACTTAAACTTGAGGATGGTTTACACATTATTAACTCTATATGTATATTATATCTTGTGAAAAAACTATAGTTTTAATTACCTACATTATTATTTGCTAGCTTTTGCCCGCGGTTCCGCCCGCGTTAAAAAGTTTTTCGGGATAAAAATCCCGCTTCATATTTTCCTGGAATAAAAAGTAGCCTATGTGTTAATCCAGGGCTTGATCTACCCAAATTTCATCGAAATCTGTTCAGCAGCTTTCGCATGAAAGAGTAACAAACATCCATACTTACAAACTTTCACATTTATGATATTAGTAGGATTTTATCCACATGATATCATCATTATCAGCCACATGACGTCCACTACTGAACATAGGCCTCTCCTAAAGATGGACCTCTCAAAAGCGGCCCGCCCATATGAGCTGTATTCCCGCCAAATTTGTGGAAACTACATTATAAAAAACATTCTCCAGAACCATCTATACTAATATTATAAAGCTGAAGAGTTTGTTTGTTTGTTTGTTTGTTTGTTTGTTTGTTTGTTTGTTTGTTTGTTTGTTTGAACGCGCTAATCTCAGGAACTACTGGTGCGAATTGAAAAATTATTTTTGTGTTGAATAGACCATTTATCGAGGAAGGCTATAGGCTATATAACATCATGATGCAACTATTAGGAGCGAAGAAATAATGGAAAATGTGAAAAATGCGGGGAAAATTATTCATCCTTGAGGGCTTCCATTGCGTGCGCTGCGAAAACGGTTCAAGATACTAAAAATATATGTATGAAAGAATTATTCCTCTTGAAATGATCTAAAAAAAAGTCCGCGACAGTATATGTCTATCTTTTAAAATAAACTCTCTAGAACCGTTTTTATGGTAATCAAATTTGGTCGAAATTAATGCATTATTTGTTAAGAGTTGTATCAACGTCATAATATTAGTCTTTATACAAATAAATGTGTTGGATAGAGTGATTCAACGGGAAGGTTTTTATGTATGTACTTTTAGCCCGGAAAAACTTATTAACACGGGCGAAGCCGTGGGCAAAAGCTAGTATATAATAAGCTTACTTCCATCGACTACTACGATCATCCTTCGTATTCGCGGCTGCTGCTCCCTTCGTCCCATCACTATTCTCACCCAGATTCCCAGACAGTACATTAATGATTTTTGTAATGTATACATAGAACTACCTCCCTTTTACAAGCTTTTCTTATAAATATTTATTGACGAAATGTGTTGAACCTTTTAATGTCGCCATAGAGACTCTACTTCGTTTATAGCGTATTTTTACCTGGTTTTAGGTATTTATAATAAAATGAAGTACTTTGCGACTGTTTATAAATGCTGTAGGTTCCATGTTCATAATTAACAGGTACATATTTAATAAATATATTTAAGTTACATTATTTTTTACGTTTTTATAGTTTGCCGTATATCTACAAAAACACAAATTGATATTCATCGTTACTTCGGCTTACAATAGACGCAACTGATATAAAATTTGAACATAGACATAATTTGGTGATTACGTTTATACAGGTTGTATAATATACGTCGTTGTCGAGACAGTCGGGCGTCACGTCACACATAATTTCTCTAGATTAGATTAATTTCGCAAAATTTCGCTAACCACACGCGATATCAATAAATTCTCACTTCCTGCACGATAACGATAATGAGTATTGCTTGTTCTTTGAAAAACAATGCACGGGCTCATAAACTCATATCTGCTTCTTTATTTATTGCGAAACTTAGTTGGGGGTGGAATGTAGACATTTATAGATGATCATAGAGATACATAGTTATTTTTACATATTGATACACTAAGCTGTAAAATAACATATGAATGTAAATTCTAAACAATGTTAACGTTTGCACATGGTATATATATTCATGCAACAATAGTCAATAATATTTCGACTAATATAACCTGTTTCATTATAATTACACCAAAAAATAAATAACTTCTAAAATCCCGGAAATCGATAATTGCTAAAGGATATAGTAATTACTGCAATATAACAGTATTTGAGAACCCACTCTACGCCTTCGTGATAGAGTATGTTTTAGCCGACGTAGTTTTGATACTAGTCTGCAGTATGTACTTGAAACCTTGACAACGTCCGTACTGAGGAAATCTCGTCTTAATGGCACGAACAATGTTCTTGGGTACCTTACCATAAGGAACAGCATAAACGGATATACCGAGTTAATATCAGTGTCTCAAAAAATCAATCTGAAGTAGATTTGTGGCGCTAGAAAGAATCTATCAAACAGTGGATTCATCGAACTGAGCAGATGTAACGCCTATATCTTTTGTGCTTATATTGATCATAGACCTCAGGACTTCGCGGCTGCAGTCTGCTACCACTCGACCATACCGTTATGCAACGCGAACAATAATATAAGGAACCCGTTCTCGCATTCGACTATTGCTCAATTTTTTATTCGCTTCGAGATATGTCGGCGGATATTGCAACATTAACCGCTGACTTATAAACAGGAAATCTATCAGCTTTTGATGTATTTATTACACAAATACTCCAGTTTGGTGCGGGACCCAGTAGCCGAGAGTAATCACCTACATACGAGATATGCTTGACTTCTCTTAGATGTATCGCTTTGATCATTTCTGTCACCAATGTACAAAATTGTGGTACAGTGTAAGTTACTGCCTGTGGAACTCCTAGATATTATGAGGCTTTTGTGAAGTCTCATAGTGATTTCGTATGCTCATTATGTGATCCAATATATCCTTCCGAATTTACAAATATTTTATACCATATACCCAAAGATATGAACAATCAACAGTATTATTAGCATTTACTATTTATTTAGAAGACAGCATGTAACCATCTTTTCTATCAAGTGACTCAGTAGACGGCGTGATTGCGTCCTAAAATGATAAAATGTGCACATACATGATAAAAATATTGTACACCTATCACAAGTTTAATATGGTAAGTCACCTATTAGCATATACTATGCCGGTTCGCGAACGTTTCACGAATCCAACTAAACAATTCACAAACATCACATCACGATTACGAAACGCGAATCTGTGTCAGTGTCAACGATCGTGCACGAAAAGCGAGACGAACGGCGCTCGGTCGAAGCACGGGCGACGTGATAACACGCCGCCCCGTGATACCACGGTGATATCTTGTCACACTTAGCGTCCGATGCTATTTTCTATGATATGGTTATGTTGATGAATTATAACCCCACATTTAAATGCAAGTTTTGTGGATATCCAATAAAAGGGTAGGTTCCACAAAACCCACATCCGAAACGCAAAGACATCTTCGGGGCCCAAATTAAATCACTTGCTCGTGGTTACCCGGCTAACAAACTGTGCGTTACAATGCCTTTTGAGTAACAATGGTTACGGTTTACAATTCATAATTTGGCAGACCTTTACCCGTTGGGTTAAAGGCAAAAAAACAATTAATTACTGAAATAAAATTATCTTGTATCGTTTTACATAAAAACAATGTTGTATGCTCAAGAGTTGAACGCACCTGTATTAATTATATATTTATGTATGTATTCATTTATTCATTAAATAAACAAATTATATTAAAGTTATTTTTCATGCATATTAGTTAATAAGTTTATGTTTAAACATAATATTTATAAATTAATTCAAAGGAGCGCTGTCAGTCTGTAGCTAGTGTAGCAGGAATATTGCAGGAATATTATGTATCTAGTTATTAATACGTGAACAATGACAATTATACATCTTTTTAGGATGAGACATAAAAGGAAAGGAATAAAATATATAATTATGCATGTATGTGTTCACACATTATATTTCCGACAGAACGCTTGAAGTCTATAGCCGATCGATTTACATGTTTATCGCGTCCTTACTTATATTCTTAAATCTAGCTATTTATGCAGTTAGATGACTCACACTCTCCTCTATAAACCCTCTGTAACAAATATAGTAACTACGGGGAACACAAACTATGTCTACTCGTAAATATACGTATGTTTATGTGATATCAGGCAAAGGAAGCGTGCGCACAATGCGCGTGCGACAATAGTACGCGTGTTTGTTTGTTTGTGAGCCGGCGGCGCGCGCGCAATGACGGTATTTTACGGTTTCCGGACGAACGTATAACACAATGTGTGGCAAGAGAGGTACGGAATATGGTAAGGTTAACAAGCCAAAAATATTATTTATTATTTAAAGGCCTCAAGACATAGAAAACGAAGCCAAGAAACTTTCTCAGTACACGTCGAAATATATTACAAAATAATAAATATTGTGGATTAAAAAATAATTTGATGGTTTGTAGATAAAACTTTTTTTTTTCAATTTTTATTCATAATTTTATTGATGCATGTCTCTCCGTAGACCAAAACATAACGTAACATTAGATACAAAATTGGGAAAATTCAGATATGAAATACAGGTAGAGTACTAGACATATTGCTTTAATTGATGGCCTGTTGAAATGCCTGTATCTGCGTGAGAGCCTCCGCGTGGCGCAATACTCTTCCGACCGCCCACCTGCAACGATTGCCAAACATTTCCGCCACTACTTAACGCACTTGTGAGCTGATTAAATCATAGATATCAATCTTTTTGAATGGGCTCATACAACTATTAAGAAGATGTGCCTGATTAGATTTGGCCCCCCAGGCCCGCTCCATTGGAAGTATTTCCGAAACTCTTCTCAATTTTTAACAATGACATGCCTATTTATGAGCTATCGTGTTAATTGTGTAGTATTACCTACCTTTTAATGGCCGTCGAGTTGCTACGTTTCAAGTGATCTTACGTTGCTACTTATCTTGCCCGGCTCGTCTTAAATTCGTATAAAAAACTAACTGTCCGATTATGAACAGTCGCCTACTAAAGTTCTAGTCTCATTCAATGGCATAAATGCTATTTATAATTGAATATAAATGTATAACACTAGGATATTAAAATTCATGACATAATACTCATTCAAATACTTATACATGAGTAAGTTTTTCTCAAATGAAACCGTATTTCCTTTTGGCGAATGTCACAAGGCTAACCGTAAACATTTTTTGTAGTCACAAGCTTTCATGAAGAAGCTATACGTAGACCACACGGAACTTATTTATATGTTTAAAATATGACATGGTTTTTCAAATAAATCTTAAGCTTATTGTAAAAACTAGTGTCTATTGTAATAATGAACCCAATGCGCCAATGGCAATGGATATGGCGGGTAAGACAGAAATTTTCAAACAACCGATGTGCTTTACACTAAAGACAATTTTTTTTCATTTAGGTATCTAATTGGCAAATTAATTTTTCCTAATTAAGATACTATAAAGTCAAATGTAAGAAATATAAATTCATATTACTAAAACTATAGGTATTGTAAAAATTTCACGACTTCAAGTTACATTAAGGTCGATTTTAGCGTCACAATGAATTGGCCACAAATAAATTCGAACCTGCGACGAACGGTCAAGGGCAGGTTATACAATTGACAACTTTGTTTAATTTCACAAAATTATCTTTTATTCGCGACGAATTTCAAGTCTAGAATAAAGAAAATTAAATATAAAGAAACCGCGCATGCGCATCGTTATAAACAACCAAGTTCATCTTATTATATGAATTCGCAGACCTTAGTACACGACCTTACTACGGTGATTGAAACTGAACTGAACCTGAAGCGACACGATATAATTTTTAAAACATAAAATTTTTCGATAAACTAGGTTAAAACCTGAATAAGCGATATATTATAGCTATTTATTTATTCACAGGTTGTTGTTTCTATAAATAACTTCCATTTCATCTAATATCAATTCTAAGTATATTTATGTATAAACAACTTGTAACTCTGTTATGATTTGTTAATATAAGGCAGAAATCCAGTAAACACATAGTAAGCTATATCAAGAATTTGTGATGGAAGGTATAAATAACTTAAAATTCCACGCGGTTAGTGTTGCTGGAACAAGCAGCAAAATCATACAAAAATTAACGGATGTAAACGTCAGAACAATAGGTTCTGATTATTTGTTGCTATTTTAGCGCATTTCAATCCGAAATTCCTTCATTTCTAATAAAATATGAGGGAACGTGACATGTTCGCTGAACAGGAAGTATTCATATAGCTATCAGCACAAGGAAAACTGACATTTAGATGGTTTCTTAGAAATATTGCTTTATACACAATCAAAAACTATGGGCAGTATAATTGTATTTTCCATCGCGCTATATTTGTCCTGCTACTCAAAATTTTAACCATTTTAAAATCAGTTTTACCGACAAAGCAATTAAATCAGTGTGGCTCGGTTACATATTATATGTTACAAAAAACCTACGGCATGTGATTGTATCAGTACTGGTCATTTACTACAGGTGACCCACTTGCTTGATGGCCTGCCATAGTACCCAAGACATCCGATCTGAAGTATTCGTCATGATAATCAGAGATAGTGATGTGAACAACCCAAAACAGTGATTGGCAACGCGATAGTAAAATTCACAATCGATTATGCAATAGATAGTTCCAGTTGTTACCGGTTTTGTAAGTGTTTCAATGTGAAGTTTAAATCGACAGAAACACCCACAGTTTCCTATATTACGCAAACCGATATTTGCACTTTACATTGAGCTTTATTACCGTAAGAAAAGGTGATATTTCTATTTATGTCAACTTGATATTTTAAATGTACTGAAACTAATTTCATAGTTATCGTTCGTGTTCGCGCTTTGCTGTATTTCCCTTTTGATAAACAACAAGTTGTTGAGTGCATAGGTACCGATCGAAATCTAATGACCCGCGCACCTGAAACCCTTCGTAATCAAATCGATAACACAAATCCCTGAAAAACATTTCCATTGAACGCGGCTCTATAAATATTGTGGTGCCGGCGCATAGTTCCTATTGCAACTCTCTAACTCCGCGACGCGCCGTGCCGCGCCGCCGCACGGTGTCGGCTAGCGCCAGCAGCGCGCGGTGCGGCGTGGCGGCGCGGCGGAGGCGCGGAGGCGGCGGCGGTTACTATCATAGTGCGGGGCGCGGGGCTCCGAACCGGGTCAAGGGAGTCGCGATGCACCGTTCACGCTAAATCTCACTTTCGCGGGCTGCACACAAACATGGCCGCTGTAGTGACGCGCCGCTTCCATCTCCGAGACACATACCGTTCCCCATAACGATTCAGGCCGAATAAGGTCACTGTGTTGCAATACGTACACGTGTAATTGATGAAACAAACATTTAATATCTGAAACGAGCCAATATCCTTGTCCCTATTTCATATTTCCTACGTCGAGTAACGTAATCGAGATAGCCGCTATCTCACCGTAGTGGCATCTTATCAACACGAATTAATGCAATACGCGCTACGGCTGATAACAAAAATTTTCAGATTTACATTTATTTATAGTTTGACACGATTCTGATGCGGCAGCTCTTGCCGGAATCTTCGGATGTTTTCGACGTTAGAACAACAAACCTTGATTGCGTTCGGAACCGCAGGTACTTTACGACGACGGCGAACGAAAAAAAAACAAATTGTAAAGCGGTGTTTACACGTAACCGCGACCGTGAATCAAATTAACGTCCGAACGAGGCTGGCACGTAGACGACCTGCGCTCCCACAGACAAGGTTGCACCGAAAAAATCTAACCGAACCGCGCTGCTATCAGGACATGACTAATGAACAATAGCTTGCGAAATGCATCGTCTCGCTTGCAACAGCTCGTACCCATTCCACCAATCAATCAGTGCGATTGTGCTCTATTGTATGACCTGCTCCGCCACCGGCACTCGTAGCCCGTATGACACTTGAGAACTGACGTCATCTTGTATAGCGTAGTAATAAAAAAATATATTAATGGCAGAAGTGTAGCAGGATGTAGGTCAACACAAGCGCCGCTGCACCGCGCGTGTTCAACATCTCGTCGGATTTATGTCTCATTGACAATCGCGGATTGGCATAAAAACAATGGTATTTAAATCTCGCCCACGTCAATCCACTTGCGAAATTCTGAGAACCGCCTCATCAAAGGGGAAATGTCATGTCGGTCCGTTGTAATTGTACCCATTTCCGTTCCGATTTGAATAAAATAGCAGCATATGAATTGCTTACGTGATTCATTTTCCAGTATATTACTTATTATAAGTATGCCTAAAACATACCATAAACAAATTATTCAATTTGTATAGTTTGATGTCAGAAAGAAAGTCAATATTTAGTTACAGCACTGATTTAAAACGTTAATAAGTAGGGACGTTATGGTTGAAAAATAATTAATTAATATAATCCCACACACCTACCACATCCAATCTGTTAACTAAATAATTACACCAACGATTTATCTATAAATAAATTAACAATACATTTTCCTCTTAGTACGTTCACATGTTATTCGAAATAAATGTAAAGATTCAAAGGTTGTTTAGTTGAATGTACCCCTTCAGTGGGTCATATGATAGTACTGGTAGTGAACGTCAAGCGAGAGCCGCGTAGGAAGCGCACGCGCATCGCGCCCTTCGCGCGGTGACCCACTTACAATAACAAATATAAACCTACTAGCGCTCGCCGAACTGTTTACTATAGCAACACGGCTATTTATATACATCCCTAATTACACAATTCCACAACTCTGTTTGCATACATATACACTTACGCCTGTTATCCCCGAAGGGGTAGGCAGAGGCACAACTAGTGCACCCACTTTTCGCCGACATTCCGTCCCATGATGTGATATCGTATATATGCGAGCCTATCGCCATATCGGGCACAAATTCCAGACTCCGGACTGATACTGAATAGAAAAACTCAATATCACTTTGCCCGACCCGGGGATCTAACCCGAGACCTCAGCTTTGCAGTCGTACCGTAATACAGCTACGCCACCGAGGCAGTCACAACTCTGTTTGCAGAAGAAAAATTACAAATCACATTAAAGTCGAATTAATTGGGTATTTTTATTTGCATATTATTTAAACACACAATGTAAGTGACGTCACTGTACCATAAGATTTCCAATACCCTTAAAAATAAATGATTAACAGACATGTCTGTTTGATATTATTCATGAATCCTACTAATCCTACTAATATTATAAAGGCGAAAGTTTGTAAGAATGTATGGATGTTTGGATGTAAGGATGTTTGTTCCTCTTTCACGCAAAAACTACTGAACGGATTTCGATCAAATTTGGCACACGGGTAGATCATGTCCTGGATTAACACATAGGCTACTTGTTATCCCGGGAAAATATAAGCGGGACTTTTATCCCCGAAAAACTTTTTAAAGTGGGCGGAGCCGCGGGCAAAAGCTAGTATTATTATATTATGGCGTATATGCCGTACGAACTAAGCTATTTCGATTCTACGCGTGTTGTATCAGCGTGATGGTTTATTGGTCAAAACTATTTCGAAAATTATGAGCTGCAATTATAACACGCTTATGACATTTTGTTGGGCTATGGGTGTAAAATAAACTATATTTGAGTAAGATTTCTATATTCTTTAACAGTGGAGCAAAAGGAAAATACGTTTGTTACATTGTAATTTTGCAAGAGAACAACAACTACTGACAAAGTCATGTTTACTATTTCTTATTTTAAATATAAGCAAACACAAAGGCCAGTACGAATATACAACAAAACCTCTGTTATAAAATTTACTCCTTAACACTCCCACTTAAATTTTATAATAGAGAAATATTCAAAGTATACATAAACACAAAACATCTTATTAATATCCCCTCTCTATAACACTTTATGTATACTTATTTCACAACCAATAATAAAACACCTTAAATATTTACTCAACACAATAACACAAACTAACTAACTACATTAACTGCATAGGAAATATCAGGTCTAGAAACAGTTGAAACAAACATCAAAGCTCCCACTGCTTCTCTATAGGGAAAATTAGATGTATTCTCATCAAGGTTTTTCTTTAATACTACGTTATTATCAGCAGGAGTACTACAAGGGTTGGCCTCTGATAAATTACATTTCTTTATAATATTTTCAATATACTGTTTCTGACTCAATATAATTGAATTATCATTTTTAATAATCTCCATGCCAATAAAAATATTTACGTTTAAAACTTTTATCTTAAAACTCTTTTTGAGATCATCTATAATATGCAACAATACATTTTTACTCTTGGATAATAATAATGCGTCATCTACATACAAGAGTAAGATAACTTTAAAATTATTAAATTGACCAACAAAAACACAGTTATCTGCCTGACTTACTTGAAAACCATAAGTAGTTAAGAAAGATGAAAATTTCCTATTCCAACAACGCGATGACTGCTTTAAACCATATAATGATTTAATTAATTTACAAATTTTACCTTTATCAGCTTTAACCCCTACAGGCACCTCCAAATAGACGTCTTCCAACAACTCACCATACAGAAAAGCCGTCTTCACATCAAATTGCCGAAATTCGTAATTTTCACGAGCTTGTGTAAAGCCACGCGCACAAAGACCAGCTTTGTATCTTCCTATATTACCATCTGAATCTCTTTTAATATAAAATACCCATTTCGAGGTGACAGTTTTCACATTCTTCCTCTCTATTAACTTCCAAGTACCATTTTCTTCAAGTGACTGTAATTCTTCTTTTATAGCGTCTTTCCATTTATCACTGTCTTGACAATTAATAGCTTCCTCATATGTATTTGGTATATCAAATTCAGTAAAATTTGCTTCAAGTTTTCTATCTCTCCTCGGTCGGAGGGTAATGGTCCTTTCAACAGTACTGGGGATCATTTGTGAAGGATTATATGTCTCATCTTTAGGATCGTCATCGCTTTCAACGCTTTTAAAACTTGAATCTGCAGTGCCTTGGTGGTCCTCTGCTGGTATATTTTCTGTTTCACTCTGCTCTTCTTTATCATTAATGGAAATGGATGCAATATTTTTCCTAAGTACTGGTATGTTGTTTTCATTGAAGCGTACATTTCTGGTAACTGTTATTTTTCCATTTCTAAAATCAAACATTCTATAATTTTCATTTTCATATCCCACTAATATGAGTTTTACACTCTTTCTATCTAATTTCTTTCGTTTCTCATCAGGTACATGAACATAACCTTCCGATCCAAACACCCTGATGTGGTCTAGAGCAGGTTTCTCTCCATTCCACAATTCATATGGAGACACATTTTTTGTTAGACTTGATGAGCTTCGATTTAATATATATACAGAGCAGTTCACCGCTTCAGCCCATAACTTTAATGGGATATCACGAGCATATAGCATTGACCTAGCACTTTCCATTATAGTGCGCATGTCCCTCTCAGCCCTGCCATTTTGTTCAGGCGTGTAGGGCGCCGTGCATTCATGCTCTATACCTTCACTCTCTAAATAAGCTCTAAATTCATTATTTACGTACTCACGTCCATTATCTGTGTGTAGTTTTCGAGTACCATGTCCAAACATATTTTTCACTATTGCATTATATTTTTTAAAACAATCCAGGACATCACTTTTGTGCTTAATAATATATACATGCCTATAATTGGTAGCGCCGTCCTTGAACAATACAAAATATTTCGCACCGGACACTGATACTTGTTCCATGGGTCCACAAACATCACTGTAGACTAAATCTCCAGGTTCACTCTGTCCTCTGTGAGATTTCTGAAAAGGTAAGCGACTTTGCTTGCCACATTGGCATGCTTCACAAATAAAGTTTTTATCATCCTTCAAAGTCACTGGAATTAAACCATTCGAACTCATATTTTGTACTTCTTTCAGGTTTAAATGTCCCAAGCGCTCATGCCAGATTTTTAAACTTGATTGCACCAAATTACAATTAACTTGGACTATGGTTTTGACATCTAACTCATAAAGATTGTTATCTCTCAATGTTGCTGTCATGACAACAGTTTTATTTTTAAATATTAAGGCCTTATTATTTTCTTTAACAATGACATAACCCTTTCTTGTTGTCATTCCCTCTGAAAAGAGGTTTCTACGTAAACCTGGCACATATAATACATCTTGTATAATACTTTCGTGCCACTTTCCATTAACATATCTTTTAATCAATATATTTCCACGACCATAAACTTCAAGTTCCTTTTTATTTCCCAATCTCACAGTTCTGTCACTGTCATTCTGATTATATTCATGCAACTCATAAAAGTAGTCACGCCTGTAGGACATGTGTACAGATGCACCACTGTCTAGAATCCATACATCCGCATCAATTTCAGATTGTAAACATTGCTCAGCACTAAATGCCAACTTCTGCTGCTCTTGGAGTTTCCATCCAGATTTCTTTGGGGCTCGGCACTCTCTCGCAAAATGCCCCCTTTTGTTACAATTGTAGCAAGTAAAATTATGCTTATTCGGTAATTTGAATGTTGAGCTCTTATGTATGTTTTGATTCTGAAACTTGTTCCGTGTCTTAGAATTTTTAGTTGCTACTAAAGCACTCTCAGTTTCCTCTTCATTTGTTAAGCTCGCTTCTTCGTCTAATAATCTTGCAGTTAAATTATGAATTGTCTGTAATTTTGGGTCTAGAGACATCCATGCCTGACGAAGAGAACGATACTTTCCAGGTAATGTGCTTAGTATTTTGGTCATAATCGCTGTATTGCTAATTTCTTCCCCACTCTCTTTTAATTGTTTAGCCAGATTCTCCACTTTAGAAACATGTTGTGCCATACTGTCAGTTGGCGACATCTTGTATTGATAAAATTTTTCATGGACCATCATTTTGTTAAATTCTGACTTTTGTTCATAAATTGACTCCAATTTTGTCATTACTTCTTTTGCGGTGTCGCAATTTTCAATCAGCGATATTTGGCCTAGATCCATTGAAGACGTAATTATAAACATGGCCATACCATCGTTCTTCTCCCATTGTGCCTTCATATCATCTCCCGATGATGGTTTTTCTACATTAATATTCAATCCTTTTGCTTTCAAGGCACAATTAATTTGAAACTTCCACTGTCTAAAACCATTGCCATTAAATTTATCGATCTTCATAGAACTCGAGACTTCCATGACGAATGTTCTAGAATCACGATCTAGAATTTTCAATTATTCTCCGACTTATTTTCGTAGGCAATTTTCTGCTCTTTACTCAATTCGCGCAGTGAAGCGTTCTGGGCCCATAACCTGTTGGGCTATGGGTGTAAAATAAACTATATTTGAGTAAGATTTCTATATTCTTTAACAGTGGAGCAAAAGGAAAATACGTTTGTTACATTGTAATTTTGCAAGAGAACAACAACTACTGACAAAGTCATGTCATATAGGCAGGAAAATTTAAGTCAAATATATATCAAAAACCAAGATTAAGAGGAAACAGGATATTTATAGATATATTATATTAGTACAGACTAAATAATTACATGTACAAATGTGAGCTACAGGCACAGTTCCCATTAATCCATTGTTTTATAATCATATCATTTTGAAACGCCCGTTGGGTCTTTTATGTATGTAATATTTACATAATAGTAGTTACCTACAGCACGGAATAACAAACAGGACAATTTCAATTAATTTCAAATATGTAATTATATTTTACCAACTTGAAGTCTAAATGACAAGCGCACTTAAGGGCCAGGTAGAGCTTTCTAATTTGAAGTTGTGTTGTTGCTTACTCTCTCACATGCCTAGTCATAAATGAAATCTAATTAGCTTTAAAATTCGAAATTCAGATCTTCTCGATTCCCTTTAACACACTGATACTTAACTGTTACATATTCTTCTCGTATTGTCAACGACCATACTGAAACAAGTCCTTCGATAGCGTACTTTCCACGGAATTCCTAGATAACATCATGTGTTTCTTCACACTCTATTAGATATTATTCTAATTGTGTTACGCACAGCAAAACTGCAAAAACAAATACATTGCCCATAAAACATATTTTGAAAATTAATCTATAGCCAAACTATAGTAGACGATAGCCTAATTGGAATGGAACGGTCTGCCGAAAGAATATCCGGAGGTTCAAAACCCAAGACACACACCTCTGACTTTTAGAATTTACGTGTTTATTGTTTAACACAATGTTTGAAGACATCGTGACGAAAACTACATGAACGAGAATTCTCCATAAGAATTTCGAGGGTGTGTGTAGTCTGCCAACCCGCACTAGGCCAGCGTGGTGACTAAGGCCTAACCCCTCCCATTAGTAGAGATGGCTCGTGCTCAGCAGTGAGCAGTATATAATACAGGGTTGATTGCATTGCATTGCATTACTATAGTCAAATTTGTTGACCAACGTCGCTATACTTATTTTACAATATTGTCCACACAAATAATAACATGCTCTGTAGTCTGCACCATCTAACACTTTCGGATATAAAACCTGGCTGAACTCAAGAACTACCTAGACATGATTAAAGTAATATAGAATCTAAGATCATAATTACCGCAAATGAAATGCTAAACGTCAAAACTAGTTTCGTGTGAAGTGTGGCAACACTGTTTCGGACAATCCTGAGGCTACGAATGGATGGCGTATGCCTTTCCTCTCTGAGTCACGACAATTGCGTAACGTTTCTTATATCATTTGCATAAACTACTTTGTGTTTTTTGAAAACCATGTTAGATAAACCAATTATTAAATTAAGCTTAGTGAGTAATGGATATTAATAAACAAAAAAAACATTAAATATATTTAGTACATCAGAACTGTGGAAACGAAAATACTTAAACAAAATTATATAAGACTAGCTTTTGCCCGCGGCTCCGCCCGCTTTAAAAAGTTTTTCCGGGATAAAAGTCCCGCTTTATATTTTCTCGGGATAAAAAGTAGCCTATGGGTTAATCCAGGACATGATCTATCCGTGTACCAAATTTCATTGAAATCCGTTCAGTAGTTTTTGCGTGAAAGAGTAACAAACATTCATACATCCAAACATCCATACATTCTTACAAACTTTCGCCTTTATAATATTAGTAGGATAAAGTTTATGTACCGAGGCTGTTTATTTTAGCTTTTTCGTAAACCAACATAGGACAAAATAATTAAAAGTTGGACTATTAAATTAATACGTAATATATTATTGAATCATTAAAATGCATGAGCCGCAAAAATATAGCAAATTATAAGTTCAAACTAATTGAATCCAAATACTTGTTATTATCCGTTATTACTCCTTTATCGTAGGTCTATTTAGGAATATAATAACCACGTATTGTTCTATAACACTTAATTCCAAAAACATCATAACTATGTGAGAATTCCATGATTATTTAAAATAATAATTATGTCAATCGTTGGCTGCGCGAATCCTCTGCTGTGCTCGAGCGAAACCTAACCTCGCAATGGTCCTGTCCTTTAATACATCGCATGTAGTTGGTTATTAAAGCTAGATAAAACGTGTTATCGCAACGTAATCGCGTCGGTTTCCATTTCTCAGCGCGTCGCGGCCACTTTCAAACGTTTCCCGCGCGCGGGGAAAGTGCCCGCGCTTTTCCGACGCCATGTTGGATTTTATGCTCCCTTCCACGCAGGCAATACGATAGGCAAAACGCCTTCGTTCCGAGTAATTTTTTAAGAAATTTTCGTTATTTTCTGAATAGGAATATTAGAAGACAAAATTGATTTTTTTTTTTGTTGACGCGGAGAAAGTGACTTATTACTACCGCCCAGTGTTCAAGGGGAACGACTGAGCGGTTATGTTGGGTTGACCGTGCCTAACCACCCGACGTTGAGCCGCCCGGAGAGATGGAAAATGTCGGGCGACCGCCGGGCCAAGTCCCTAACCTATGTACACCGCACGGCATGCCAACTAAAACTCCGCGGTGGCCATCTTCGGCGCATTAGGGACGGCTGCAGGCTTCCTCCGACTCACGTCTAAGTTGTCGTCCGCAACCGCCCCTGCGCGTACCGCTGTTGCGGTCCGTCTCCTGTTGTTGCGGAGGCTCAGAAGCCCCCGTACACCGAAGGACGCCCTTGGCGTCAGAGGCAGCGTGAGCCACGCTGCCGTCCATCACGGGGAAGACAAAATTGATGGGAAATAAAATGTTGACACAGTTTGTGAGTCATTGAGACATAGTGACAAAACGTAACAATTCTATATTAACAGAATTTCCTAGCCAAATGATAAATAATATTAGTATTTTTTCATTAAAATCATTGTATAGTCCATTTTAAAATTATTTTTTGTTACAAAAACAAGGAAATTTTGCAGTATTTCTTTCTATAGAAAGCACTAATATTCATTGAAAGCACCGTAAAAAATTGTTAAAATAAATATCAACAAGAGATATATTCAAAATGTATTATTGCTGATCGAGTGACATCAGGCCGTTGTCTCCACGTGTGTTCACAGGTGTTGCCACTTCAGTGACTCACCCAATGCTGATCCTTCGATATTGTTTCTCAGTTCTTAAAAGTTTTTATAGATAAAATTGCAAATAGATATTGCTACACAAGAAGGTTTTTATTCCTTTGAATTCCTAAATTTTGAGTATCATCGTAATTCCTGTCACGCCCAAAGACTTTACTAATTTTAAAAATTTTAATTATGAATATATTTGTTAAATGAATATCATAGTTAGTGTATACATTTCTCACTCTCAAATTATTAGACTTAGGAAAAGAGAAACACAGTGATAATAATTATTACTTGTATTGAAAGTTAAAGTATTTAAGGAGGGAATGCAGTAGAAGCATACATATCTTCAGCTTTCCGTGCGTTCGCGATCGCTTAACTAAAACTTGGTTAGAAATAGATCATAGTATATCGCAATTCCTTACCGGCTATGGTAATTTTAGGGGTAAACTGTTCTCATTTAGGCTGGTTGATTCTCCTATGTGTCCATGCTCTACACCTGATTGCGAATATGAACAGTCCACTCATAATGTACTTTGGGAGTGTAGTCTTTGTCATGATGAGCGCAATATAATGTTAGATAGTATGCAAATAACATTCGGGGCTGCATACTTAATGGATCTTGTAGAGACTAGACGGCATTTCCGTGCTTTCCGGCCTTTTTGCCATGCCTATTATTGAAATCAAATTTGACAGCTCAAATGAAAGAAACCCTTTAATTAAATTTTTATCCGTGGTGCTTTACAACTGGCTTTTCTAGTTGTAAACGTCCCTATACTTGAGGTTAAAATGCCTCCTTAGTTCATTATTTTGTCTCCCGCTTTGCCATGGAGAGAAGCGGACAATTAATATTTCCAACTCTTGCCTATCTTTCTATTTTATTAATTTCGTTGCGGGATAAAGACAGACTAGTGTTCCCTCAGACTCGCCGAGCTTCACCGCTTGGTGTCATAAAATGCGTGCCATTACTGATCCTGGCTTACAGGAGTTGTAGTGGCGGGTGTGAGGGCGGGATATCTCCAGCTATATAACCCAGAATGGTTGCAAGCTTCACCAGGTTCTCTGCATGTGTTCACTATCAGTATACAACACCGTATTTAATTCGACACAAACACTAAGAAATCATTCAGTGATCATAATTCTGACCACTGTAATTGGATCCCTACAATCCGTCACGGGTCATAATATTCAGGGGTCATCACAGTGGACACTGATCGCCGTTCGAAATAGCATGGCTTCCCGGATGTTGCAATGACGTCAGTCATCACGGCGGAGATTTGCCGAAACGTATTGCAATCCGGAATCATCCTTACGATGTGGCTATAGAATGTTATTTCGTTTGCACCTGTCCGTCTCGATCTTTCCGAGTATAAGATTCATTAAAATGCTAAATTTTTAAGATGTTTGTTCATATCCTCTTTACTTGTAACATAATAATTTATTAGCCAAGTTTAAGTGTCAAACCGAAAATATAACAGTCTCTTATTGTCTCAATATCTCAGCGTTTCAAAATATCTTATTCAATAACCTCATAAAAAGAAACTGCTAAACACATATTTCTAGTCACTTCTGAAAATACAATACTTAACAAAGTTAGTTCAAAATGTTTATAAGATTCGTGCCATAAAACGAAACAATGGGAAACAGTTCTACTTAAGATATTCACTCTTCTGAAGACTGACACCCACTTTATGCCACCGTGGTAAAAAGAACTACCTCAGAAGCTTTGAACAAACAGACAGTATCAACATCATAATTATCAACCATATGACGTCCACTGCTGAACATAGGCCTCCCTCAAAGATTTCCAGACGGACCTGTCAGAAGCAGCCTGCATCCAGTGTGTTCCTGCGACCTATATCAAGTCGTCTGTCCACCTTGCAGGTGAACGGCCAACGCTGCGCTTGCCATTACGTGGTCTCCACTCGACAACAACAGACAGTATAGTACAAAGCAATCCTATAGAAATGAGAGCGTGTTTGCTCCACTCACCACCGGTTTTCCCGCGGCGCTTTATCTCGAGAAATGGCCACCACTTCCTTAACTAACACGGTTAAAGCACATAAGACTCAGGTACTTTACAGCTTCTGACTAGTTGGAAAAGGTTATTTCATAAATTACATTAATACGACAGCGCTACATGCATTTATTTATTCATTTTATACATGTTGCAAAATTAGTGTAATTAAAAAAATGCACTAGTTATAATGTCCATCGAACCAAAACACAATAGTGCTTGCATACTGCTTAAAGAGAGAAATACACAAAGTGACGCCCAACCAGTAGGACTTTCATAATGATTTCTTATATTTACGCAAATGTTCGACATAGCAATAAAACTACTTTATGGAAATGAGTCCGCCCCGTGACTATGATGACTGCAAGTCTTCAAAACGTCGGGAGTAAAAATAAACAAATTTACCGCGAAAAAAACCGTAAAGTAGTTTTATTTCAATAGACTTTTGTACACGAAATACCTAATATCTATTAGAGCTGTCTATGCATCTTTGATTCATTTGACGGGTGGCACTAATGATCATGAGTTTAGGATATCATAGCACGTGACTGACCCCTTGCTACTAGAGATCTATATCGCAATATGGAAATAACGAGGAAAAATTAAAACATCTGTCCGTAACATATAACGTACAAAAGATGTGCGAAAATTTAAAAAATACTACACAGTTATGAAAACATCAGTCAGCCAAAACTCAACAATTATCGTAAAAAAGTCACATACACTTGAAAGAAATGAATAAATATAAATCATGAGCGTTTAATTATTTCCTGCGCGTGCGCAATGAAAACACGAAAATTCTTCGACTCACTTTTTCTTCCGTTGTTTATTTTAAATGCGACATCTCTTTGTGTTATTTTAAAAATAAACTGCTTGATCTAAATACATTGCTACACGGAAAATGGAAATCCCATGATGAATGCTAAAGCAGGTAACAAATTCTTATTCTGTGAGTTGGATGGAGAGATATTTTGATGAGATGATTCTGAATTAATAGAAGACGGCTCGAGAAAAGCATGGAAAATCTGCAAATGTTTGTTAAGAATCTGAGTGTCCAGCACTGGGAGAGATCACAGTTCATTAAAAATGTTTCAGTAAACTATAGTTGATAAATTTGTTTGAATATGAATAATACTAATAAATGAATACTCCAACAATTTCAACAAAGAAAATCATAATATGCGTTCTAGAAAACAAACGATTCGTTAACGGAGACCACCATTTAATATAACCCGGACAATACAAAATAAAGGATTTGATGAAACAGGGCTTCTACGGGGGTCAAAAACACCGACTTCCTACAAAATGTAACGAATAAACAGTACGATGCACTTTTTAGAGCTATCACGAATGGACGTTCGCTAGCCGAACTATAAAACGGTTGCAACAAGGTGCCTGGGGGGGGGGGAGGCAGCGTGCATTCACCTGACCCCCACGACCCCTCGACGCCACCCACCACCCACCGGGGGTCGTAACTTATGTAAGTTTAAATATTTCAACAGGAAAGTAAAAGTCGTTTTCGGGAGGCAACTTGGCGCTTTGCTACCCCACCGCTGTGGTTTTGACATTAGCTCGTCTAATTTGTCTAGATTAACTTTACTTGCTAGCTTCTGTCTGAAAGCTCTACAAATTGCATGTTTTGTTTTGTTCTTGAACGGTATGATAATGGGGAACAGTTGTGTTGAACATTTCCATTATTTATATTTTACTGGATAGGCTACTGTACCTCAGACCTATTGCTAAGCATTGGGTCGTGGTTAGGAGAGATGTCTCACATTGGGCTTGATGAGTCTTTAGAGTCACAATTATGTCCCAAAATCCGACTCATTTAGTTTAAGTTCTAGCTTAAAAAAATTGGGAGGACGTCTCTCCCCTTTTCATATTTTTTTATAATAACACGACATTATCAGTAGATCACAATGCTATGCCATGGATTCTTTGTCTCGACAAATTATAACCTTCAGCTAAAATGTAGCCATTGGTTATAAATTACTCATTTCGTTTATTACCTAAGCTCCATCTGTGTAATATTTGAAGGTCTAGACCGCTTCCGATCGAACCGCATTCAGGTCAACACATTGGGGTCATGTGTTTTATTACCTCTACCTTTTATAGCTTACTAGGTGGTAGGTGTCATGTTTATACGCCTGATACCACTGCTTTGTCTTTTTCATACTTTCCAGCGCTATTTGGTTACCGTTTGTAAGATATTGTGTCTTTTGACATGAGTTAATTTTACTAAGTACACCAATTTCTTTAAGATTGTTGTTGAGCCAGCCAATCAATACTGAACTCTACAATGGTTCAATTACAGAGTAGATCGTATATCTGAACGTTACTATAATAACGCTGAATACTATTTTCCTCCTTCCCACCCTCAAAGTTCAACGCCTCGGCCACATTTCGTTGCATATCTGATATCTGAATATTAACACACGAAGCTGGTGCAACGAACCCTAAAATCCTATATAAAAACGGTTTGCATGCATCGCCTTCCTAGATTACACTGAATAATGGAACCAAGTCTGAGCGCATCCGTTTAGGGCCCGCCTCCATGCGGTTTTAAAACGCGGAGTTTTATTAAACTGTTTTGTGTTCATTTCATCGAATAGTCTAACTGAAACTTTAATATAATAAGGTAGACTAAATAGCCCATTTATTCGAAGGTTAATATCTAATAGTGCGTGTTACTAATTATCACTGCCTGTTAATAATTTAATACTAAAAACGCCACAGCCTCTCTTCACCACAGCTCTAGTACAGACATCGCCTTTATTTGCGGTATTATCTTTACTGTTTCCGAGTTTCGTTGCAAATAATAAACTACGTCGGATTAACTGCAAAGGCAATATCTGTTGGCAAATTTTTGTTACAATGCTGAAGTGGGTCTGCAAAAATGAATAATATTTACGGATGAAAAGAAAACGTTTACTTATCATTCGTATTACGTTTTCACGGTAAACTACTTAGATGTAAAAAAAAACAGGTTTAGTACCTAAAACAACATGATAATTGAGCGTCTTTTTAACCGTCAGCCATTGGAAACAGCGTTTAAGTCGCGTGCGTCATCGCCGGTGCCCCGTGGTTCGCCATCTCGTCTAATCCACTTTAAGACGTCTTGGCCCCGTTTCTGGCTAATCTCGCTAAGTTACAACTGCTGTTCTTCAAATACACCCTCACATTGTTTGTGCAACGGTTTTTAATACTGAATTTGAAAATATGAATTTTGTACATATTTTCATAGGAAAATATAGAGAAAAGTTATTTCGCATGTAGAGTTTTGTAGCAATAGGCACTTGTTGGTGGGTCTCCTAATGGTAAGTCATACCACCGCTTCTAAATACTTTCATATAATTCGGAAATATACTCACGTAAAAACGTTGTCAAAGCATGCAGATATATAGAGCTCTTTTGTAAAGACGATATTTACGTGATCTACAATTACTTATTTATGAGCTAGAGTTTTTCCAGGTCTTGTATAGAATAAGAATAAAGCAAAAATCATTTGTTCCTTTGAATACAAAAAAACTCTGTATTAACATTCTATCGAGGTCTAGTCGCAGCCTGTGACGCCACAGGTTTGATTCGGTGATAAAGTTAGGGAAATTTTTATTTGCAAACCCCACGCAATTTGACCAATATTGAATACTAGCTTTTCCCGCGGCTCCGCCCGCGTTAAAAAGTTTTTCCGGGATAAAAGTCCCGCTTTATGTTTTCCCGGGATAAAAAGTAGCCTATGTGTTAATCCAGGACATGATGTACCTGTGTGCCAAAATTCATCGAAATCCGTTCAGTAGTTTTTGCGTGAAAGAGGAACAAACATCCATAAATACAAACATCCATACATCCAAACATCCATACATTCTTACAAACTTTCGCCTTTATAATATTAGTAGGATATGCGCGCTCAAACAAAACATATAAATTCTTAAAATCGAAAAACAACATCCTATCTATGGATCTAGAACCTCACGGTCCTCAGTCCAAATACGCCACTAAACCGAGCGGCACGCCATAACCTAAAATACCACCCACCCGAAATGGCGCAGCCAAACCTCGCGTTCCATGATTACCATGAAAACACCATTCGGTTTCGATAGCCGCTATCCACATGTCCCGGGCTAGTAAAGAGTTCAATATCCGTCTAGACATTTCGACCTCAACGAAAGGGAAAACGTTTCTCTCTCGCTCAATGCGCCAAACATGCGCACTGGCCGGGGGGGCAGGGGGGGCAGACGGCCTGACAACAGGTGGGTAGGATTTGGGGGGGCGGGCGTCTCCCAAGGTCGGCGCACGGAAGCGTCTGGCAAGGGATGTATTCAGATTATATATTACGCGATCGATTTTACCGTAATTTCCATTCGACATGCGAATTTATGGACAAAAATATTTTTGTTAATACCGTCAAGGTTTATCTGTTGTGCAATATTTTTATACTAATATGCGGATACTTCTGAGGTACAAGTGTCTAATCCGTTTTTGAAGGAATCGTGGCTTATGTAATTTGGCCGTCAAAGATTTAACTCTCTCTGATTGACAAATGCAGTATCATGTCATGCAGAACTTGTTAATTATTCAGTGCGAGGTTACCTCAAGCGTGGAATGTCTCAGATAGCCCATTTCTGGTCTCATTAGTGAGTTGTATAAAAATAATATAAGACTCAGTTTCGACTTAAAGTGACGTCACTAATCCGCCACATGCGTCAATAGTACATACATTTTCAACGCGCGGTATCAGCGTGTAAAATTCAAATGGAACTAAGACTTAACACAATGGCTACATTGTAAATCATAACAAAAATATAACCCTAAAAATAAACAGACATATAACCCTAGTTATGTAGCTTGTTATCTAAATTAGAGTCAAATTTATCTTAATCGTAGACAAATTTACATCGCCATATATTTTCATAAGCCCTTTGATTTCTCGACTCGGGAGCCGAGCCCCTGACTTCAGTCTTATTATTTGCTACACAAATGAACGTAAATAATATTAGTCACAACGCAGACCGGTCTAGATCCACAAAGTATACGAAACCTTGTTCAGGAATAAATTACCATCTGAATAGACGCCCACGTACGTCTGACACATTCGAACATCCCTCAGGATACCCTTGACAGCATAGATAACGGTTACATTAAACAGATATGGCGTTTGGATTGAGCTTGGATTCGTTCTAAAACTACGTGGTTACAATTTGTTGTTAGGTCTTTTAATAAGCATCAGGTCACCTTATCGCGAAATTGCTAATTTGTACTTTGAAAGTATTACTATGAAGAACTCTCAAGCCTATTTGTATAAATAACGTCCAGCTACATGAAACCTTGTCTCGCTAGACTATCCGTTTGTTCATTAACAACATTCTTGATAACCTGTCGGCTCTTCGAAACACTTAAACACAAACCTGTATAAATTTGGATACACGTCCACAAAGTTTAGCCCTTATGCTTTAGTACGCTCAAATCCTCCTGTGATCTGCCTAGATTTCAAACTCTTGACTTGTTTAACAGCCCTTGAAAGGAAGATATTTTACGAGTAAAACATTTTAGCGCCTCGGGTTCATTATTTAAAGCAGGCTAGCAGGTTAAACGTCTAAGGTTTTCGTCATGCAGAGTACAATAAGTAATGCTTAAAGGTCTCCTAACATTTAGTTAGTATTTTAATGGTATAAAGGACTTGTCCAAAAACGGGCCCAAAATTCTAACCAAGTCTATATATATTTCGGTAGAGCTCCTAAAAACTAGCTTTTTGCAATAAATCGTTTAATTTTAAAAACCTCCGATTTGGAGATTTATGTAATTTTATTTTCCTTTAAAACTAATTATTATGAACGTTTTTAAAAAAGGAACTTATAAATGGAGGGTCTTATTTTTTTAATGGATCCACACACACACACACACTCACGCCTATTATCCCCGAAGGGGTAGGCAGAGTCGCAACCAGTGCACCCACTTTTCGCCGTTATTCCGTCCCATGATGTGATAGGGGGCGAGCCTATCGCCATGTCGGGCACAAATTCCAGACTCCGAGCTGGAATTACCATTTTAATATTTTACCCCTTTAATCCCTAAAGTTTGAACCTGGTTAGATTTTGAGGCCCACCACCCATACTAAAAGCAGACATCTCCTTTATTGGCACAAAAAATATTTAAGCATGCAGTGGTTGATATTTTGTGTACGAACGCATTTGAGCAGGATTTTTTTGTTCACAGTGAATGGAGAGCCAGCTGTGCTGCCGCTGAACGCGCGCGCCCTGCTCAACGGGCTCCTCACGCCCTCCTCCGTGAGGCACCATCCTCTCTACACCGCGCCCAACACAGGTAATGTACAACCTTTCTACACTAAGCATTTAAAATGAGCGACAGTAGCTTGGGACATTACTATCTTGTATTAATGATCTTACTGTTGCCTCTATTTATAATAATCTCCTAAAAAATCTCATCAGCTATAATAGTAAAACTTAGAATAGCCCAAAATAGTACGTAGATAATAAAAATAAAGAATTCTGTTAAATATGGCGCCGCTGCTAAACGTATTTTTAAAAGACCCATAATGGTATACCTTAGTACAATTCAACGTAATGTATGTAGGGCAAATAATGTTTATATATCGCTAAGAACATAAAAACAAAAGGTTATATAATGTAAATTAATCTGGCAATTTAAATGTCTGACACACTTATACGTGACGCTCGCTCACTAAATAACACGCCACTGTACAAAAAAAATGTTTCGTCAGACGAGCAAGCCCGACCTAATGGTGTGCGCCACGCTTGCCCTTACCAACAGTACAAGTAACATAGATTTAGAAAGCACTGCTGGATTACACTACACTCGCTCTGTGACATTAACATTCCACTGGCTAAAATAAACTTTAAACTTATATACAATGCCTGCAGAAATAGAAAAAATGCTGCCTAAACCCTTGTAAGATACCTGACTACAAAACAGAAAAATAACAATATTTTTTTGCCATAAAAGGTAGATAAAGTAGAATAGATATAAAACCACAGCGTCGGATATCGCCGGAGGATTTCCTAATGATGTTTTCGACATTAAAACGTCTTTGAACAATGTAACAAGTACAAAACATGTAATATCAGCGTGAGCGGATATTACACCGGCTCTCCTGACGGCGCGAAACAAGGGACAAATGGCCGCAGACAGGCACAATACGGACGTTACCTTAGCCTAATGTTGGGCGTTTTTAGGATTCCGTACCTCAAGAGGGAAAAAAGGAACCTTTATAGGATCACTTTTTGCCTGTCTGTCTGTCTATCGGTCTGTCTGTAAGGACAATTTTTCTCAGGAACGTGAGAAATCTCAAGATGGAATTTTTTAACGAATACCCGGGTCTGCGGTCCCTTTCAACTGTGAAAAAATTAAAATAAAATAAAATACTTTATTCATCACGTAGGCGAACATAGTTGCACTTATAATATGTCAAGATACATTCAATTAATAATTATTATTATTATCACTTATATAACCAGAGACATTTTTAAAGGGAGCAAAATCGATGAAAAATAAATATAAAGAAGCCAAGCTGGGGCTGGCGGGAAAGAGGTAAAAAGAAGAATATTTTTTATTAAAATTAATGGGAGGCACGCGTCGCGATCCTCACCGGTAATGACACTACAGGCCCTAGCCTAGCTAACCTACCAGTTGATTTAAACTTGTAAATCAACGCGATCAAAAGATATGACCGTTTATGTCACATATTTTCGCATATTTTGCGATTTTACAGGGGAATCAATACCCATAGGGTACTTCCTGCTGACCTAGAATCATAAAATTTGCCAAGAAGCAAGGACTTATAGCACATGTAAAGGGAATAATCTGAAACCCGCAAATATATTATTCAAATACAAAAAAGTAAATTTATGAACTCTTTAAATTTGATGAATTTATTAATTAATTTTGGCGAACTATTGAACTTATATATTTAGATACGTTATCTACAAGTTTGTCGGAACCCTCAGTACGCGAGTCCAACTCGCACTTGTTCGGTTTTTTATAGAATTGTTTTCATTTTTTAATAAATCGCGTGATTTACATCTAATAGGTCTTTAATCGATTGTTTAAATTATTTTTATGTAAAACCCCATATACACGTATTATAACAATGGGATCGTGGATGTATTGCTAAGCTTAAAAAAAATGTATCCCTTTCTAGCCGATTTCAGCCACGGCGCCCAATCACAACAGAGATCAGCCAGGTTCGCAGGAGATATTCTAGTGCACAAGTGTGTGCGCAAAACACAAGTGCACTCGCTTTCCTTCACTCCCATAGGCCAGTGAGACGGCAATCCGACATGACCAACGGCTTTACATACTTTCTGAGGCACGGAGGTATCACCCCGTTAATTTCCTGACTCGAAACAGCGACTAAGTAATTTTTAAGGTGGAACAACCCAGTTACAATGTTTTTGGCTCAACCCGGGATTCGAACCCAGGACCTCAGCGCACAAATCGTACTCGTAACCCGTACGCAATACAAACACGCCACCAGGTAGTCGGTAAAAAAAGGATTACTGTACCTAAGTATTGGGCATACCGGAGTATGAAGACAATACTGGTGTCATTTACGAGATTCAACGTTTTTTTTTATTTGCAATGCACTGTACCTACAGCATCACGAATAGTTTATTGTGTAAAAATGAGCATACAGATTCCAATTAAATATATTTATTACTCACAGTTACGTCTGTTTTTTACCAAATTTAACCGTAGTATGATGTAAAGTTTGCGTCGTGCCGTGCTCAGTTGACATTGGGACATTCCGGTATACCCAGCTAAGACTTTAATATCCGCTTGGGACCCTACACAAAACCTGAAATACTTTTATAAGAAACTCTATAGTTTCTTTACAATAACAGGTCGAGGCAACACCAATTTATTTCAAAAAGTTTTAATATTTACAAAATTATAAAACTAATATTGATGAAATCAAGTTAAAGACAGCTCGAAATGTAGAATAGGTTTGTTATACACTTATTTCTAAAAAACTGATCGATATGGCGTATTTTTTATTAAAATGAAAACTATGACCGAAATATATGACTTTAGTTCTATAATAAAAACAAACTAAAATACAAATGCAATATATCTTGTACATTTAGTAGAAAAAGATAAATGGGCCAAGTTTGCCCGATATCCCAATATGGCTTATTTCTTTACCAGTCGACTTAGGTATGCGGGAAGTAAAAAAGTTGCCCGTACAAGTCTACCTACCAATTTTGTACGTACATAAATTATTCATACGTATGCCTGAACATCTCTGTATTGAGAATTGGTGAGATGATACATCGATGCATATCAACCTACTAATTTTAGACTGTACATTGGTATCCCTACATGAATCATTATTAAAATTAATGACTACATTTTATTACTGTATCGCGAACTCAATTTACAACAAAACAACACAAAAATTTAATTTTCCTCTTTATTATACTAACACAACTTATTAGACAAGGGAAAAAAACATCGCGGCCGTCACAACAAAACTTATGAGCGGACGCGGCACGGCGCCCCATGAAAAATTCATAAAGAACAAAGAGGAAGTGTCGGCCCGCTCAATCGATAGCTCTCAGCTGATCCGCCCAATGTCACGAACACCGCCCGTCGCCACACCGCCCTTACAGCCGACCCCTCCCCCCTCCGACTCCTACCCACACGCACGTCTGTCTGTGAGGGAAAACTTTTAACCACGGAAAATGGCCATAGCCTGTCATTGACTGAAACTTAAGGATTGTTACTCAACGGAACGGATGTTAATTGTTTATTGTAGTTTAGTTGTGTCAATTCCGGCTGTGAGCTGCTCCTAATGGAAAATGTAGATTGAGACGATGACGTAAATATAATAGCTAGTTCGTACTTGGAGTAAATTTAGATTGTGCTGTAGCTTTTTTTATCTACCCAGGGTATTTAATTTTGACATCAACAAGTTTGGTTAGGTTTTGTTGGAGAGCAAGAGTCCTACTATTGTGCTAATTGACAATAATATTACTTTACCATACCCATGCCCACTGCTGAGCACGGGCCTCCTCTACAACTGAGAGGGTTAAGGCCTTAGTCCACCACGCTGGCATAGTGCGGGTTGGCGGACTTCACATACCTACGAAATTCAGAGAACTTCTCAGGTATGTGGGTTTCCTCTTTATGCTTTCCTGCACTGTTAAAGCGAGCGATAATTCACAAATAATACACACTTATTTTTTTAGAAATCAGAGGTGTGTGCCCTTGGGCTTTGAACCTGCCGACATTCGTCTCGGCAGTACGTTCCACTCTCAACTAGGCTATCGCCGCTTTTTAATATATTGCTTTAAATCAATAATTATATTTTATATTCAGTCTATTTCCTATAATGCAGCAAATCCAAAAAAAATGTATAAAATCAAGTTTTAAAGTCTACCTCACCTAGTAGTTTCGTTAGACACGTGCCTCAAAGTACAATTACCATAAAGATCAACATTATTGTGATTCAAATATTCGATATCGAAAAATGATACTACGTGACTAGCCCAAACTGCCTTGGTGGCGTAGTTGTATTACGTTATATTACGGTACGACTGCAATGCGGTAAGATCTCTGGTTCGATCCTCGGGTCGGGCAAAGTGATATTGGATTTTCTATTTAGTATCAGCTCGGAGTCTGGAATTTGTGCCCGATAGGCTTGCCCCCTATCACATCATGGGACGGAATACGTACGACGAAAAGTGGGTGCACTAATTGCGCCTCTGCCTATCCCTTCGGGGATAAAAGGCGTGGGTGTGTGAGTGATTAGCCCAAACAATATAATACGTAATACATTTTAGGCTTTGTTCCTTATAAATTGATATAAATTTCATTAATGATATCCCCTATCACAGCATGGGACGGAATAACGGCGAAAAGTGGGTGCACTAGCTGCGCCTCTGCCTACCCCTTCGGGGATAAAAGTCGTGAGTGTATATGTAATATGTAAATATCATTAATAGGTGAATTTGGTTTTGCACAAACGACCTATCCTATCATAGATTCCACAGAATTTTTATATCAAGCGTGGCTTGGTAGGTTGCACCGTTTATTACCTTCTGGTGGCGCGATCCTAAGCTTATTTCGAGTTTTCCTTCTCTGCCAATGACTTTCCTTATGAATAAGACGACATTTCCAGTGTAAAACATAATATTACGACTAAACACATCATAAATTAAAATCGAATGCAATTATTATGTACTATTTATAGACAGACGTAATCCTTTCAAAGAGGCAAATAACTCATTTCGTCATTTAATTATATAAAAAATATACAACGAAGGTTATAAATATAATGAAAATGCCTAACATACCGTAAGAAACAATTCTCAAATATTACACTGTCTACGCATTTAATAAATTACGTTAACCCATGAAAGTCAACGGGGTAGTATAAGCCCTAGGGATTGTCTGGGGCTGACGTGCTTAACTATGTATGATTTCACCTAATAATTTCAAAATTGGGTTAACGTCTAGTGTTTATTTATTATGTAAGTTAACGGAAAATTTCCACGGAATTCATTTGTTATTTCTTAGCTCGTCTTTACTAAAGATGAACTCATTTCTCTGACATCTGTATTTAACTGTGGCCTATTTATTATCTTATATTGAATGCGGCGAAAACAAGCCTATTATATTTAATCATGTTAAATAAATTTTCAAGGGTAGCTCAGCGCTGAAGGACAAATTTCGTGATCAAAAAAGGCAACTATAATATTCGGTAGATGTTTGTTCAATCATTATTATATACTTAATATCATGTTCAGCCAGACAAATATTTAATTAGTAAACACGCTGAACTAAAGTATCCGTTAAAATCACCACCTTTCTCCATCTGCCACCAGATTATTATAATAAAAATTAACGACATCTGAGTATATTTTTTGCAAATAAACTTTCACTCATAATGGAACCCTTTACGCACAGCTGGCCAAATGGCGTATAACCCATATTGACGGATTGTCCACGCGTGGGTGCGTATCCCACATATTGCCCAATAATATTATTGAAAGGGTTCCAATTTGATAGAGTTCTTTGAATTTTGACGTTTCAGCATTGCGACGGCTTTCGCTTGTGCAATGTTTATTTTTAGTGCATTGAATGTACGGAACTATTGTTTATGAGGATTTTAATTGGAAAAGTGAATAATGCCGTCGCAAATAAACACTTGTAACTGTGACAAAATACCGATCGTTTTCCTAGTAAGTATAAATACATGGAAGCTGTTTATTAATAAAAAGCGTATGAATTCTATATTTATAATCAAGTAATTCGCTATGACAATATTGTTATTATAAATAATATCTACACTGCCAACGCTTCACACATTTGGAATGTTGAAAAGAAATGTTTACCAAAACCATACGTTGCAAAAACTCCATCTCGCCGGCATATCAAAGGCAACCCTTGCAGATTGGGTCATTGAGGCCCTAGCGCAACATCCTAACCAAACAATTGACGCGCAGATGGGTGCACACATTGCGCTATGTGCACATTACGTCCCAATACTGCCAAGTTTTTGTACAAAAATGGGTTAGATTGCACCTTGCAGTCCGAAATGCCGCGTCATTCAATGGCCGCTAATCTGACATTCATCTCACTCCGTCGCACCTCTCTTTCTATATTCGATTCATCTTTTGTCAATGCGAAATTAGGATGTCACGCGTGGGTGCGTGGGGTTCGAATGCATAGGGGCCGTGAGCGCAGTGCGAGAGCATTGTAAGGGTTAATTTTATTAATGAACGTCTGTACTTATTGATCGATGTACCTTTAAAGTGTAACATCAATTTTCGTAATAAATATTAAAATTGTTTATTATTAATAATGACTTGTATAAATACAATGACATTTATTTAGGTACTGGCGGTAGGTTTCTCATATGTAAGAGTCCCATCTGGGTGGGTACCACCGCAATGTCTATTTCTACCGCCAAGCAGCAGTGTGCAAGCACTGTTGTGTTTCGGTTTTAAGGACATTGTAGCCAGTATAACTACTGGAAATAATGAGACTTCACATCTTATGTCTCAGGATGACGAGCGCAATGGCATGCCACACAGTATTTTGTAACTCGAGGTGCTGGATGGTGTTGCTACTGTTTATGGGCGGTCGTATCGCTTACCATCAGGCGAACGGCATGTCTCGTCATTAAATACGATAAAAAAATGTATTATAGAAATCCAGCCTTAGTGGTGAGTTCCGTCGAAGTCACTTTTAGAGTTCGGCAATGTTATTTCAATCAAACAGGCCGGCATAATTCTAACAACGGTCCAAATTTTCATTACTCAGTACCTTTGTTGGTCAAAATTACATTTAACTGCATCACCAAATAAATTTTGCTCTAGGAAAAACAATTAAATTACTATTAAAATAAATGAATAAAAATAAAATATATTAAATATTTCTAAACTAATCAATTGAAAGCCACAATGAAATTAAAAACAAAGTTCAATCTTCCTTAAACCATTTCCCATTAATTCATAGAATGTGTTATCAGTCCCCTGTATGTGACCGCAATACGGCCGACCACAGCGCGACACAAGTGTTACATTAGTCAACTAGCGAACTTCAATATTATTCAATAAATTCATCTTAGAGAGGAAACTACGTGTGTTCATTCACTATTTTTTGTCCTCGTCTGTGTCATAACAATGACTTATATTAAGAAACGGCTGCTGCGAGTATTTTTAAACAGAATTGTAATATACTCTATCTATACTAATATTATGAAGAGGAGTGTTCTGATTGTTTGTTTGCATTGAATAGGCTCCGAAACTACTGGATCAATTTGAATTTTTTTTTTACCTATATGAAGCTACATTATCACCGAGTAAGATAGGCTACTTTTTATCCCAAGGAAATATAAAGCCGGACTTTTATCGCGGAAAAACTCATTCACGCGGGCGGAGCTGCGACCACAAGTCTAGTCCTACTAATATTATAAAGGCGAAAGTTTGTAAGAATGTATGGATGTTTGGATGTTTGGATGTATGGATGTTTGGATGTTTGGATGTTTGGATGTATGGATGTTTGGATGTTTGGATGTATGGATGTTTGGATGTATGGATGTTTGGATGTATGGATGTTTGTTTCTCTTTCACGCAAAAACTACTGAACGGATTTCGATGAAATTTGGCACACGGGTAGATCATGTTCTGGATTAACATATAGGCTATTTTTTATCCCGGGAAAACATAAAGCGGGACTTTAATCCCGGAAAAACTTTTTAACGCGGGCGGAGCCGCGGGCAAAAGCTAGTTTATTATAAACAGATTAATAGAGTTCGTAGGACTAATAAAGGTCTCGAGTACCTGGGATAACCTTGACATAGAAGTTACTGTCGTGATTATTCAACCACTACTCGATTTAACGATAGAGAAAAATATTACAAGATAACAAAAAATACATAATTTAAATAAATATGAATTGTTTGCAACCGAATTTATTTTGTAGATTTCAATGTGTTAATTTTATTTGATAACTCATCATTCTGACATATGGCTCATGGAAATTTAAGCATATTTTTTAAGTATCCTCATATTTTCACCCATATTATAACCCCGCTAATGCTGAGGCCACACCAAACCTGTTCGCGACGTATGTAGCAAGTATATAATGAATGTATCAAACGCCAACACAGGGGAATTATATAACAACATTGTTACTTCTAAGATGGAATTAAAATGTAAAAGAAACGTTTGGACAAAGCGCTCGCCACAGAGGGTCAGAGATACTGTTAGTCTGCCGTTTGATATTAGGGTGGTAAAATCCAGAACTTATATAATTTAACGCTTTCGAATTGGTCAAGTATCCCCTTAATAAATGGCCATGTGCAAACTTGATTACAGATTGTCAAGGAAGCTTGATACATGCAATATTTTAGAACTCGTTAAGAGATTTTTTGGGTTGCTTGTCGTTTTCTATAGTACGTAGATACATGTATCTATTCTTTTTAACACGTTTTTATTAAATTCAGACGTATCATATATTTATGTAACTGACATTAACAGTTAATAATAAATTAAATATTATTTACACTAAGAAACAAAGTTTACGTAACATTACAATAAAGAGAACAGATATTATTTTCATGAAATAAATTTAAAATGTTAGTGAAGAGTACAATAAAACGAGTAGGGTAAATACATGTAGATAATCAATTTCAAAAAGTTACAACACTAAGTACATTCGCATTTCCTGTTCTTATGGCAAATCCTCTGTTTTGTTATATGATATAAAGACTAGCTTTTGGTTGCAGCTCCATCTGCGAAAGTCCTTTCAGGATATCGAATTAAACAAACAAACAAAATAAAATTATTATAGCCCATGTGAACCAATGTAACATTCTCTCAGTGGAAGATTTTTTTCAAAAGCGTTTTTTTTTATTTTTGCTGATTACTCTCTATCCCCTAATTTCCTACATTTTACTAATTGATTTAACTAGGCACGTGTACCAAATTTTAGACATTCCAAGAATCTTAATTACTTTGTGATTTTTTTCTCATTATTCCTGTTGAGAGTACAATTATTTTCTTAGTCAAGATAAATAATAAATAAATGTAATAACATTGTTAAATTCTGCGATGGAAGAGTTTTAGTCTGAGTACTAATGGCAAGGAACCTTGAAATTAGACACGTGTAGGCTTCTTAGTTCAAATAAATCTACATAATCGAGCATTTACCCTAGAGGTGTGGCCAATTAGCGAAGGTTTATCAAGCAACTACAGAAATTAACGCGATAATAGTATATAAATTGATATGTAATAAACGAATAAAAATGTTGTCTAAGTGTCCGCGTGTAGACATCGAAAACTCGTTAACACAATGAAGTCCCATGAAAAGAGTTCTCTTTGTGCAAATCCGTGGTCCGCAGCGCGAACGCGTTGTCCATCTAACTCATGGCGGATTATGGTCTAACGCCGTCTCTCACAATGCTCATACACTATGTTCACTCCATAAAGATGGGCCAGATTAAGGCCCAGGAGCATTGTGAGCCATAACTAATGGGGCCGCATTCTCCGATGACCGGTACGTCAGAACCCCGACCGAAAGGACCCCGGATCATTATTTATAGTTAATTTATTATTATTTTGATACGCGAGTTGAAAGGGTTGGCACAATGGACGCTATTCCGCGTTTGACCGTTGCTTGGTGGATGTGTCAACTGACCGGAATTGGGGCGAGGGGGGACTCGGTGACCGCTTGGGAACATGAGACAAAAATTTGGCACCTTCGTGTTATGATTGCGTGGAATAAAAACGGTTAAACTTGTAGCTAATGAAAAGATTTCAAGAAAAAAACTTTAAGGCCGCAGTTTGGCCCCAGTCTCTGACTCCAATAAGAAACTTGTATGATCGGATATAGTTTGATGTGTTGATTCCGTCCGATTACACATTTTTCACTAACTGTTATTAGTTTATCTTATCTTTGATTTTTCATTCACAACTCACCGATAATCCGCTCCGTAAAATGTATTTAGTACTGATTATCAAACATTCACTTCGCCGCTCCTTAAAACACACTCGCAAACTCATAAATACCCAGAATATACCAACAAAATAATACCAAGGCTAGAAAAAAAATAAAAAATTGTTATTAAAAATTCCATCCATTACACGGCCTCACAAAGGACGCAGTCTTAAATGCAACTGGACATTGCTTCCCGGTTCCCTGTTCCCATGCTTATCCCTTTGAATGGTCAACAAAGGCACAATGAGGTGAGGACAGCACACACAAAGCGCCGGTCAAATGGACACTAGGAAATAAAACTACAACTAGTTAAAAAATTAAATGACGGGTACTAGCAACATGAGAAAGTTGAACGATTTGCATATTAAGATGCTCTCACGGTTTTAAATGGGTTAAGAATTTTTTTCATGAATAGATATTTTTTCTAGGCACTATCTTTTTGTGCAGTGGATCAAGTAGGTCATTGTATGGTAACTTATTAGCCTATGAATTACCACAAAACCATATGAATATTTGGCATGATATTCACATTTAAGGAAAATAATAGACTACTTCGACTTTCTTTAGAAAGACCCAGAGATAAAAACAATGCAGAGCCAGTAATGCTGTTATACTACAGCGTGTATCTACAGTTTCTACCTATTCATAAAACTTAGTTATATGTAATTTAATTATGTATCAGTAACCAGTTATATAAAAAAAACATCTTACATCTTGTGAGAAACATCACGTGGGAATAATTAACAGATTCTAAATATCACCCCTTTATTAAAATAGCAAATGTCCAAAGGAGCTGTATTAAAAACCTAAACGCATGTAATATGCAAAACCCGTGGCCTATTCACCCCTGAAGGGATCTGCATAATCGTAAATTAACCCGACACTGCGTTTTTTGCATGACAATTGCGTTGGTCATCTCGACACAAAAACAGGTTGAATGCACTTGCGCATGAGAAATTCTCTAATCTGTGAGATTTGACCGTTGGGCCGATTAGACTCATTGCATTTGCAGGGTTGCATGCAAATATGGACGACCGTTAGCTGAGATAAAGAATGTGATTTAGAGGGTTTCCAACGGATTTTTGTTGTAGAAAGTTTGGTATTTTGAATTGAGTTTAAAACGACATTCTGTTTTCGACCTGAATATAATTGTGTGTATGGATGTTTGTATAGTCTTATGTGTGTTGTAGATTGTGTCTTTTTTTTTAATTATGGGGTACTTTCCTATCTTTTATTTTGTGCATTATTTTAAATGCAATAGAAAATAACGACACAAATAAATTCTTCTGTGAAATCAGCATCGAAATTGGTGGAAAAACAGTTATTCATATTTGGATTAATGTTGTCAGCAAAAGTGGGGGCGTGGCGGGGATATTGCGCTATCTCTTTCGTTCGCACGCAGCGTTATGACCGGTGACACCCGGTGACGTCACAGTCTGAAGTTTTCCCTACCCCTTCTACCAAATTTCGAAGTTTTATAAATTGCTTATTATTGGATCAATTGTGAAAATTCTTTTTCCGCCACATTAAGGATGATATACATTATTGACAAATGTATTTAAAAAAGTTATCAAATATCCTATTTCATAACATAATTTACATAGATACTTGTAACTTTATTATTGGACTGCCTCGGTGGCGTAGTATATTACGGTACGACTGCAATGCTGAGGTCTTGGGTTCGATCCCCGGGTCGGGTAACGTGATACTGAGTTTTTCTATTCAGTATCCGCCCGGAGTCTGGAATATCTGCCCAATGCGACGATAAACGCACGGCGAAAAGTGGGTGCACTAGTTGCGCCTCTAAGTAGGTAGAGGTAGGGGTAGCCCTTCGAGGATAAAAGGCGTGTGTGTGTGTGTGTGTGTGTGTGTGTGTGTGTGTGTGTGTAATATTATTTTATGAAAATTCTTACGTATCAAATTGTATATTTACTTATCAGTATTTTACATGGACTATAATTCTATATATCCAGTGTTTCTTAACGGATTTCGATAAGTATTTTAGGGACCCCTTCTATAGATTTGGCGTGTGTAGTTTGGACACTATCTATATATATGTAGATACAACAATTTCGACTGCATTACTACGTACGATAACCTTATCTTTTCCGGAAAAGATATCGAGCACTATCAGACTTTCTATTCGTTGAATACTTGTGTGTTCGGACAAATTTCTTCCATTACAACTGTTGCTTTGTTCTGAATGTACTATTCCTTGTATAGATGCATGGTCTGCCTATGAAACCAATGAGGTCATAAATTTAATTCTGTAATCGGATGATCATTCTTTATGTGATTTGTCCTATTAGAACCAAAAACATGAATTAGCCTGAATTGGGATTGGTGATTAAAAGGCCAATAAGCTCGATACATCGGCTGCTAGCAGGAAAATAAATACGATCAATCAAGAGCGAAGTTAAATGAAATGTTTTTGTATTGTTGCAGGCTCCCTCCCGCCATCGCCGGCAGACAGCGGCGTGTCGGACGTGGAGTCGTCGTCGTCTGGCGCCGGCTCCGCGGAGGAGCTGAAGGCCCGGCTCCAGCCGCCACCGCCTACGCCCTTCCACACGCCTTTCCTGCCCTTCTACCCCAACCACCACATCGCCAGCACGCTGCAGCACCACGCCGCCGCGCACCCCAGACCACCTGGTAAGTGCACAATTTATGATTGATAGTTTGAAAATAGTCTGAAGTTAATCCAATAGTTACGTAGTCCCCACCGTAATATTGATAGTCCTGTGTCATTAGTATTAACAAAGGACTATGGGACCGAAAATTTAAATCTAGAAAACAAATAAGCATTCCTGACATCGTATCACAGACGACTTAGAAGTACTTAGTCAATAACAGAACGGTCGCAACTTCTTAATATAAACAAACTTGAATACAAATAAAACTCTTAATAAAACTGCATAATTGCTTTAAAATAAAGTCCGTGGCAAAACGGAAAAAATAGGCGAATAGTGTTGCGATGTCGGACGACGAGATGAGGTGACCGCAGCGGTGAACGCCCCAACAGGAAGGTGACCTTACCGCCTGCCCGCCACCCGCCACCCGACCCGCGATCATGCGCCCGCGCAGGGAATTCGGGGAATAAGCCGCTCCACCCATTTTGACACTTTATATGTATCTATCGAAAGTCTACAAGAGGGTACACAAACAACACAGTAAACCCGCCATAACAGCGTTTCCAGTCGCGTTCCGGGTCAGCCAGTGAACCTAAACACGCCGGCATAACTCTAGTGATTGATAACAGACTCATGTCACAACATCTCTTTTTAATCGAGTATTTTGCACCACACTGTACATATCAACACGCCCAGTGTATTTGGCAGTGTAAGAATAACAAAAGTTGCAAAAACATATAATCTACATTATCTAGTATTAAAAAATAGGTTACTCACTGTTTCGTATCACGTTTATCGTTTTCATTGCGTTACTAGTACAAATTTTATTTTAATGGATTAGCTGATTATCTATTGAAGATTTATCTATGGATGCTAAGAGATTCAGTTGTAGGTAACGTTTCTCGTAATCAAGAGTTCCTCTGAGTCGATTCTCTTCCTATGTTTTAATTTTTAACAGTACTTTTAGATTGCAACCATTATTATGTTCTATTTTGAGTGACATTGTACGCGGTGTAATGCATTCCAAGGGTTTTTAATACATCAATGATTCCAAGGCTTACATTGGATGTCGCAGAATGAGCGTAGTGATGTGTCCCACAATATTTTGTGATTCCATGTTTTCAATATAGTAATTATCTATACTAATATTATAAAGCTGAAGAGTTTGTTTGTTTGTTTGTTTGTTTGTTTGTTTGTTTGTTTGAACGCGCTAATCTCAGGAACTACTGGTTCGAATTGAAAAATTATTTTTGTGTTGAATAGCCCATTTATCGAGGAGGGCTATAGGCTATATAACATCACGATGCAACAATTAGGAGCGAAGAAATAATGGAAAATGTGAAAGAAAACGGGGAAAATTATTCATCCTTGAGGGCTTACATTGCGTGCACTGCGAAAACGGTTCAAGATACCAAAAATATATGTATGAAAGAATTATTCCTCTTGAAATTATCTAAAAAAATGTCCGCGACAGTATATGTCTATCTTTTAAGATTAACTCACTAGAACCGTTTTTATGGTAATCAAATTTGGTCGAAATGAATGCATTATTTGTTAAGAGTTGTATCAACGTCATAATATTAATCTTTATCCATATAAATGTGTTGGATAGAGTGATTCAACGGGAAGGGTACTTTTGACCCGGAAAAACTTATTAACGCGGGCGAAGCCGTGGGCAAAAGCTAGTTTGTTAATATAGTGCAGTCATTTTTACAACAAACGTGCAGAATACGCACGGTATCTACGCAGAGACCTAGTTTCTAGTTATTTATACCTATATTATAAATAGGTAACGTTAATAATTTTGTACATATCAGCTTCATTCTCCCTAAGCCACATTTAGTTGCTTTGATTTAATTATTGTAAAACGGGAAAAGCATGTACAAGCGCAGTCGCAGGCAAAAGTTATCTCTATACAAACATCACACAATAAATCTCCAGTAATAGTGCAAAACACCAGATTTCTTTAGGTTGCAATGCATACTCAAGCATTTCTAACAAATAATGATACAGACGTAATGTACATATCCATGATAAGTAGTTACATTGTTTTACGTAAAGAAAGTATTATTTTAATATGCATTTTAGTAATAACATGTATTGTTTATTATTACCTAGCTATTGTACATAGCGCGGAAACAAAACCTCTAAGAAACAGATGTACCTTTACAAAACCACATACACACTCACGCCTTTTATCCCCGAAGAGGGAGGCAAAGGCACAACTAATGTTTCTTCTTTTCGCCGTGCGTATTTCCTCCCATGATGTGATAGGAGTCGAGCCTATCGCCATATCGGGCGCAAATTCCAGACTCCGGGCTGATACTGAATAGAAAAAATTTTCACTTTACCCGAACCGGAGACTGAACTTGAGACCCCAGCATTGCATTTGTACCGTAACATACTACGCCACCGAGACAGTCTCTTTACAAACCCAAACCATGCAAATGGATCACTATAATAAATGATAACCACGGACTTACAAAATGCAAAAGAAATAGTGCACATTGCCGACATAAAGGATTGAACAGTTGGGTTCCTGAACCTTAGGTAATTTGCTGAATAGTAAAGCTGTTGTTTTACGTCTGTTTTCTGTGTGATGCTACTACCCCAGTCTTATAGAGTAAGCTAGCTCTACTACAACTCAATCATAACATTTATTTTCTTCAAGCAAACAAAAAAAAACTTTATTCAAAAATACCCCTTGTTAGTCATGACAGTCCAATAAAAACCACTAAAGTATTTCATGTAGGTTCATCAAATGTGTCATTGGAAGCGAATGGTATGTTTTCAATTTAAATAACCTTCGAGCGGTGAATACTTCTAAATATTCCTTGCAACATTGTTGCAGCTAACAGGACGTACAAAACGAGTGAAGTCATATCGAATGTAATTGTGTTCGCGCAATGACACATTATAAACGATCCCGCCGGACGTTATCTAAATTTATACGGTGCAGAGCTTTATCACAGCACTTCCGGAGGTGTGCGCCGCTGCACCCTGGCCCGCCGCCAACTGGCCTTCTTTCCCCACTCCAAACGCCTCGTTAATTGCACCGATATATGGCTCTCAGTGGACAATACACGCTGAATGTCGCACTTCCAAAAAAAAACAAATAAATCCGCATGTAAAGTATTTTATGTCGCCGAGTGCGAAAATAATCGGGCATGCTCTGCGTTAAAATCACAATGTTTTACGACCTCGGGCTAACATTCTTTTCAAGGTTGGTACTAAACAAAAATATCCGCCTCTCGACAAGAAGGCACACTAAGGAACACTATTAAAATAGGTACGGATCACAAAACGGTGACTTAACTGTCGCATAAGAATCGAAAAGCGGAATGGGAAATTACATTTTATTGTGGGATTTCCTTCAACCGCAGGTTACGTGCTCCATAACTAAATCCACGATTACACGAATTGCCTGTACCAATGTTCATTACGAATGCATAGTGTAAAATATAAAAATGCGAATCGGCCACGTTAGCGGGCGCAGGATGCCGAGGCGCGTTGCAGTGCGCAGGTTCCGCGCGCCCAAAACAAAAAAATGCGTCGGACGTACGGACGGAACCAGTTGGCATGGCGCTGCACCGGCCATTTAACGCAACTTGGCGCTACACGCCCGTCCTCAGCTATTTGACATTGCGCAAGGTCAGTGCTCCTAATATAAAGATGCAAAAACTACTGACTAACTACCGGCGAGCAGTATGCGAGACGCGTCGCCCGCGACGATTGTCGGTGCATGCGAAGAGACCACTTTCGATTGTGGCGCATGTTAATAATGCCTTGTGTGTGCGCGCTCAACAATACGGCCCGGCTAGATCCCTTTGTCTCAGACGGACATGCGCTACACGACCAATATTCTAATTAGATTCCACCACGGAGTCGGGACGAAGCGGGCTGCGAATTGCGAGCCGCCAGCGAGGCAAAACGCTGTGAAAACGGCTAACTCGTCACTAAAATGATAAGGAAGTGGAAAAATGAGTCGTTGTCGTGTCTCCGTCGCACGTCTTCGCTTGTTTACGAAGCACTTTTGCCACGCTTTGTGTGGGCAATAAAAATAATTTTATTGCTCGCCTACCAGTAGCTTCGGCTCCTAGACAGCTGTGTCTACGTTGCCATGCTTACAACTAATATGTTATTTACGGTACAAAGGATTGAGTGCATTTATTTTAATCTGAATTGCTTTTATTTTTACGCAAATTCTCAACAATTACGTCAACTATGCGATAAAGGTTGCAACAGCGTAATAAGGAAAATGACGAAACCTAACAATGTTTAGTAGCGGCCGAAGTTGCGACAACTTTGAATCAATATATCTAATAGAGTTGAACATGCCACGGAATCATCTTGTCTGGGATAATACATTACCTGGGTCCAAAACTGACTCCTGGTGCTCACAACTCAAAGAAACAAAAATAGTGTTGGTGCGTCGTATCGGCCATGTTGGAGGCGGCTACGCGGCTGTAAGGCGTAAATCGGCTATTGCTGTAACACGGCACACACGAAATTTCTGTGTTGCAAACGCGAATATTAGGCAAGAGCGGCGGTACCGGCGCCGAGCCATTGTCAGCCTCTGGCGAAACGTACTCGACCTTCCTACTCGGATTGGGCAGTCCAAACTTGATTGTACGAGTGTGTGTTTCATATGTGTTTATATCAACCACTTGCAGCGGTGTAGTCTCACTTTGGATGCCCATTTTGCACATCTACCTGATGATGGGCCACTGCACCGGTTTTGAATGTACTACTGCTCAGAATTGCATTTTTGGAGACGATATAGTCACGAGACCAACGACCCTTTGACACGTTTTACATTTGAACTCGATCGTAACCAATCATAATTACGCCACATAAACCTAACAATCCCCAAATTAGTTATGAATCAAACCAATTTTAAACATGATGTGTTTACGCATGATTTGTGTCGACCTGAAAACAAAGAGACTGATAGATATCTAGGTCTTGCCTAAGCTCGGATACAACCAGGTTAATTAAAACAAAGGAAACCTTGAATGGATGTTGCCAATTGCCAAATTGTGTAGATGTAGGCAGCACGAAACGTGATCAGTGCGCGTGTGCGGCGCGAGCGCTCTACCACCCGACCTAGTGCAGGGTACACATGGTTTTTGAATGCGATTCAGAGCTGACTGCGTCAGATTATGCGAGCCTCGTTAGGTACAATGTACATGACAACGGCGCAGACCGCGGACGTCGCCCGACGCCTCCAATCTCCACGTTCATGCGTTCGCTAGTCGCGACATATATGCTCTTTATTTCTCTGTCCTCACTCCATTGGGTTGAAATTGCTCAGTTAGATAGGTGTCGTGACTGTGCAAATGGTCATATCCGTTTGTAAGCCACGAGATCACGAACCACCGACAGGATATGGAAATTTTTAATTTTACAACGCTTTTATACTACAAAATGGATGTAAGCCGGTTGGTAATAAACCGTACGCGTATATCGGCACATCGGGAGCGTGAATTTGTAATGTTACATCGGAAATGTTAAAGGTTACCGCAAACTCATCGATTAACTGCGCGCTCTCCGATGGTTTGCAACACACGTGCAATTAACACACGCAATGAGATCGCCGCGGGGAACCGATTTAATAGAACGATCGTTCATTAACATCTCCGGATTGCGAATCGGCTCGGTCCGGCTCGGTGGGGCCCGGGCACGGTCGTACATACAATCGAGCCGGCAACCGCTCAAACATTCAGCGCACGAGGTAAACACTAAACATGGACGCGTCAATGTGACATTCGCAAACGAAATGGAAATTAAAATGATCGCGGTGTGTCTATTCTGCAGCGCTGCATCGCGATAAGGCACGCGTATGTGTGCGCACGCGCAATGCGCACGTCTAATGCTGGCGGGGAGTCGGGGCGGGTGCGCGCGGGTGTGCGGGTCGGCGGAGGGCGGCGGGGAGCACGTGTGCCTGTGTGCGCCGAGGTGATCGGCCCGTTTCAAGGGCAATGCAGCGCTAGCGCTCGCCTCGTATTAATAGTAGGCGACTATTTTCGCTTCTCCACCGACCGCCGGGGGACCGGAACGTTATTATTGACATTCGCAAACTTCCAAAACGGAATAAACGTCTCGCTCGCACGCGCAAGCCGGTCACTTCCACTGCGACACAGGTTACGAGATACGAGCCGGCACGGCCGACCGCCACCGCTGCCGCCGCGCAACAGCAAGCGCGGGCGCATTTCGAATTTTGGCAAATAGTCGTCGTGTTCAGCAGGAACACATGCACACCCGCGTGCCTGTGCTCAAAAAACAATAATAAATAACACGTTTATTACATTGCACTTACTATTAATTCTCAAGTGAAAAAACTCTACTAGTGAATTCATAATATACCTATCTCTACAATATTACATCCACATGGATTCACTAGTAAAATTACAGTATAGTAAAATATTTGTCCTGAACATCTTAGCTATTAATAGGTGTTTATTTTTCCTTATCAACTCACCCAAAGTAGGCCTTAAATCCTGCAATACCTACGAAATGGTTTGAGTTAATTCTCGCGTAATTATCTCACGAATAACATCTCGATTTTATTTATACCGAAGTATAGATCATAACGAGGACGTAATTTGAAGCGCGTGTATCCTTTCCCCAATTGGATTCCAATTAGTCTCAATTCGGAGTATGTCGGCGACGCTGACGTCACCGCTCTAATAAGTTTTCTCTCGGACGGAGTCCGCGGCACCGCTACGTACTAATCGTGTAGAGCAGAAAAAAGGTGTCCTTTGTCCGTGCGATGAGCTCGGAGACCGAGTGCCGTATAAGGAAGAGCCGACGCGACATCTGTCGTACGTGGCACGGTTGCGCAACCGTTGGCGGAGCGGCGACCCAGTTGCGCGCCGCGGCCGCTGCCAAACGCGCCTCGACTCCTCTACAATTACATATTTCGGTGTCGCAACATCGACGTCGCATCCGAGTTGAACGGCCCGCGACCTTGAGTGTTGCGCAGCGCACGCGCCGCCGAAAGCGAAAGGACCGCTCCGATCCCGGAATCCACGCCAATTCCCCGTTACGCGGCCGCGGTCCTCACCACCAGCTCGGTGTACGTGACCTATCACCCGTGACACGTACGCCAGTGCGCTACTACATGTCCGTGATTCATGGGAAGGATGACGCGCGCCCGTGCGTTTCGCAACGGTGGCGTGGCGCAACCGCTTCCGAAATACCAGAGTGCGGGAGTGAGTGGCGGCCGGAGCGGCGGGCAGCGCGCTGTAAAGCGCGACCTAATTCCCAAGAGGAATCTCGACGCTCCACTTGTCCGGAAACAGCTTTACGATGGCGTAAAAAGATGGGGTCAATCGGGCGACCCACATGCGCTCCGGTGGTTTCCTGGCAGCTTTAAAATAATCATGTCGTCCCCGGCGGAGCGGCAAGCGCCCTTCACGGCCGGCGACCACCCCTGCGCCTGTAAATAGCGCCTTAGCGGCCGGAGTGCCCACCTTACTGTTTATGCGTCGGTGCCTTAACCGGGTCAGTGTTAGGTCGCTAGCGAGTTGCATAAATAGAACGCGCTGCACCGCGACGCGTCGCCGCCCGCCACCGCGCACCGCCAGTGTCACTCCGGTGCGAGTGATGCGAAGCATCTCCCGCCACTCCCGAATCCCACTGGAGTTTAAATTTACTAGCCTGCCAAAACAATTGCAAAACACCTTATTTTTATATAAGTCAATGCTGCCGACTCGCGGGAATATAGGACGGTTAATTATAGTGGGCGAAATATTCGAAATAACACTTCCCATCGGTCGGCGACCGTTGCGCAACTAAATGGAGACAAGTTCACAACAAGCACTTGCTGCCGAACCTTCGAGAACATCCACCTGTCAAGGGTCTTTAGAATGTAAAATTTATTAGCGCGTATTTATTAGTTCTAATGTTAAATGGCGGATAGGGTTTTAAGTTATGCCTTCATTACTAATAATAGCTTAAAAATCGAAGAAAATTTTTCTATTAAATAATAAGGCAAGCAAGTTCCTTACAGAATTATAAGCGTTTCGCGCCTGTAAACAGCAACAACGGTGCACAGAACCTTTAATTACAAATACATCAGATATAAAGTATTATAATGCCCAGTAATTATTACACACAATTTCAAATAAACGATGTTTACATGAAAAGCATTGTGCTTAGAATGAGGCAAAAAAAGACACGACACGACTCCGTTTTCTTTTATTAGAATTGGGTGAGAGACTAACACCTGACTGACGTACCTATTAGTCTCTTGGTCAATCACAATCATCAAAATTAAACGACGTCGATTTACGAGTTGGGTATTGTAGATATTCTAAGGGGGCTTAACTTGTAAAAACTTTAGGACACCAATATTAATTGTGACAGTAAATCAAGAAGCAAGTTAAGACTAGATTAGTTCATGTTGTATAAGATTTGTAACTGTTGTCGCGATGCCCGGGTCTCGGGGAATCTCATCCTGAGAGGTTGGGCAGTATGATTGCAGCCTATATTGTCCGTTTATGTCCTTATTTTTTTTTCTTATGTTTGTATTTTGTGCTTTCTGTGTTTGCTTGTAATTGGTTGTGCAACTTATTCTTAGCTAGTGTGTATGTACTATGTTTTGTAAAATTGTTACAACTATAAGCAAACCTATATAAATAAATAAATAAAAGACGCTTCTTCCTTTGCCACTTCCAACCCTGCTCTCTCTTACCTAATACCTCTTGTCCCCGCTTCCACGATACTTCTTGCATTGTGTATGTTTGGGCAAGGGAGGTCACTTAAAATCAGATGATCTATATGCTGAATTACGCTACAAAAACTTTTCTCGAAGAATGTCCACGTAACTTTACCAAATCGAACTTCATCTCGAACTCACCTAACCTCTGCGTACAATGGCGCGTGGATCACAATACAAAACTATAATTAAATAGAAAAAAGTCGTTCCGGCCTGATTGGTGGCTGTCAGGGTCGGATTGGGCAACCGCGGTGGAAATCAGGGGGGCCTTGACCGCCCAACGTACGCCCCTCAACCCAACTTTTTATGGTTATGAGTTAGCGACAATATTATAATGCTAACGTAATCATTTATACATAAGTTGATTATACGACTATTTATACACATTAAGATAGAGGCAATTACCTGTTTTTAGCGGAAGGCCGACGAATGGATAGTTTGGTTACTCGATAAATGATTGCTTCATCGCATGAACGTTCTTAATGACATTAGGATAGGATGCGTTCCCAATCTTCTTAAATCAGGATTGCAACGACAGGAGCTAGAGGATTTCTAGGATAGAGAAATATCATGAAATTATCATATGAAACACTCTATCTGTTTATTTTCTTATGATGGCATTAGTTGTCGATACATATCGCTTTAATTATAAAGATGCGTATTTGGCCACACAAGTATTTTCCGCGAACTAGAAGTAGGTAATCGACTCAAAAAACAAGTTTCATCAAAATTAGTTCAGCTACTTAACTATAAAATTTTACGACAGACTTCCAAAATTCCATCTTAACTCTAACGACACTAATATTCAAAACTGGGTTCGTGTAAGACCGTCGCCGGAATCGAATCTGACCGGAAGGCAAAAATGTTTCCTCCACACGCAACACTACTTTATTGGCTAAACCAATCCGCTTTGAACTCTGTTTATTCGATCGGCTTATTAGATTATTTTTGGCTTACTCTGCGCTCCAGAATACACGGCAGTGTTTACCGCGCTGCTTTGCATTGATATTCCTTTTACTAGATATCGCCAGTGGCTTCGTATAAGTTTTAGATTTATCTCATATTATTGTGATAGAGTCAATATAGAAATAGAATTGCACAAAATTGATAGAGTCTGATTTATTCTCCGCGTCTACCTTAAATCGCCTTTTTTCCTCAAAGCTTAGTGCACATACTTCCTTTAGTACTTCGCGTAATAATAGGCAGGGGTGATGAATTACCAGAACGTGACCCACTTGCTGTTCTTAAAAAAATGTTTACCAGTGTGATAGTTAACAATTAAACAGATCATCATTGTATCCCATAGCTTGGAAGCTATATGATATACATTCGTATGCATTAAAACAAAGATGTTTCAGTAGTATTATACATTTTCTTCGCAAAGATGGGAGCAAGTCTAGTAACTGTTGTCAAATGACGCACTGAAATAACAACTGTATTACACATTCTTATTAGAAATGTATTGTGTACGTAGAGTTTCCAAAAAGTTTTCCTTGCTACGTTGTTAAATTACTGCATTGAAATATTACAGCTGATTTAATACGCCGTCTATTGTAACGAACAAAAAAAATATTTCATTTTCTCAGTGTTTTCAAAGTGCCTTTAAGAATGTTAACTACATTTCAAATTACACGTCTAAGTACATCTTCCATGCAATAAATACCAGATCACACTACACGGACACACTCATAATAAAGATAATGCGAGATGCAGCGCCCACAACCTTCATCGGCACATATGCCCGACATTTTCGTTACAAACAACCGATACCGGGTCAAAAACCGCAATGTCACGTCATTATACGAGAACATAAAATATTTATATAACACAAACATTTTTTTTTATTAAATAAAAGATCATTAGGTATGGAAGGTCGACCGTGGCACCTCAAAGGGTCAGGACTTATTTTTATTTCGATGTCTACGGGCGCAATACTTGCAGTGTAATTATTGTTAAATATAATTCCAAATCATTGATTATTTTACTGGAAACAAAATGAGGTAACAGCAATTTATATTATTGAGTATTAATTGTGACAGGAAATCCGGTAGATCCATAAACTTGATAGGTGCGGCTTACTAAAGTTAATTAACAAAGTTATTTATGAAATTATTTCTTAGCAGTTTGACATGTTGGGTTGCTCTAATAACGTCCAAGGTCCATTTCCAAGAGTTTGACGTCTTACTGGAAGATTATCCAAAATAATTTTTATGTGCAATGCGGCCAAACGCTAAGTGAAAAATCAAAAAGCCATAATAGCCGTTCTGCGAAATCTCATTCCGAAACCAGCCAGTCGAAATCAAGTGCGGCATGTCCTCATCATTTGACCGTCCGCAACGTCTCTCCTTAGTGAAGTCATTTTGCCATGTTGCGACAAAAAAAACATCTTCATCGCCAAGTAATTCTGTACTACCTTTAATTCGCGGTTTCTTGTTCGTAAAATTTCGCTCCCGAGAAAAAACACTCTAGGATAATATAGCTTTGTGGATAGTTCCAAAGATTATAAAGTTTGGATATGAAGTGTCCAAACTCTACTTTCCTCTTATTGGTATTAAAATAGTTGTAAAATTGTTGCAAAAATGTCAATGTGCGATTATCTACCTGATTCAAAAATATGATTCACAAAACGTAACGCCAATGATAATTTTACAACAGTTATCTGAGATTTCATAATTCGACAACGGGCAATTGCTTCGACGTAATAACCATAACGCTTTTGGTGACGAAGCGTTTTACGGCACGAGACAAGCAGGTCGGTCGGTACTAGCGCCACGCCTGTCCGTCAACATTAAAATTACAACAACTTCGAATTACAAACAGTACCTTATCAAGGGCAGTACCCAGGGTAAGAGAGCAGACCCTGGAGGGCTGCAGAAATAACTACCAAGATCAAATTTTGGAACATGCAGGGGCAATATAGAAACCCCGGCTCATAAAAGGGTAATTATTGCACTGATAACAAAATACTACATGGTAATCATTGTTCTGCATCGTGCCATATCGGATGTTAACCCTCATAACGCACAGTAATTATAAATTCAACAAAAGTCGTCACTGAATCGGATATTTTTTCTTATTCCAAAATGTTTGATTTTAGTATGTTAGATAAGCCCGCAGTTCTTGGGCCATTTTTTTGGAAACAACAAATTTTGTACAATATCCTTTTTTATAAGTCGTAAATGTTTATTATTTTAATTTTAACTAGTATAACAAAGAGTTTAAAATTGTTTATATGCTTATTACTTACTTGGCTAAATAATACGTTGGATGCATTGTCAAATAAGCAAAGTGAATCAGTGGCCGGAAGGAAACGGTTGTAGTCGTTTTGCTAAACGTTGCTGCGTGTGCCTGTCTATTGTGTGTCTAACACATTATTATTAAATATATTCTCCAACCTAAACTAGGTTATTAACATTAGTGATGAGTAAAAATCGGAAAATACGTAGATACCTTCCTCGCAAATTGTACGAAGTATTTTCCTTAAGTGAATGCCTATTAGGATGTCAATTATATCAAAGATTAGTATTATGAAACCGACCGGAGTAAAAAAGTATATTTTGTATTTGCAACAGTATATTCCTTGCATAGTGTGCAAAAATTGGAGTCTAAAAATACATATACAAAAGCATTATGAAGTGATTGATCCAACATGGCGGTCCTGCTGCAAGGAAGTGTAGGAATTTGCGAGACGCGTTAGAGGGCGCAGGAGGAGGGCGCGGGCGGCGGGCGGTGTGACGGGGCGCGGGCGCGGCGGTGCGCGGGCCGGGGGCGGCGGCGGGGGGGGAGTGACCTTCGCGCGTTGATGCAATGTCGCCGTGTCATTGACCACGCTGCGCCGCGCGCAAACAGTTGCAACTACCCCCGCCCGCGCGCGCGGCTCCCTGTACCGCCCCGCGGACTTCTATCGCCCCCTCTTCCCCTTCCCCCGCGCTGCAAACTTTTGCCGGTTTTACGACGTTCGTTTGCATTTATACGATCAAACATATTTTAAAATGAGAAACACAATCTTAGGCTGGTGTAAATTTAAAAAGCTCTCGACTGCGACTTAGTTACTTCCAAAAATATATAAAAATAGACAAATCGCATATAGTGTTCGTAAACAGGCCATTGCAGAAATATAACACTTCATTAATGTATGCTCCGATCCTGTTAATTTGTATTTTTCTTCGTTAGAGTTTTAAATTAGAAATAAATTTCAAAACATTTATAAATTAAAATTGTAAATAATGTAGGTTACAGATAATGTAAAAAGTGTAATTCCAAGTTGGATGTCGTTTCCTCAAAGTGACACATTCCGATACATTGACTCGGTGTATGCGGCGCGACCCTACTGCGAAATATCAATAATTCAACATCACTATACAAACATACTTGTTATGAGCGTGGAAAAAGTTTATTTAATTGTTGGATATTTTAAATAAATTTTATCAGTTATTTTATAGTAAAGCTGAATACATACTTTACTAATAAGATGATTAACAAACCAAATTAACATTGTTTTTTTTTTTTTTATTTTATCCTTTGAAAGTATCTAAATTCGAATCTATTAGTTACTATCTTTTATTCCAGTTATATCTATGTATATGGACATGGATATATTGGCTTGTCATCGAGAAACATTTCCAACTAGATTACCCATATAGACCATATATAATCTGACAAATCGTGTTTTAAGTAAAACTTAATACACACGTTACACGATAATTGAGACTAGGTACATTTTATCATTGTTTTATAGACCACTTGTTCGTGCATCCTGTTTGACTTCTAAAACTCGATGAAACCTATCTCTATGTATATTTTGCAAATCGATAGTGCTTTAGATATGAGAAAAAGATAAAAGTGTACACGTGAGATAATAATTTTTTTACATAATTATAACAATTTTCACGTGAAACAAAACAATAACGATTCTTGGGCGGCATTATTCAAGAACAAAATTGTTTTTACAGTTGCATACATTTACATAAGCGTGGGGTATATGAACTCTAGCGCGGATCACCTTCGCGACGTCCCAAACCGCGGGTTAAGGTCATATCGGCAATAATAATTATCGATATGATCGCACTGCAAACAAAGATGAACGGTCACAGTTGTCGTGAGGCGAGCGGAGCGCGGGAAAGTCGAAATGTCAAAAGTACGCAACAAAATGGTCGATCGACATGAGCACGAGCTACTGTTGTTCCTTAATGTTCACAAATTAATGGAAAAAAAAAGGTTTTGAAACTCCAGTTAAAAATTCAATTTTGAATATAGAGTCTTGCTTTTTGAAGCTATAGATAAATTCGTCACGTTTACGAAACAGAATTATTATATTACATTACGTAGAGTCATCCGAAATTACCCGAAGATATCCCTAATGACGCTCTCTGTTTAAGATGTACTGCGAAATAAGAATATTATGACAAACTCAATCAGCTATTAATACCTCAAAATTATCTTTTAAACGAATGTAATTACCGATCCCTTTGAAATCCGCTTTTATCAAACTTAAATAAACTCCAATCGATTAGTTGTTAAAGCCAAAACTGGTGTAATTATCGCAAAGAGATATACGGTTAGCCGTACAGTGAGATCCTGACCACGCTCAACAGGGCGGCGCGATACGTTCGCTCTAAACAAACACCGCAGCTTGTCTCTCTCATGCAACTGATAAGTGCATCCGGCCGTCTCCCGATAACGCTATCTCGGGGTCTATCGTTATGAATTATTTTTTTTTACACCTTATTACAGACCACTTTGTCACGTTTCTTTAGTTTAACCACCAAATTGGAATTTTGTTGGATTCGAGTACGCAACTATTAAAATAAGGACACGGATTGTTATCGCAAAGAAAAATATTTTGTTATTATAATAGCTACAGGCGCATACAATTTAATAAAGTTACTATATTGGTAGGTTGCTCGTACATGAGTGTTCGTTTGGGTAGGTATCATAATTTTGTCTATTTCTTATGGCAAACAGTGTGAAAGTATTTAATACTATTTATCGTTTTCCTGTTTGAAGCAGTACCAGTGTATTTAATACTTACCTGACATTTTAGTTGGAATCCGTGGTGTAGGAAAGATGTAGCTTTTACCAGTAGTCGTTAAAAATACATACATATTTATACAAATAGGTAAACATTTGGTATAGATAATTATGACTTGCGCAATTTACGGCAACGCGGTCACTCTGATGACCACAGATATAATTGTATAAACTTTTTCAATACTTTGTATACAAGTAGTAAGTACCTACTACATATACTTCATATTAAAACATTCATTTAATAACTCCACGTATTAAAACATACTTTCAATAAGTTGATAACAAAGATAATATTGTAAAGTTGCCAATTACTCAGCAATATTAAAAAATAAATAACTAAAGTTTTAGTTGCCTATTTTTAAATATTTATCTTTGTCAGAACTATTTTTAAAACTTTCTTTTGATATAATACGATAATTAATACTTTATTACAACTGTTTGATAAGCCTTATCAGTGCAAATCTTTAGATATCAGATATTAAATCTCATAACGACCAATGAGTAAAATGTCATTCAAATTTTAAACGAGGACTTGTAAACTGATCAACTGCGGCAGACAATAAAATTTTTAATCAAAACAATACATAGCTCTACCTTCTACACAAAACAATACCTACTACCGCCATCTATGAAACAAAGTGCGAATCTAACAGCGCCACTTAGCGAAGCGTGTAACAGGCAGAGTCGAGTGCGTAGGTGACAAAAATGTGAGATAACTAGGAACTTCCTATTTAGATAATGAGCACTGACGACTGTGTTCATGAACCGTAATTATGTGCCCAAACGTGGTCACAACTTAGATAACCCTAAAGCGCAGGGTATCCGGAGTGGCATGGAAGCATTTTTGAATAATTTTATGTAGCAAAAGGTATTATTGGTGTCATTGCTTTAACTTAGAATTTCTTACAATTAAATATACACAAAGCGAGCCGTAAAAATATTAATTACTAACATCGTAAGAAAAACATCATGAGGAAACCTGCATACCTGAGAAGTTCTCCATAAAAAAATTTAACGTATGTGAAGTCTGCTAACCCGCCCTAGGCCAGCGTGGTGGACTACAGCCTCTCAGTTGTAGGGGAGGCCCGTGCTCATTAGTGGGCAGTATATAATACAGGGCCAGTATTGTATGGCTTATATGGTATTGTATTATTATGACTTAGTATCTGAGCGACAAATACAGTTCAATACTTTAGTTAATAATTCACCGTTCCATTATAGCAATTTTTCGTGAATCTGTAACGCTATATATCCAAGTCAATTAAGTGGATAGTTTCCTATGTTCTATTTTTTACATTATTTTATATGTAACAGAAAATAAAACAAAAAATAAATTCTTCTGTGAAATCGGCATCAAAATTGTTTAAAAAATAAAGCAGTTATTCACATTTCAAATTTTGTCGTGAATAAGAGTGGGGGCGTGGTGAGGGTATCGCTCTATCTCTTTCGCACGCAAGCAGCGTTATGGCCGGTGACACCTGGTGACGTCACAGTCTGATATTACTGTTATTTAACATTTATCCCTTCTATCAAAAATCAAAGCTTTATAACAATGTTTATAACTTATTGCGCCAATTTTTTAAATTCTTTTTTCATTAGGTTTTGGATCGCATACATTTTTGTTTTTTTTTTAAGTAGTCAACTAGCATATCTATACAAATAACACCAGATTTACAATGGGGGGCAAACAGGAGCGTTCGTCGCCACTCCGACAAAGCCTATGCTAACAACTCATGATACAAGTAAAATTTGTACAGATGCCAATTATATTCGCCACATAATATGTGTGTTATGAATTTTAACAGTTTTCCTTATTTACATGGAATCCTTCCGCCATACGGTTCTTGGTATATTTATAAATAAATGTAAATAATAATAATTTATACGTGTAATACGTGAATTGGAAAGCAGTATCTCTAATCAGTACTCTAACAAATGAATAACAGAGTCTGAAATGGACTGCTTGAATGGTTTATCTCTTGGTTTCTCTTATTAAAACGCCACAATTTTAATTTAGTTTAAAGTGGACTGGATAAATAGGCGGTTTTTGCACTGGTACCTAGTTTTATACGTATATGCGGAAACAACCGACAATGGACACGGGATAAATGTAGAACTTACTGCGGCGCGGCGCGGCGCGGTGACCGGCCTCTTCCAAATGTTCCCCGGGATCCCAGTTCTTCCGGTTTTCATATGTGGTTGTTATGTGGCGGCAGGCGGATGGCAAGTGTGTCAAATAGGATTGACATAGATAATTAACCAAGGACAATATAATTTATTTATGTCCTTGATATATTTTTATATTTGGTGCCAGTACCCGTTCCATACCTAAACTTGACACTTCAAGCTTGAGTGGACAAGGTTAGGGAAAAGGAGTTGTGTTGTTTAGCATAATAAAGACAATGCACAGTGCATAATGCCAATACTTATATTATAACAATGTTTACCAAACCTCAAAGTTAAGTTTTCGTTGTTAATCTTATGATTATATGGTGAAGACCGAGGATGATCACATCCGTTTTATCAATAACTAGGCTTCGTCGCCATTAAAGAGTTTTTCCTGTATGAAAGTCACTTTATATACAAACTATAAATTTCCCGGACCGAATTGTAAATCTGAACCATTTTCGAATCCACCTGAATACACACAAAAAAATTCATTAAAATTGGTCCAGCCGTTTAGGAGTTCAGTGACACACACGTACAAAATTATTTTATAGGCACGCGCGGCCGGCCCCCGGCCGGTACCGCTGCAACCGCTATGTCCCTGCATTTTAAATCTGTAATATCTTCGAAAATATTTATTTAAATTACTTGCTGTAAAGGGCCATATTGATATAATTAACAGTAATTAATTGGATAAGGTTTAATGCTGTATTGCTTAAATCGCTGCGTAAATAAGCCATTATTTCTCGTAAAAAGTAAAGAATAATAAATGGTTATTGTGGGAACGAGGTATCACACCGCCAACTTCCTGGCTCCGAGCTGCGACTGAGTAATTTTTAAGATGGAAAAACCCAGTCACAGTGCTTTTTATGGCTCGACCCGGGATTCGAACCCCCGTAACACATACGAAATACAACTACGCCACTGAGGCATTCAATAATATAAGTAGAAGCAGTAGATTTCTGGACACCTATAAATCCTCTGACATTTTCGATTTTCATAAAAATAAATTACATTGTTTTTTACACGTCTAAAGACGTGTCGTCAAGTAACATTATTGTAACAAGCCATGTCGCGAATGACATCACAACGCTTACTTACGCAACGTGGTCCCAAAGAACCGGTCGGCTATCTGGTGAAATAAGTGCACACAATGGCCATGCGACTCGACCCATGCAAATGTACGGAAGCGAGACAAGCCAAGGATTTAATGTTAAATATCGATTCATTAGTACACGCTTTAGTCCAAAGTAGTGGGGCTCTTCTGTTTATGTCTTAGGGGAAACATTTTTATACATAATGTCGAAGATTAGTTCGCTAATATAATTGTCATGAGAATTTTGAATTACAAAGTATTTCATACGGCATGGCAGTGCGTCCATCACCCTGAGACATTAGAAAACAATAAACATGAATGTTTTTATTGTTAAATCGTTTTACGTTAGAACGGAATTGACGCAATTGTGGTTACTTTAAATGCTGATTGATAACATTTTTAATAAGCAAATTGTTTCATAATGACCAGTAAATAATAGCTACAATAACCCTAAACGTGTGCTGTAAGTTTCTTTGTGACGCGTGTTGTATTAATATGACTATTCGTAGAACAATGACGTAAACCTTTCATCAGTGACGTCATAGGTAGAAACAATAGCCGTTCGGTTCCGGACAGAACCCTTCCTCGAAACTCGTACAAGTAATCTGCTTATAATGAATTGTGTTTCTTTATCTTATAGCAACCTTATAAGACAAGTCTCATGCGTTTGTGCAATATTTGTTTTGGAAAACATTGATGCCAAATTATGAGACATTGTCTCAGTTATTCAAAGTTCTGGTAATGTTTATATTAAGCGTGGCGCTAAACGCCAGGCGGCCTGCCATCTCGCCATTTGTATAAAAACATTGGAAACATAAAACCGTATATCGTTTCCGAAAATAGCCGTCTAATGGGTACACATAGCTAGCCGGCGTAGTAAACACGAATGAAATGTAGTGCGCCCGCCCCCGGCTGACCTCAATACTGGCGCGTGGCCCTTATCGCGTGTTACGTAAGCTGCAGCGCTGCGCCTGCGCTGACCTTACTTAACTCGGCTAGTTCGCGACATCTCGTGGCAAACCATTCTCAATTCAGTTCATTATACATAATGTGCCGAAATTTTATCGGCCGTCCGCACCGATACGGTGTCACCTTCGTACTGCATGACACTCTATTATCATATCTACTTTAAAATAACAATACCGTTACATAATACAAACATCCTCTATTAATGAGGGAGTAGGTCTTTTGTTCACGAGGCTGGCGTAATATAGGTAGCCAATTTTACATACCTACAAATTAAGCAACTCTTTAGTATCTTGATAATGAAAAATAAATAGGCACATAATTCATAAATGAATGGTATGCGAAACAAAATATCCATCTCCGTCTGTGCGTGACTCCGCGCCGGCCGCGTAGAGTCGCGCAGGGCGAAGGGACGCAACGGCAGCTCTGGGATACGTGTGGGTGTGCATATGTGAAGGTCAACGTCGGCATCATTTCCTGGTCATTGGCTGCGCGCGCATCCGACGCTGCACCCGCCTGCGCCCGCGCAATCTTCACACACGTCCGACGCCTTCCGGCCGCACAGGAACACGCCCGTGCCTATTGCTATTGTGCATCTCTATCAGAGGATATCAATTTGAATAAAAATCATGTTGCACTGAGGAATTCCTATACAATAAGATGCTTTACGTAATCACTTGTCACGTAGAAATGTTTTCACGTTCATATCTTATCGGTCTAATTCTGCATTATCGCAATAATGGCGATAAAAATTCGCACTGATAAATCTCCGTAGGTGTTGTTGCTAATGACGTAAGAGCCATTGGTATTGTTCTTCCTGGTTTAGATGCACGACGTTTGTTTACTAATCAATATACATAGGCAATAAAGGTCCCTTAACTGCAAGTCTTTATTGTATGACATTCATGTATAAAACAGTATACCGGGAAGTGGCTCGGACTGGCGAGAGTCAAGACGGAGACCGAGGGCTCTATCGCAGCTCTCGAGGTATTTTTGACTTTTCAAAGGTACCTGTGTACTTGGCCCTCATGTCCGGTGGTGGTCTCTTGCACGACGTAGGAAACTATTTAAGCAAACTTGCATTACATATTCTTTGGTTTTCTCAAAAAAAAATGTTTATCGTACTAGATCCGCATGGTGTAACATCTAATAAGCTATAAGTTAGGTAGATCCTTGCCCAGCAGTGTAATATACAGGGCACATAATAATAATCAGATTGACCTCGCAACTAGTTCGTAAATCTGTCGTACACGTAATACAAATTGTAAAACAATCATAGACAACTAAAGGTGTTGTATACAGAAGTTAGCACGCTGAAAAGAGTTGCGATAGGAGTGTGTAATGTACACGTACAAGCCAAGGACACTCGAGCACACGATAACGTGTTTTGTATTGCAAGAGGTCTGTGGGGTAACCCATTTATTGCGAGCGCGGGATGCGCGGGATGCTCGGCCGCAACTGGTTCCCTCCTCCCGGACACGCACCCCGGCGCGCAACACTGCACGCCAAAACAAACCCTATTCCCTCCGCATTATGCACCCACTGCACCCGCAATAGAGTCCACTACGCCAGTCTCCTCACGTTCTAAGACTGCAAAGCGCGAGTAACCTTGATCTTGCTGCAGTACAACCAGTAGGATGCGTCCAGCGCATGCGCTAAAAATAGATGCGCCAGCGCATAAAATGCCGGGTTTTTTTCCCGCGTTTTGTTAGCTTCCCAGGCTCGCGAGGGATTTTTATGTGAGCCGCGCGCTTCATTTAATTGTAAATAACAACATCGCTCTATTTGCTGCTATCTGTATTATGTATAGGTTTCTGCTGTCCAATATAATATCTGCATAAGCCTTCTCCAACATCATTTGAGGTGAAGTTTTGACCTGATACATCAGTCAATGTCAAGTGCGAATAGCTGTTGTTTCCCTCTAAAGAGCGGATTTAAAAGATTACATATTATTGTTAAAAAAACTAACAAAAATGGCAACAGTTTCATAAACAAGTATTTTATTATTCGTCTACAGATAAAAACGCCTTTTTAAAGATGGCCGCCAATAGCTAAAAATACATACAATATTTTAATACCACACAATAAAATGCTTAGCATCTTTTTGGTGATTTGCATACGGTAAATTAAATTCTTGGAGTATATTTATAGAAAACTAGTTGAAAAAACACATGCCTATTATTTATTTCTATCATATTGTGTATTAGAAAAGAACAACAAAAGCAATTTTCTGTACGTTGCATTGTTTATGCTTCAGCTTAGTAAACAAAATACACGCTGCAGTAGCGCGACTCGTATGCGATAAATTTAAAACAATCGCATAAACAGACTTCAATATATTTTTATACGCATTCCATTTGGTGCTATTATGTCTTCTGTAAATTCTAATTGAATTATATTTATTAGGACATAGCTCGTTTAGAAACCTAGATCACTTCATCTGCTTTCCTTCATAGAAAAGCACTTTTCTCTACAATGGTATAAGTTTTATACTACAACTACTATACGACATACTAATAAATAAAAATATTATAATGAATTTCTGGCTATCAATGTCTTGTTTTAAACAAGATTATTACAAATCTTAAATAGTACATCGTAAGTCGTAACTGACTTCTACAAAAAAATTATAATAGTTATAATTTATATTACCTGATACAACAAATATTTCGCGTAGGTATATAAATATGGAAATCGCAATCTGTACGCTGGAGACTGTACCCCACCTGATGGTAAGCTCGTTGCCGTCCAGATAGATATCGAATGGCAGCAGATGGTTATCTCATGCCATTCGACACAATCATGCCGGCCTACTGAGCTGCTTTTCACGCTACGGCGGAAGGACCCAGAATTATAGGAACACGCGCGCTGGTAAACTATTCCAAAGCCTGATGGTGCGGCAAATAAAAGATTTAGTGAACCTATTGCTTCGGGCCAAGATACAATGATTATTCTTTCACGCAAAAACTGCTGAACGGATTTCGATGAAATTTGGCACACGGGTAGTTATGTTCCAGATTAACACATGGGCTACTTTTTATCCCGGGAAAATACCAAGCGAGACTTTTGTCCCGGGAAAACTCATTCACGCGGGCGGAGCCGCGGGCAAAAGCTAGTGATTAAATAAAATAGACTATAATTTTGCTCAAATGTAACAGGCTAATAACCAAAACCACTCAAGAGATAGTTTCTCTATTGCAGTGTGACTCTTTACCAACATACGGGAGAAGTTTATGTTCGGAATAGTCGTCACATAGAAACCCCCGCGCCCCCGACCACCCTACGCCGCGGCAGCGCTGTCATTTAGGGTACTTTTTTTTTATTATTTCGAAGAGAATCTTGACATCGCGATGTAGTAATTAGCTGAAACTGTAGAGAGCCATCTATTGTCGACAAATGTGAACAGTTTACATATTATGGTTTGCTACACTTATTGAAATTCATTTAAATAAATAGTGAAAGTGAGAGATTATTTTTTTATTGTTTTGAAAAATCATCACGCGATTGTGATTTTGGTATTATTTTTATGTTGACCTCAGTTTTTACCCGACTGCGAAAGAGGGAGGTTTATGTTTTTCAAGTGTATGTATGTATTTGTGTATGTATGTATATATATTTCTTTGGCACGCCCTAGAGATTAAACGGCTTGTCGTATTTTTATGTGAGTGGTGTCAATAGATTTGTCGTGAAAGTGACAGTGGGTATATCAAAATTTAATAAAAAGAACTAATTTAAGGATTTTTGCCGTAAAAATGATTGTAAAAAAATGAATATAAAGAATTTGTATTTTCATGTTTCATTGGAGTTTGGAATAGGAAATGCTAAAAAATCTCATCGCACTTCACACTAATAATATATATATGCGAAATTTATGTTACTTTGTTACTTCTTCACGGTAAAACAGCTTGACGGTTTGGCCGAAATTTGGCACACAAGTAGTTTGTAATCTGGATTAATTAACACATAAGATACTTTTTATCCCGTTATTCCCGCGGGAACGAGTAAAACAGGATTAAACCTATTTCCGACCTCAAAAAAAATATGGAAATAAAAAAAGTATTTTAAAAAACCCGACTGCGTCAATATCTGCCCTCTTTATTAAATTCATTGAAGAACTGAAAAGACAGAAACAAGATTTCTATTTGGATATTTTATTATGGTTATGAATAAACTTAGTTAACAGTGTTCACAAACGCAGTCGGAGGCATCTGCTCACTCCGAGATTTTGTTGCTCTACTTATATCACCAACCAAATGATGAGAAGTGAGCGTGTTATACCTCCGACAGCGTTTGTGAGCTCTATCAACTAAGATTATTCAAAACCAAAATAAAATATTTTCAAATTAAAATCTTGGTTCTATCTTATTAAATGTATATTAATTTATTGAAATTAACCATCATTTAAAAATATGACTGTCAATTTAGCAAACAATAATATTTAAATAAATAATAATAATTTGACCGTACCTACTAATGGAATAAGTACAATAATTCTAACAAGAACAGATTAAAAAATTAATCGATTGAAAAAGTTTCACTTCACACGTGCGTACATTAATATATACACACATTTTTTTTTGAAGGCATTAAAACAAACAGCCAGTTAGTATTTCGTGACAACAAAAAGCGTAAGGTTCGCCAACAAAGGCACAATAACACGCCATAATCTGCGCCCATACACGGCTCCTTACGATTGTCCAGTACACGTGCCCGCGGGGTCGATGGCCGCCGATTACGCGTCGAAATATAACTCTTAGATAATATTAGAAAAAAAATGGCGGACGAATGATGTGCGAACTACGAACCGCTCTGCACCCGTGACTACATCGATCTTATTTTCCACTATTTTTTAAGGCGATGACGTAATTTTTATTTCATATAGCCACTTTTGTAAAGAAATAAATTCGTGGTTTATTACTGCCGAATGCTTTCAGGAAAAGAAATTCAATCCGAAATAGATTTTATAGTCGATTATACGAGAATCGTGTTGACTGGTTGGGTGGGCTAGGTACGCCAAAATCTTAGGTGTTAGATAAAGTAAAAAAGGCAGATTTGGGTGCTACTGATTGCCTATCACCAAGCGTGCTGTTTATTTTCCATCAGTGTTTTATAAAAGAATTTAACCCATCCAAAGAAACACGTGAAACCTCAATTAACGTCGTGTCTAATCGACTAATCCTACATTTTGGGTAATCGCCGTTCGTGAAAAAAATCCCAGTAACATGTAGGTAATAGCAATTAAGATTTCCAAGAAATATAAAAAGTTCAAGCGCGTGGCGCGCGAACTAGAACGAACTAGGGAAGCAATAAACCAGTAGTTTCAGGCCAATAAAATCTTTTAAGACGCACGCAGTAGTGGAATGCATCCAGAAACCATGTCATATGCCTACTTTTTATACGAAAGTGACACGGGAAATTAATAATAGGCAACGTAGAGAGAAATTATAATTTCTACATACATACTTCTACATATATACATCTACGACATAATTTTTTGTTGAAAGAAATGAGTCACTATAATATAGTTCAAGTCCATCATTAACAATATCACAACCATCGAAAGTGTGTCCAGTAGAGTACCATATCTTATACTCAGAATATATAAAATATATTCTTTGAAGGTCATTCAGGTATACGCCGAGCTCGACACACCCAGATGAGGAAATAGAGGAGATATATGAGGACATTAGTCAGGCCATACACACCTCTGAAACCTACTTTAATGTTGTTAGGGGGGACTTCATCGTAAAGCTGGGTAAGAGAAGCGATGAGGAGCTGAAAGTTGAGCAATTTGGATATGGGTTACGTAACCCAAGAGGACAAAGGCTGTCCGATTTCCTGGAGAAAGAGGGACTTTTCGCTATGAAGTCTTTCTTTCAGAAGCTGCATTTCCTTTCACAGGAAATGGACTTGGTTAAGCCCGGACGGTACGACAAGGAACGAGATAGATTTCATCTTGACGACGAAAAGACGGATATTCAATAATGTCTCCGTGATCAATAGGCGAAAACCGGAAGCGATCACCGAATGGTTAGAGGCATATTGAACATGGACGTCAACTTAGAAAGGTTTTGGCCTGGTGAAGTCTACTCTCCGCTCTACTCGTTCTTGTATCCAAAACCCAGAAAGCCTTCAGCTCGAGTTCTCAAACTGCTTCAATTGCCTAGATAATGTTCGATTCGATAGAGACTTGGGCTGTGCTGCAGTGTCTCCGGCGGTGCCACATTGATCATCGGTATATCCAAGTGTTGAGGTGCTTGTATAACAACGCATCATGTCGGTCCGAGTACAAGAACAATGCTCGAAGGCTATTCTACTACACAGCGGCGTGAGACAGGAAGATTTTATCTCTCCGAAACTGTTCACTGCTGCGTTGGAAGATGCCTACAAGCTCTTGCATTGGAAAGGACTCGATATCAACATCAATAGCGAATTCATCACTCACCTTCGTTTTGCCGATGACATCCTTGTATTGGCAGAAGCGCTGGAAGATCTTAGCATAATGCTCAGTGACCTCAACCGAGTTTCTCAACTAGTGGACCTTAGGATGAACATGGACAAGGCCAAGATCATGTCGAATGTTCATGTTGTGCCTACCCCAGTTACCATCAGAGCTCAATTCTGGAAATTGTAGACGAATACGTCTATTTAGGTCAAGTAGTCCAACTAAGCAAGCCCAACTTTAAGAAAGAGGTCAATCGTCGACTCCAGCTCGGATGCGCAGGATTCGGGTAACTAAGCAAGGTCTTCTCCTCCAAAATACCTCAGTGGCTGAAGACAAGTCTTCAATCAATGTGTGTTACCAGTGATGACATACGGCACTGAAACGTGACCTCTGACTATGGGCCGCTTAAGACGGCTCACGGTCACTCAACAAGCTATGGAGAGGGCTATGCTAGGTGTTTCTTTACGCGATCGAATCAAAAATGAGGAGATCCGTAGAAGAACGAAAGTCACTGACATAGCCCAACGGATTAGCAAGCTGAAGTGGCAATGGGCAGGGCACATATTTCGAAGAACTAACGGAAGATGGGGCAAAAAAGTTCTCGAGTGGAGGCCACGTACTTGCGAGCGCAGCGTCGGCCGTCCATCTGTACGGTGGACCAGAGATATGCTGGGACCATATTTCTTTAATTTTTCTTGCAGAAACGCAAAACCAAGACCCTTTTTTTAACATACAAGTACTATTTCTGTATCATCGACTGACGACGTCTTTCTTAATTTACTCAATTTTGGTAGGTCATCGCCATTATTATTATGTGATTACCACTTTACCAATTTTTTCACGAATACTGTTGACCTTTTTATAAACCTTGCTGCTTTAATTAGGGGCATTTTAGGCCCTTTCGGGTGCAAACTCAAAAATACCGCTTCGTAGCGCAGCGTGCATGTTCCACTCATGGCAGGAAATTTGATCTCACTCCTATAAAAGCGGCTCAGAGGTTACGATGTATTCATGATAAGGAATCATTAAATTTGATGACAAAAAAAATAAACAAAATAGAACCCAAAAAATGTCAGTTATGTTCTTATAAAACAGATTGTAAATAGATTCATACGAATGGACCAGTGGATGTTTCAGCAATACTGTATGGTTAGGAACTGAAGCGATTTTGATTGAAATAAAAACGATTTATCACTGATTTTACATAAACACATTTATTTATTTATTTAAGCACTTCATATACAAATGTATAAAGGCGGACTTAATGCCGTAGGCATTCTCTCACAGTCAATATTAGAGTGGTGCAGAGATTAACAAGGTAGGTGCAACAGAGGTACTTATCACTGGTTTAACATAAACACATTTATCACTGGTTTTACATAAACACATTTAACAGAAATACTTGTACAAAGATATCAGCAACTAACCGACCAGCATGAAAGTCAATGATACAACTGCCACTAAGACTACGAATAAGATCGACTGCGATACTGAGCGCGAAAGAGAGTGCATACCGATACGGCACATTTTTTATACACCCAACTGCCACTTCCACAATTAGTTTGACATTTTGACTGCTTTCCATAACTGGTCAGTACGCTACAAATACCCTCACAAAACATCCTAACAGTATAATTCCATAAACATAAACAAAGCATATTTCCGGATATGAAAAAGCATCTGTAGCTCCTGACTCCTGAGTTTAAAAACTTCGGCAATTCCTTGGCCCTCGAGTATCTTCCATTTATGAGGAAAACGTAGGAACATGCTGGTAAACAGCACATCGGGTCAAGGTGACGTCTCTACGTTGTCGCTAGCCTTATCAGCGCGTTATCGCACGCCCAATGGATTGTGGACTTTGACCGCTTAAAAATGCTAATCAATGGACCTATCGGGTTTGTGTTTTTTGGGAGAGGATGCAGGACGCCGGGCTCTATCTACTTCTGAGGAGGTTCGGAGATCTTTCTTGGATCTACGGGTAACTTACTGACTACAAAATTCTGCATACAAAATGAGGTATAATATGGCTCCACATCAAGAAAACTTATATTATAAGAACTACGATTTATTTAGGAGATATTTAAAAACAATCTTTAAATATAAATTAAATGATAATATTTTTTTGCAAGAAATTAATTTTAGCAAGAACAAAAATTACCTGTAACTACTCTCAAATATCAATATCTACGGAAACTAAAAAAAATATCTTCAATATTATATCAAAGATAGTATTCGTGTTTAATTCAAACAAGCGACAAATACCTCGCGAGTCGCGACTAATTTTCTCTGTCACGAACGTCACAGCGCGATTTAAAGTACACACACTACACCTAAATACACATTTATAATAATGTCGAGGCATTAAAAGCCTTAAATCAAGCTACACTACAAATAATGAAATAAAAACTTTGATCTGTAAAATTCAATAATAGCTTTTAAATTATAATTCATTCGATATGAAATTATGACAAACAAACCTCAAAATAAAGAAACTTAATTAGGAGAATATTATACAAAATACAGTATAACCCGTATAACTCTTGATTATAATTAAATAACCCAAATATTAATTGCGGTTGCATTATTTTCGTGTAAGCTTCTGTTAACATTACCTTCTTACTTTGTGCAGTTAGGTAAAATCTACTGGTACTGGTATGCCCAATCGATTGATCCTAGATCCAACACTAATGTTTTGGAGCCAAAAAACCAAACAATAGGAACATTTATATCAACAAGCCTAATTGCGTGAGAGGCTAGCAGAGTTATAATCCCCACAATTGTTTAGCGAAATAGATGTAATACTAAATATTATCGTTTATTGCCTGACAAAAATAAACTCATATTTTGTCCCTAGAGCCAAAAGTTCACAGTGCAGTGAGCGATGTACCGGTTGTGAAACGACAGAGCACCGGTTCCATTTCTTGGTTAAATATTTATGTGATCCGCACAAATATTCCTTTTGTTGTATTATTTTGCAGAAAAAAATCTCTCATAGTTGATACACACGGCTCAAGACCTAGGCCAAAATATATCTGTAGGATTATTTGATGTAATATAACTTTGGTTATGTGTCCCATACAATACGAAATAAAACATATGTTTATTTTAATTAAAATTGCAAGATGTGATGAGAGGGCGATGAAAGGGCGGCGACGGGAGTTGAGGAGCGGGGGATGCAGGGTGCAGCGGCGGCCGGGACCGGCTGTAAACAGATCCGGTCCGGCCGGAATACCACTCCCATACCAATTATCAGCAGAATTACATACCAACGCACATTTGAACTTCTTTTCTACGCAGTTTTTTTTTTCTTTCATGGAGAAATACCCAATCTTGATGTATTTATTACTGTGGTCTGACGTAGATTTTTTTTTTATTTCCAGTGGGTGCAGTGAGCGAACGCGACGCGTATGGCTATGGGTACGGCGGCGGAGGGGGTGGCACCCACCACTTCGCGGCGCCGGCGCCTCCGCCCCTGCCCCACGACGACCTCCCCTACTCCGTGTTCGACTTCGGCGACTACCAGCGACACCACCATCATAATAAGCTGAAGCCGAAGAAGAGGCCACGGACGGATGCCCCTCCCACGCCCGGCGTGAAGCGCAAAAGCCGCGAAGGATCCACCACGTACCTGTGGGAGTTTCTCCTAAAGCTCCTGCAGGACAGAGAGTACTGCCCGCGCTTCATCAAGTGGACGAACCGCGAAAAGGGCGTGTTCAAGCTGGTGGACTCTAAGGCGGTGTCGCGGCTGTGGGGCCTGCACAAGAATAAGCCAGACATGAACTACGAGACGATGGGCCGCGCGCTGCGCTACTACTACCAGCGCGGAATCCTCGCCAAGGTGGACGGACAGCGGCTCGTCTACCAGTTTGTCGACGTGCCCAAAGACATTGTGGAGATCGACTGCTCGCTGGCGTAGACGCCCTGCCCACGGCGCGGCGCTCGCTAACGCCCCTCGAATCTCCAGTGCTGGACTGAGACTGTGCTGTCTGTCATACGTAACCGATAGAGTGACGTGGTCGTTCCGCTCTCACGACGTTCTACGTCTATACAAGTGTAAGGTTCATCTATTTTCCAATCATCATGCATTACGTTTCCCGGGACGCTTCCACTAGACGCAACCGATACTACCACCAAACACCATCGTAGTACACCCACGTATGCGTGTCAGTGTGCATAAATATCACTCCAAACAACTATCGTTGACTTATCATTGAATTTAATATTTATACAAAACATTATAATAGGAGAGACGAAATTGATTGCTCAAATGTTTATATAAGGATGTATTTTTAGGCATATTTCGGAAGAGGAACACTAAATTTGCTAGATGTTATACGGAATGAGGTGTGAACTAAGAAACAAACAAAACAAACAAACGTTTTTTTGTAATATGTAACGTTGAAACGAGTGTCGAAGGATCGTATTCGTTTGAATGGTGTCGCTCGACTCGACTGCGCTCGCGCCCGCCGTCACTCGCCGCCGCTCGACGTCACTCGGCGTCACTCGGCGTCACTCGGCGTCACTCGGCGTCACTCGGCGTCACTCGGCGTCACTCGGCGTCACTCGGCGGCGCTCGGCGTGTTCGAGCAAACTGCGAACACAACTTCCTACCTCAACTACGCGAACATACAAATATTTCATATGTTTATACATACTTATTATTCGAACCGTTTATACAATATGCAATAATATTATAATATTAATAGACTAATAAGAGTTTATTATAAAGAAATATTTACTTGAAATTGTTTATATATGAAAAAGTATATAACGATATTTTATATTCCTCGGCGGATGACTAGTTAGGTGCTTGTTATGGCCATTCATCTTCCAGGTTACAACTTGTTACAAACGGAGACACCTCACGCTGTTGAACACATGCTAAAAAATATTATTATATGATATATCTCATTACATAATATATTATATTGTATGTTATAAAAGGGAATAGGTACGTTTCTTTGTTGTCTCATAGTCTATCGCGTCGTATGTTTTCTGATATCATTGTCAAAACCGAATTTTCTATTGATATTAGTGGAATGTTGTATTCTGCTTGTGAACTGATGTCTACTGCCAGCCCTCTGTTATGCTACCGACATTGTCGAATAGTTTAAGGGTGATTTTTTTTTCTTTTGTGAAATAATTGTGTTAATTATAAGCGAAACGTTTATCGTAAGCGAAATGTTTTAAGTGAACACGTTCTAGTTTATTATGTTTATTTAAATTTATCATAAGCATGTTGGTGGGGGGTCGCGCGCGGCCGGCCCCGCTCTTCTGGTCCCGGTCTGGCCCTGCGCCACCCGGGACTCGATTCTCAGCATATCACTCGGGAACCCCCGCGCACATGTGCACAGCCGCCCAGGATTATTGTTGTTCTGCCACATACGAGCGCGACCCCCATATTTTTTGTTACCTGAATAAATATTATTAATAATTATTAATTACAATTTGTGGTCCAATATTAATGAATCATGAATAGATAGTGTATAGAGCCGTCGTGTTAGATGTAACCTAGTTTCTCATCGACATTTCTACAAACATACATAATAATATGCAAAGACAATTGAATCCTCTATGTATACCTACAGTAAACGAGTTTTGTACAATAATATAGTAAAGGACCGCACGGTTAATAGGCGGAGGAGAGCTAGGTTGTCGGCGCATGTCCGTCGAAACAAAACTGAGCAGTCCATTCGCGTTCGCACCTCAGCGCAGGTTCAAACCATACGCAATTATATTTTTAATAGAAAATAAAGAAATTTAAATTATATCATATTCATTATTTAGTGTGTAAGTAAGATGTATAACAGAACGGAACGTTCAATGGACTGCGTGTTTTGTGATGAATCGTAAAGGGTTAGTGAAGCCTTAGGTGAAATACTGTCGCGTAATATGGGTGCTAAGTGCTAAGTGAGGGACCGATGGGCTGATTCGTGGAACACGACGTGGAACGCAGGCGCACTGCACGGTGCACGCCGAGCTGCGTGTAATGCACACACAACCAGTGAATGATACGTTCAACTTGTAAAGATCTCAGTGTCCAAATTTCTTCGAACAAAACCAGTGCCCGTTTCATGTGATTAAAACTAATATATATTATTAAAAGTGGAAATTTTAATCGTATTTTTATAATATAGCTAGTTGGAATTGTCAAGTTTCATTTCGGCACTATCTTTTATGCTTTTGTAAATATAATATAGCTTTGTAACTTATTTATTTTGTGCGTGGCGCGGGCGTTGCGGCGAGCGGTCTGCCGCATGCCGAGTGCCGACGCGACGTGGGTCTGCGGACGAGCCGAACGCGCGCCCACCTTTGTTTCCTTTTTAGGAAATTTCGTTCTATAGTTTTAATAAATTTTATTGTAATATATCTTTATTAATAAATGTAATATTTAGTAGGCAATGAAAGGACCACGAAAGGTGTGGAAACGCTCTCAGAATCGACAAATGTTGACGGTGTGATGTCCTAAGCTGTAACGCTGAACGAGACGCTAGTTACCGGTTATTAAGAGAAATGTTTGAGCAAGCATTTAAAACAATGCTCGTGTGTTTAAAAATATAATTTTAGTCGAATCGATGTTGTTGAAAAAAAAATCAAATGTTTCTAATTAAATAATGTACTTAAATTTTCAATGTAAATTTTAACGGCACGTCGAGAATATTATTGTTAAATTGAAATTATTTTAAAATTGAACCTAGTCTTAGTATCATAATTTTGATTTTTAAAATGATATTTATAATTCGGACGCCATATTGGCATTAGGCGTCATCGTGTTGGCCGACGGTATCGCGGCGCGTGCGTCGCAGGCCCTGATGCATGTGGCATGCTGCACATCGACAATGTAAATACAATGATAATTTATAATCGAAGCGCACACCCTCGCGACCCGACTACGAACACGTCATCGGAGTCGATAGATAGGTGAAATATGAAAATTTATGCAAGGAAGCAATGAGAAGGTTAGTGAATTTGGTATTAGAGGAGGGAGGGCGCGCGGCCGCCGCATCTCGCGCGGTAACGCGCCATGAGAACATGTTTTGTCGTTTAATATTTCAATGTAAGTCTTCTTGTTCGTCAATAAATTTTAATGTCCAATATTTGAATACGTAATTCATTCCGGATGGGTGGTGTTAATAATAAAATGTTTAATTGTGTTTTTAATTATAGTTTCAGCCGTTTCATTGTAGATGTCGCTTTCATTTTGTTCGCTTCATATAAAATTGACCGTTCTGAGAGAGTGTGGTACACTGATTACTTTTCTTGCGTTATAATTGCTTCTAGTTTTATGCAGTTAAAGTCCGATATTTTAATTGTAATTTTTAGTTGTTTAATTTTACAAAATAATGTATTTTCTGCCCCTTAGTTAAGTTATTTTTCTATGTATAGTTAGTTATAAGTGTAAATGAGTTAGCACATAAATTTGATGCATGATGATAATGTTAATAAAATATCCACAATAAAATACAAACTTCTTGTTTTTTCTCACTACCCCTCATAATTTTATTTCTCATCACAATTACACAAAATAAACTTATCAACATGATAACAACAACCGTTATCTACAAACACAATATAGCGAAAAGAATGGGAATAAAAACTGGCCAAACACATAAAAAGAAATAAGTACATTATGTACGCACACTGTACCTACGTATTTACAACTGGCAACGGCACCTAGTAGTTTACCGACCACTGCGGTTTCCTAACAATGCCTGTCACCTAAGCTGAATAAAACATTCTCATTCAAAACGAAAAAAATCTATTCAGGAATCTATGCTTTTATATAGAAGCTTGTTTCGAAATTGATATGGTCACTAATCATTGTATAAGAGCTTGGTACTTTTGTACCAACAATATTAAATTTCTGATAATTGATAAACACTACCATCATTAGATAGGTAAGACGCGCTATGTAGATATATCTCTGGTCCTTCTACGACCGAAACACACTAAAATTGTTGAATGGGTTCGGTTCACAGATAGTTGTGTTTTTAACACGCTTTTATTAGCTTCATACGTTTGTAGGTATCTATGTACATGTAGGTAACGGAAACGTTGAACGTGATTTTGACCTCCTTCAAAACGTCGGATCAAATCGAAAGGCATACTTATCAAGGACCGATAACACTTCAATATTTTGAACTAAAAACACGCTTTTATAGAAAATACAACTAAAAATTAATAAGTAATAGTTTATTTATTTTGAACCCCGTTGGACGTAGTTCAGCTGTTGTATTACGGTACGGCTGCAATACTGAGGTCTTGGGTTCGATCCCGGGTGAGGTGCTTTTTAAGATATTATCAAAATGATAATCCTTCTACTCATATTATCCGTCAATAAAATATTTATAAATATTGACACCATATACCCCACGCTTTTTTTTTCAAAAAGATACATTTTTTTTCTTGTTTACACTATTCGTAATTCGAATTTATTAAAATAAAATTTATTTTATATTTTTAGTTGGATTTTCTATAAAGCGTGATTTTAGTCTAAACTATTTTTTTAAGATAGCGGTATGCTAGCCGGCAGGGGCGGATTTCCCTATAGGACGAGTAGGCTTGGGCCTCGGGCGGCAAAATTTAGTCCCTTTTTGTGGCAGACATTTTGTGAATAACGATTAATTGTTACTCACAAATAGAAATGGTAAGAATCAGTATGTAAAATATACACTGATTGAAACAATTAAATTAATTTACTGACTATCGTTTTTTGTCATTTTAATTTAATTTCTATAGTTTATTTAATTTTTCATGCTTTACAGCACATAGGGGCTCGGCAATCTTTCGTACACCTAGGGCAGCCGACGTATCAAATCCGCCGCTACTAGCCGGGCTGCAGCCATCATAGTCAGTATAACATTATTACGCAAGATTGGCCATTTCAACAGGGTGGGCTACTAGAGAAATCAGACATGAAGAAGCAGAATTTTTTTATATATATACCATTGAACGACAAGACGAGCATGCCGTTCGCCTGATGTTCGCCACACACACACACTCACGCCTGTTATCCACGAAGGGGTAGGCAGAGGCGCAACCAGTGCACCCACTTTTCACCGTAATTCCGTCCCATGATGTGATAGGGGGCGAGCCTATCGCCATATCGGGCACAAATTCCAGACTCCGGGCTGATACTGAATAGAAAAACTCAATATCACTTTAGTAAGCGATACGTCCACACATAAATAGAAGCAACAGCATCCAGCACCTTGAGTTACAAAGTACTGTGTGACATTCCGCTCGTAAACCTGAGACATAAGATGTGAAGTCTCATTATGCCCAGTAGTTACACTGGTTACAATGTCCTTCAAACCCAAATACAACAGTGCATGCACACTGCTGCTTGGTGATAGAAATAGACATTACGGTGGTACCCATCCAGGCGGACTCTTACATATGAGAGACCTAACACCAGTAAGTGTAAAAGAAAAAAAGTAAGTACATTCGCACCTTTGGGATGAAAACGACAATTCAACATACATACATACATATACACTCACGCCTATTATCCCCGAAGGGGTAGGCAGAGGCGCAACTAGTACACCCACTTTTCGCCGTTATTCCGTCCCATGATGTGATAGGGGGCGAGCCTATCGCCATATCGGGCACAAATTCCAGACTCCGAGCTGATACTGAATAGAAAAACTCAATATCACTTTGACTTTGACACAATTCAAAAAGATAGAAAATTGAGCTATCGTCACCAAGAATTTTATACCCATAATCGTCACAAAATTACTTAAAATGAAGTTCTCAATACAATAACAGTTCAAACACAGCCATATTCAAAGAGGAAAAGGACAAAACTGTTATATAGGTCCCTTTTTTATTACATTTTTATAAATAAGGGACTAGTTTTTGGTCATTTAAAAATGCCAACTCAATTTTCTATTTTTTGAATTGTGTCGTTTTCGTTCTAAAGGTGCGTTATTTATATTATCTAGCATCCTTATTCATAAATATCATACATGAAAGACTATCTTGATAAGCAGGAATTTGAGTCGTTGCACCCTACAGAATAAGGAATATGAAGAGAGTATAGCATCTCTAACATTCTCTTCATGTAGCCAAAGCTGGGAAATCAACACAGTCATATCAGACAGGTAAAAAGATTACCTTTTTTGAAGTACACACAAACCTGTAATAACGCCATCTGTTGGTGGAACACCGAATTATAAATAATTAGATATGAAATAATCCTTTATATTCCATACTCATTTTGGAACTTTTAATTGAATATACAAAATGTATTCTTGTAATGTAATCTCAAGAGATAAGTAATTGGTTTGGTATTTTAATTAGTAATCTCTTGAACGCATCCAAATATCGTACTTAATGTAGGTACCATAGAGAACACTCTGACGTGTTGTTGACATGTCAAACGTTTTGACTTTTGACGTGTATGATCAGCTGTCAAAGAACGTCTTGTTTTACATCATTTTACATTCTACTAATAATGAGAAGGAAAAAACAGTGAATGTTCAGTGAATTGTATATTTGAACATACGTATTTTTATATGTTAACGGAAGAAACAGTTACAAATAACAAAAATGGTGTTAATGACAATGATCGCCAGGGTTGTCGACGGCCTGCCTCTGGCCGCTACCATGCAGGAAGACGAGCAGGTAGACCTATTTAATTTGCTGCAGAAGACACTTCTCGTACGGAACCCACAAACAATTACATACAAATTCACCCTACCAACCACTCACTTCAATAATGTGACGATATGTAGTGTTACAGACTCGTGTTCCGCACGGCTTATTATCGATTTTTTTTTTTACTATATTTATTCACTTTATAGTTACTTTTACGTTTCATTTTACAAATTATTTTGCTGTGGTGGTTCGCAGAGCGGGTGCAATGTTCTCGAGTACCAGAATCAGGCTAAAATGCTGTTTAGAAAACTAGGTCCACAGTCGCCGATGCGATGCTCCATTGAAACTGGACCTTATCTCTTCCAGTGAGTTCTACGGCTTGTTATTTTTATTTTATGCTTTAAATTATTTATAGTTCATGCAGACATTGTGCAACTTGCATCACCTATTGTGTTTTTTACTTATTGCTTACTAATATGCTAACCTTAGCTTGACAAGCCAGAGATAAATAACTTGTGATTATTTTTTCCTGCAGCTATTTAATTGAAAACGATATTTGCTATTTGGTACTTTGTGAGAGGAACTACAGCAAGAGACTTGCATTTGCATACCTAGAAGAAATTGCACAAGAATTCTTTCAACAATACGGAAAAAGGGTCTGTATGACAAATCATTTAATTTTGCTGTTCATAATTATTAAATTATTTGGCCTGAACAAAATTAATATTTTATTACTACGATTATTTCATAAATGAGTTTAGTAGCTTAATCTGTCCTTTTTTACAAAATTATCAACAAAAATGTTACCAGCAATTTTTTCACTTGTAAGAGTAAAAGGCAATGAAGAGACAGATAATAACAGTTCTATATGTGTAATTTAGTAAGTCAAAACCAAAAATTTTCAGTGTTTACCAATTTTGGTAATAAGCTCAATATTCTATACTTATAATCCTGTAGAAAGACATATCTCGGGCTGAGGAAATTTAGAATTAAATGGAATTTTTACACAAAACCTGCACATGTGAACCTATAGTCTCTTGCTCTTGCCACCAGATAATATTATGATGCAACACAAGTTGTGTCTATGTAACAAGGTATTTCATCGGGAGATTATCTGTAATCTGGATGCAGGTCGGTATGACAGGTCCATCTAGAAATCTTTAGGGTAGGCCTATTTTCAGTAGTGGCCATCATATGGCTGATGATGATATTATCAGTAATGTCATATCAGGTGTACACCCAACTGATAACAACATATCCCAGTTTGAATCCTATTTAAGTATGACATTATTCATAAATTAGTTTTGCAGGCAATAACTGTATAACTGACGGTTTCATAGTGGAAATGGTCCAGTCAGAATATTTTGACGTACTTATAGAGTAGATGACTGATTTTGAATGGTTTATTCTTAGTAACACGTAGTTAGGAGTTAAGTGGTAAAATTTAAGCAGCCATGAAATGTAACATCAGATTAGCGATGTTACGGAGCTTCGATTCCGATTTCGATACGTCAGAACTTCTGATTGATACTACACTTTCAGTTTCGTTAATTTTGAATCGCAAGTTATAAGGAATATCAAATGCGGTGATCGAACACGATCAAAACGTGCTCGCACAAGTTTTGGCTTGTAGTTTAGCGAATCGCATTAGGTTCGCCCTCACCGTTCGTTCAGGTGTTAGTTTTGTTTCGAGCCTCCATTGAACCTGTAATTTCTAGTCTGTTTTATTTATTAGCTCAGCAGTAAGTAATATTGTTGTGATAATTTTATTCAAAATCTAGCATTATGTGGAACTACTTAAGTGTAGCTGACGCGAATATAGAAATACGTAATGCTTCGTCTCTCGATCCGATTCCGGTTTCGATCCCGACTTCAGTTCCGATTCCGATAAGTCAGATTGAAAACCTCCGGTTCTGGTTCCAGTATACCCACATCCGTAACACCCATACATGAGATATAGACAGTGCCTAATATGATTCAACAGTTTGGTATAGTTAAATTACTACTATTGCATAATATGTTTTGTCATAAAACCACAAGCTAGGAATTTGATCTACAAATGCAACTGTTACCTATAGATATTTTTATTAAAAAAATGATAATGTACAGCCGGGCTTCTAATTTTCTATAAAAGATCAACCACAGATTTGCAGCTACCGATTTTATTGTAGATTGCATGTTATCATATGTCTTGCGTCTAGGGCTTTCAATCCGAGACTCTCGGTCTCGAAAATTTCGAGAGTCTCGACGATTTTTTTGTTTTTTCGAGACTCGAGATTGCTGCCTGCAGTCTCGGGAATACCAAGGCTTTCAAGACTTGAGTGAAATAATTAAATATTATTGAATAACTTACAAAACCACCAGAATTCTTTAATCCGATTAACTGGCGTCACAGAAAAAGGGAATTTTAGATAAGTAATCAATCGGAAATCGCAACTTAACCAATTTTATAGTTATTGCATATGTAAATAAAATTACCAATTATTCATAAATACATACATATATATGCGCTTCTAGCAGTATGATTAATAAAGTACTTTATTAATATATCTTGTATTACTGCCTGAAAAGTCTGTGAGCCGTGAATATATTAACTGATTGTGTTATTTTTGTAATAGTCTCGAAAGTCTCGTTTTTTTCCGAGACTGGACAGATTCTCGTTTTTTTTTCCGAGACTATTAAATGTAACGAGACTGAAAGCCCTACTTGCGTCATGAGTAATGACTCATGACTCATTTAATCAACTATGTAACTACGATATTCACATTAATTTTACTCAGGTAGTCATATTCCATACCTTGATGGTTATTACAACTATTTTAAATGCACTACTACTTTACCGTCATAAATGGCCATACAGTTAATATATCAAACAATTACACACATAGTCCTAATTATAAATTGAATCAATTTATAATTATTGTGGTCATCAAGAGTCTACGACCTTCGGGAGACTTTCGATGCGACAGGTTATCCCTGAAGCACAAATTCTTGTAGGCAAACATGTGCCTTGACGTTACGGGGACCGAAACCACGGCCATCCGCTTTTCAAGTGGCTCACATGATCTTTGGCGAGGTTTTTTGACACATGTATCTCGAAATCAGACTTGATGAAATATTTCCGTTAGCCTGCAACCAGCTTCAAAGTATAATGTAATGACTGTTATCATTTCAGGTTGCAACCAGCTTCAAAGTATAATGTAATGACTGTTATCATTTCAGGTGAATACAGTAACTCGTCCATACACGTTCATAGAGTTCGACACGTGGATGCAGCGTACACGGCGGCAGTACGCCGAGGGCGGCGCACGCGCACGACGCGCCGGGGCCGCCGCGCAACTCGGCGGGCAGCTTGGCGACGTGCAGCGCATCATGATGCAGAACATCGACGATGTGCTGCAGAGAGGGGCTATTCTTTCAGGTGAGGGATTTTGCGCTATTGTACATAACATCACGTCACCTGCTGTTCTAAAGGGGTAAACGAAGATGCAACTACGGCTCTTTGAATTCACATATATATTCATCATAATAGCATGATAGCAGGTGAACCAATCCGCAACAGGGGAGCGTTTTCCGAATAAAACATTTTAGTTTTTTTAATGTATTCACAATTACCAAACATATTGCATTATTGTATCAGTATGTATTCCATTGGCGGGAGGAGGCGTTCAGTCGCGGGGAGCGTCCGGCCCTGAAGGAGGTGGAGGCCAAGAGGGCCGCCTTACGGCGAGCCGCCGTGGAGGAGTGGCGTCTCAGGCTGGAGGCCCCGTCGTGGGGGCACCGGGTCGTAGAGGCAGTGCGTCCTGTCTTTGCCGAATGGCTGGACAGGCGCCACGGAGCGGCAACATACCGCCTGACGCAGGTGCTCACCGGGCATGGCTGCTTCGGTGAGTTCCTGTTTCGGGTGGTAGGTATAGAGGAGTCGGCCGTGTGTCACTATTGTGACAACTGCCCAATGGACACGGCCCAACATACGTTGGAGTGTTGTCCAGCCTGGGATGAGGAGCGCAGCGCTCTCAGAACAGTCGTCGGAGAAGACCTCTCGCTGCCGGCCGTGGTCGCTTCCATGGTCGGCGGCCGAGAGGCCTGGCAGGCGGTGGCCCACTTCTGCGAGGCGGTCCTCTCGCGGAAGGAGAGTGCCGAGAGGGATCGCCAGCGTAGTGGTGATCCCTCCCGCCGCCAGACGAGACGTAGGAGGCGTCGGGTGGACGACTGACCGACGTCTCCCGCCCTGTGGATTGGGGGCGTTTGGAGAATTCCACCACGGTATCCCCTGCCTGTCGTAAAAGGCGACTAATAGGGGCCTCCGGGGGTCACGGGTGGGCGGGACGTGCCGCCCACCCATTAGTCTAGCCAACTTCTGTGACCCCCGTGATGGACATGTCCGAGGCAGCGTGTCTCACGCTGCCTCGGACACTAAAAGGCGGACACGGTACGGTGTTTCGGGGGCTTCTGAGCCCCCGCAACAGGAAAAGGACCGCAACAGCGGTACGTGCAGGGGCGGTTGCGGACGACAACTTAGACGTGAGTCAGAGGAAGCCCGCAGCCGTCCCTAATGCGCCGAAGATGGCCTTTTTAAAAAAAAAAAAAAAAAAAAAAAAAATTATTGTATCAGTGATACTTTTATTTTCCAGAGCTAGACACAAAGACACAAAACTTGTCTATGATGTCTCAGAAGTACAAGAAGGATGCGACATACCTCAACACCAAGTCGATGCTGGTGAAGGCGACGGCCGGCGCTGTCATTCTACTTGTTTTTGTCCTCTACTTCTGGGTACTCTAGTTGCTAAGATATTGTGATAAAGGTGATCCAAAATGTACATTTCGCGTCTTCTAAGAAAATGCCGTTCTTGACAGTGCTTTCACTAGAAAATCTGAAAATAGAATGTCATTTAGTATTGCTGTTAAACTTAGCCAACTGTCAAAAACGTCATTTTTCATAAAGCTTTCGTTTGGACGAATTACACGCGAAATGTAGACAAAGCAAAGAACAAGATATATTACATTAGGGATTACTTTCCCGAGTACAGATTCCTTTGGAACTAATTATACCTGTGGGCTTAGAATGTGTCAAATAATTAATGCAACTCGCGAGACGATGTCGTTTAATTTTGATGTTTGTGATTGATCGAGAGACCAATGCGTCAGTCACGTGTTAGTCTCTCAACCAATCCCAATGAAACGAAACGGAGTCTTCTCGTGTTTTTTGTCGCATTTTAAATCCACTGATTATTTTTAAAGACGTTTAAAATTCCGTGTGAAATCAAAAAGTCATACTTACAGAATATTGGAATTAGTCGCGAGGAATCCATTTACTGTTCAATATCCACGAATTCGGCTCAAATTCCATAAGTCAATTTAAAAATATTCAAATAAAGTCGAGAAAAAAAATTAAAATGATTAATGCAACATACCGATTGTCATAATTAATTCCGAGTAATTCGCTCTAGACGAAAAGACTTAGTTAAAATTGCTTTTGTATTGTTGAATGATATAAGAAATATTATTTTATAAAACTTAAATGTATATTGAGACTATCGACATGTATGTTTTATTTAGCACGTAATTGACCCTAGCACTGTAATGATTCATTCAGTCTGCCATTGGAAGCATCTAGATACGGCAATGAGGGGCGCGGGTAGACATCACTTTTGTAATAATCCTACATCAATAACCTGCTTAAATCCAACGTGGCAAATGTGGGCTTATAAGTTTAAGCTCTCTAGATGTCACTGGGAGTAGAGTAACCTTAGAATGACATTATCTCTAATTTAACCCGTCAAACCCCGCTTATACCGGATGGAAGGGAAACGCTCTCAGAAACGAATACAGGTGATAGTATTGGTGATTCCTGACGTGATGGCGCTAAAAAAATCGCGATCGCATTGTTACAATTTTAATAGGATTTTCTCAAATTTCTGTACAGCTTCACGTATGGATAGATAAATCAAACTATTATTCTGAAAAACATAGTAAAAAAGGTCAATATTTCACAAAAATCTTAATGAAACACGTACATCAGCTGACGGGTTAACGACCGCGTGGCCGGTGCCCCGGCGCAGCGCGGCGGCCGCCGCCTTGTCGGCGTTTGCTTTGTAGTTTTTTGTACGCTTTACATTGCGCACGCATGAATTACGGAAATACTAAAATCGTAAATATTATCGCTTAGCTTTGCAAATGAATATAGTTTTTCGTTAATGTTATGGTTCTTCTCTCTTACCGTTCCGGTATAGAGAGCGTTTCCCTTCCACCCGGTGTACACAGATGTATGGGGAAACCCTATATACTCAGACGCCGGCGTCCGCAGCGGGCTTGACGAGTCAATTATTGATCCGTAATATCAAAAGAAAAACGAAAATAATTTGAAGGTGGGAAATTTTTTATGATCTTTACACCAAAACTTGATTTTATGAATATTCGATGATATAGAATGCATGCGAGAAGATGCTATGCGTTTATTTGAAAGACCACGTCCTAAGACCTAAAGTAAACGTACAGTCTTATTATACTCGTGGCAGCGTATTTAGGCTGGAAATCCTGAGGTTTCGCAATTCAAATCTCATAATATCGCAATTTGAGATTTCAATTCGAAAATCATAGAAAGTTGCCCCAGGTTGACACTTGACAGACATGTGCCGTGTAATGATATTTTTTACTCTACATACTATTATGCTGTATAGCTACGAAATGTTATTATCAATTTAATCGATAACTTATTTTCAATGCATAGTTACATTTAATTACCTCAGTTGATCAATTCCATTCGACCGCGCCAAATGGAGACGGCCGCGTTCCGTATTAACCGATCCAGAGGACGAAATCACTCTGGCGATCCGCCGTAAGAACGAGTTCTTGAAACTCCAACACTCCACAAGACCGCAGTTGCGTCCTCACCGTCGAGGACCTCGCCGCGTTCCCCGTCGCCCCCCAACCCCCCTAGTAGTTCCGGCCCGCGTGCCGATGCCAACACAATCTAATAGGATTAGGTCTAAAAAACCAAACTTTCCCTAATCGTTGATGTCTCATCCTCAAACTCAAACTCAAACTCAAATCATTTATTATGTAATTAGGCCCCTAGGGGCACTTTTACACGTCATTTTTAACAATGTTTTTTTTTTTTTAAACTATATGATTCTACCAGTGCTTCGGAAAAGCCCACTGACCTGAGAAGAAGCACCAAGAAACTCAGCGTGGTTATTTTTTTTTTCATCTTGTTTTTTTTTTTTAACACATATTTAAATACAAATGTCATTTAACAATATAAATTCATATTATGTAAACATGCGTGAATGCGAGCAACCTATTCCCAAGCATTTGTATCTTCCAAATAATCTCCTATAGTGTAATAGTCCGGTCAATTTAGACATTCGAGGTTACATAAAGTCCCAACAAGCTGAATTTCTGTGAAATTGTTCAAAACATAATTATAAACAATGTCTAGAAGTTCCCCATCATTCCCCTGTAAGGAAAAAAAAATATTCAAGGTCAAAGGTAAAAAAAATGAGTTTATCGCGATTTTCAGCAAAACGGTAAGTTTTATCATAAAAGTACCTCAGACAAAAATTGTAGATCATAAAATTATTTATAAAAAATGTACCAATACTTTTTTCTTACGAGCACCGTTTCTGAGATATAACGATTCAAAAAGTTATAAAAGTTGTTATCGTCATAATATGCACACGTTTCCACGCCACCTATGAGGTAGTGTACTTAGCGCGTTTTTTAACGTGGTTTCCCCAGTAGGCCTACTCCACGGGTCAGTTGTGATCCTGTTTAATGTAAAACTATTGCATAATAATGGAAATTTTCAAAGATTGGGAAAGATAAAAGCGATGTAAATTAAAAAAAAGTGTTGAAGTTTATTCGTCTTATTCGTAAGTTTCAAATTTTTGTTCTTCTTCTTGATCTTCTTCTCCTGCTTCTTCTTCATCTTCGTTTTGGATGCAAGTAAATTGCGACAATAGCAATGTATCGCATGATACTTCGTCGGAGTCAAACGAATCCTCCATTTTTTTTGATTCAATATTAGAGCACGACCGGCCTTGACAATTTGTGCATGCCAAAGAACAAGACAGTCCGACTTTTTTGCAACCACATTTAGCACTGCATCCCTTTTTGCAGTTGCATAAAATAGTTTTCAGTAGTTTTTCCAGCGCAGGTGGAAGTAAAGTTTGAACTGGCTCTAATATATTGTTGACCAACTTCCAACCCCGGTCTGTAGGGTCTAGCTGATAACCAAGCCACACTTGAACTTGGTAATATACTCGAAAAAGATGTTGGTGAGCAGCAACTGAGGTTGGAAGAAGACAAGCTAATTGAACTTGTTTTTTATTTTTAGTATTTTTAACGAAACATACATATCGATGCTTATCTAAACAGGTAGTTTTTTTAGGAGCTCCGTACATAGAAAGAAGAAAGCGGATGCCGTTGGTAATAAATTCTTGTTGAGTTGAATTACTCTTTTTAAAAACTTATTACTTATTAATCAATACATCAGCATCATTATTGCTGTTTTACCAATATATTTTCAGCCGTAAACTTTTCTTTCAACATTGATTTCATTTGAACCGAGACTTGTGGGTATTTGTAAGAAATTTCTGTTGACTGGTTGGGACTGTCATAAGTTCGTCAAATAAAATATCAGAAGATGAAGATGTTGCTAAAGTTCGACGACGTTGTATATATATATATTGAAACAGCAATAGAGCAATTCAATTTGACAAATACAACTATTGTTGTTGGTGAAGATGTTGATTTACTTGTATTACTCACTGCTCGAACGCCAACTGAAAAAACTATTTTTTTTTTTAAATCAGGAAAAGCTCAGCATCAATCAAATATATATTCATCAAAAAGTTTATTTACTTTTGTAAAGTGTCAAGATCATGTACTATTTCTACACGCAATAACTGGCTGTGATACGACATCTGCATTTTACAGGAGGGATAAAACAGCAGTTTTCAAAATGTTTTGTGCTGAAGTTTTTAAAAAGAGTAATTCAACTCAACAAGAAGTTATTACCAACGGCATCCGCTTTCTTCTTTCTATGTACGGAGCTCCTAAAAAAACTACCTGTTTAGATAAGCATCGATATGTATGTTTCGTTAAAAATACTAAAAATAAAAAACAAGTTCAATTAGCTTGTCTTCTTCCAACCTCAGTTGCTGCTCACCAACATCTTTTTCGAGTATATTACCAAGTTCAAGTGTGGCTTGGTAATCAGCTAGACCCTACAGACCGGGGTTGGAAGTTGGTCAACAATATATTAGAGCCAGTTCAAACTTTACTTCCACCTGCGCTGGAAAAACTACTGAACACTATTTTATGCAACTGCAAAAAGGGATGCAGTGCTAAATGTGGTTGCAAAAAAGTCGGACTGTCTTGTTCTTTGGCATGCACAAATTGTCAAGGCCGGTCGTGCTCTAATATTGAATCAAAAAAAATGGAGGATTCGTTTGACTCCGACGAAGTATCATGCGATACATTGCTATTGTCGCAATTTACTTGCATCCAAAACGAAGATGAAGAAGAAGCAGGAGAAGAAGATCAAGAAGAAGAACAAAAATTTGAAACTTACGAATAAGACGAATAAACTTCAACACTTTTTTTTAATTTACATCGCTTTTATCTTTCCCAATCTTTGAAAATTTCCATTATTATGCAATAGTTTTACATTAAACAGGATCACAACTGACCCGTGGAGTAGGCCTACTGGGGAAACCACGTTAAAAAACGCGCTAAGTACACTACCTCATAGGTGGCGTGGAAACGTGTGCATATTATGACGATAACAACTTTTATAACTTTTTGAATCGTTATATCTCAGAAACGGTGCTCGTAAGAAAAAAGTATTGGTACATTTTTTATAGATAATTTTATGATCTACAATTTTTGTCTGAGGTACTTTTATGATAAAACTTACCGTTTTGCTGAAAATCGCGAAAAACTTTTTTTTTTTACCTTTGACCTCGAATATTTTTTTTTCCTTACAGGGGAATGATGGGGAACTTCTAGACATTGTTTATAATTATGTTTTGAACAATTTCACAGAAATTCAGCTTGTTGGGACTTTATGTAACCTCACTCTCATTTTTTGGTCTAAATTGACCGGATTATAATAGCCTTTTTTGTAAAGTCGTTCTTTGACAGTTGTTTTAAATTTTTTTATTGGAAGATTAACTATATGCATTGGAAGTTTATTGAAGAAGCGTACGCATTGACCAACAAAAGAATTGCTTATTTTATGGAGACGAGTAGCATGTACAACAAGTTTATTTTTATTCCTAGTATTTTTATTGTGAATATCGCATATTCGGTCAAAATTTGCAATATTTTTTCGAACATACATAAGATTTGCAAATATGTATTGCGATGATACGGTAAGAATGTTTATCTCTTTGAATTTTTCTCTAAGAGAAACACGAGGTCCGAGACTATAGATAGCTCTAATAGCTCTCTTTTGCAAGACGAATACTGTATTAATATCCGCAGCATTACCCCAAAGAAGAATACCGTACGACAGAATACTATGAAAGTATCTGAAATAAACAATTCTTGCCGTGTCTATATCAGTCAGACGTCTTATTTTTCTGACTGCATAAGCCGCTGAACTTAGTCTACCTGCCAATTTTGCTATATGCGGTCCCCACTGGAGTCTCGCGTCTAGTGTGATGCCCAGAAAAGTAGTTGACGCATCAGGATTCAACTCTTCCCCATTGATTTGTATATTGGTTTTTACTTGTCTTACATTGGGCATAGTAAATTTAATGCATTTAGTTTTTTTAGCATTTAGTAACAAGTTGTTTAAATTAAACCAATGCACAATTTTAGAGAGAGCATCGTTCACTTCGTCATAATTTTGTAACATTCTTTTAATTTTAAATATTAATGATGTATCATCCGCGAACAATACAATCTCATGATTATCCCTTACGTGGTAAGGTAAGTCATTAATATATACAAGAAATAGAAATGGTCCCAGAATTGAACCCTGTGGAACTCCCATAGTGACCGCAGATCCGGGTGAGATTTTTCCATTAATATCAACCCTCTGAATCCTGTTACTCAAATAGGATGTCAGAAGATTGAGAGCCGTGTTTTTAATGCCGTAATGGTGTAGTTTCCTGAGCAGAGTATCATGATGTACACAGTCAAATGCCTTAGACAAGTCGCAGAAGACGCCAAGAGCATCGTGCGACTCCTCCCAGGCCTTAAAAATATTTTCCAAGAGATCCACCCCCGCATCAATGGTGGACCGATCCCTAGTAAATCCGAACTGCTTCCTATGAAGTCGGTTATTGTCGTCAAAATGTGTCAGTAATTGATTTAGCATAATTTTTTCAAATAACTTACTTAGAGTGGGTAATATTGAAACAGGTCGGAAGTTCGAAGGATCCGATAAATCACCAGCCTTGAAGAGAGGTATCACCTTGCTTTGTTTCATCAGATCAGGAAACACACCCGATGCGACAGAACCGTTAAATACCGCTGCTAGATGGGGTGCGATGACATCAATAATAGATGATACATTTTTAACTGAAATTCCCCAAAGATCAGCAGTTTTTTTCTGATTAATACATTTAAATGTCTTTACTATATCCCGCGTATTAATAGGTTTGAATTCAAAAAATATGTCGCATCGAGGTACATTACGTTTAAGTAGCAACTCAGCCGACGTGGAGGAAGACTGAAGATGTTGAGTAGTCTTTGACGGTATGTCGGTGAAAAAATTTTCAAACGCGGTTGCTACTTCCAAGTCTGCTGTTACATATTTTTGATTAATATTAATATTAAAATCAAGGCTGCGGGCTTTTTGCCTACCTGATTCTTTATTTATAATGTTCCAGGTGGTCTGAATCTTATTTGTAGCTGATTTAATTTTATTCTTTATATATAATGACTTAGCAGTGAAACAGGCTCGTTTAAAGATTTTGGAATAATTTTTCACATATTCCCTAAAAGAGGGACGTTGGTCATAAGCTCTTTCGGAATACAATCTATAAAGTTTGCTTCTACTTTTAATGATACCAGCGGTTGCCCATTCATAAAAACAAGTCTATCACTAATCACTAATTTCTTACTAGTAAAAATTTTACTAAATTCACATTTTATCAAGTTAAAAAGTGAAGTATATAATTTGTCTGGATCATTTTGAAAGGGCAACTCAGGAAGACATTTTATCATGTTACTTTTAAAACGGTTCATACGGCTTATATTACAAGGAATAACATGAATATGTTTCCCTTGAACCATATTTTTATTATTACAAATAAATGATATTAATTGACCACAGTGGTCAGAATCTATCGAATTAATTACTGCCTTATATAGTATTTTATAGTTAGTAAAAATATTATCAATACATGTAGCACTGGTTGCAGTAATCCTAGTCGGCTCAAGGAACACATTGTACAAGTCATAAGATTTAAAAAGATTAATGAAATTAACTTTCCACTGAGACTCTTCCAATAGATTAATATTAAAATCTCCACAAAATATAATTATTTTATTTGAATTACAGATCCTATGTAATATATCTTCAATTATTCTTAAGAAATCAGCGTGGGATGCACATGGTGGTCTATATACGCTTACAACAATAAATTGCTCAAATTCAATACATGAAATCTCTGTAACTCGTTCAACAGACAAACTCACAATATCAATCCTTTCTTTGTATTTAATAGACTTTTTGACTATTATTAAGGAGCCGCCATGTATCATATTTACTCTGCTGAACGAGCTAGCAACCTGGTGATTATTGAAGTTAAACATGATCTCATGGCTTTTAAGCCAATGTTCACTTAAGCATAATATATCAATATTACTATTGTTCATGAACAACTCCAATTCTAATTCTTTATTTCCAAGGCCTTGAATATTTTGATGCACCAGGTTAAAAACATGTTTTTTGGAATGGACATTTTCATCATTATTTAAATTTACATTAAAATTATTATAGCTAGAGGCTGACTCTATTGTCTTAACATTTAATTTAAATGATTGAATGTCAATTTTTTCAGATTGCTGTAACCTGAGTCATTATTACTAATTAACTGCTCAATAGGAGCAGTAGTACAATTAGCCAAATTCTTGGCTGTTATAAAAAAATAATAAGATAGCACATCAGCTATCTGTCTCTTATAATATATTGGCAGATAATATTTATCTCTAGTCAATGTATAATTTTTACTAACATATTTGTTAGTGTCAATAATATGAATTTTATTTGTGTTGCACGATACAGTGTGCATTGTCAAATTTAACTTATATCTAATTTGGTTTTCTTCCGCTGGCAAGCTTTTACTATAAGGGAATGTAAACATGACAATCTCTTGCACCGGTAGTGTATTTAAAAAATCAAGATGTTGAATAAGTTGTTTTTTGTTCACATTACCCCTATTACCCACAAATAAAATTAATTTTGTTTCAAGTGTCAAGTTATGGCATTTAGTAATACTATTGATAATATCTGCATAACTAGTATAAGGCATACAATTATTCAATACTGAACATCCCAAGTCCATAAATAGCAGCCTCTCAGTGGCCGTCCTGAGCCGAGGTTCGTAACCCGTTAGTGGGTTGCCCTCAGCATGGTCACTTAATTCAAAGGGTTGCGAGCGCCTTCTGCGTTCACCCAAAAGACTGCTGTGGCCAGAAAAGCCGACTCGCGTCAGGCTACTGGCAGTAGGGTCATTAACAAAAAAAAATCTGTTGATCACTGAATTGTGAAGACACATAATATGTTTAGGAAGTATTTGACAAATGTGTGTTTAGATGATTTTGGACGGTATTAATAAATCAATCTCAAGTTCGAGCCACATCCCAAGTAGACATACTGTATGAATAGTTCAATACATTGTGTCCACTTGAGATGCAACTCAAACTTGAGATTGATCTATTAATACCGCCCTTTGACACAAGATGCCAAAATTTTTTTAAATACTTTTGTTGTGTAAATGTTTTTTATTTTCTTAGGAATGTAGAATTATTTGGGTACATAGTGCGCTCCTATATAATATCTGCTGCTGACTGTACCCACATACCAGAAAATTATTCAAAGATGTCTGCTTTTATCACTATCTATACTAATATTATAAAGAGGAAAGATTTATATTTTTGTAAGTTTGACAAGGATAAAATCAATAATAAAATCGTGTTAAAAAAACTTGAGAGGTGTCAAGGGACACCCGGATGGAACGAAGTTGTTTTCGATAAATTAGTGAAGATCCTACTAATATTATAAAGGCGAAAGTTTGTAAGAATGTATGGATGTTTGGATGTATGGATGTTTGTTACTCTTTCACGCAAAAACTACTGAACGGATTTCAATGAAATTTGGCACACGGGTAGATCATGTTCTGGATTAACACATAGGCTACTTTTTATCCCGGGAAAACATAAAGCGGGACTTTTATCCCGGGAAAATTCATTCACGTGGGCGGAGCCGCGGGCAAAAACTAGTATTGTAATAAAATTTTTCTTCTTTTAATTTATAATAATAATTGTATATTTCATTAAAACGTTACCACATCAATGAAAACATTTACTATACTTACACAATAGATATGTCGTCGAATCACGATCATCACCTAAGCAAGCATTGACATTAAAATTAACATACAACTAACGAGACTGCCTCGGTGGCGTAGTTGTATTACAGTACGACTGCACAGCTGAGGTCTCGGGTTCGATCCCCGGGTCGGGCAAAGTGATATTGAGTTTTTCTATTCAATATCAGTCCGGAGTCTGGAATTTGTGCCCGATATGGCGATAGGCTCGCCCCCTATCACATCATGGGACGGAATGTCGGCGAAAAGTGGGTGCACTAGTTGCGCCTCTGCCTACCCCTTCGGGGATAACAGGCGTGAGTGTATATGTATATGTATGTATACAACTAACGAAAAAAAAACTACTCTAACGGCTAAACAAATAAACCGAATTCGATGAAATTTCGTAGAAGATAATCTAAGACCTTGAGAAGCACCTAGGCTATTGCTTATCCCCCAGAGAAATATAAACCGGTACCTACTTTCATCCCGGAAAATATTTTCTTGCGGGTGGAAGCGTGAGAGAATAAATATGGAGATAGTTTGAGATCCAGGGAAGGACAGGCTACTTTTATACCTTACATCACTACATATTATAAAACAAAGTCCCCCATCGCATCTGTTTGTCTGAACGCGATAAACTCAAAAACTATCAAACGGATTTTGATATGTTTTTCACCAATGGACGCAGTGATTCAAGAGGAAGGTTTATGTGTATAGTTCTTAAGTATTTTGTACTACAGAAAATTAAATGTTTAAATATTATGCTTTGCTACCTGTGCGAAGCCAGGGCGGGCCGCTAGTCTTAAATAAAACGCAATGACATACTGCATGAATCTACCAATTCTATGTACAATTATTTGGAACTTTATAACATTAGTATAACAACAAATATATGGGCAGTCTGTGGCTGGGTATATTAGCAGACTTTATATCCTTTATAATTACTTATATAGATAAAATGGGAAGTGTTCTTTGACATGGATTTTTGAGGCCTTTAAATACACAAGCAATAACCTATCATCCTACACAAAATGTATATAACGATATAACACCCGCTATCCCTAGAATGCACATGCTAGTAAATAAGAATGCTCATTAACCATTTTAAATTTATTTTTATCTCATGGGGGAAAAACAGTAACTTGGTTTTATTTTCAAACAAGCATACTTTTGTTGGCATATGTATTCCAGGATTAATGATAAACATTCCATTGCGATGTCATTAAATATCAAATTATAAAATATTAAAAAACAAACCCATGGGTTAATGGCAGCAGACATAATAAATATGTGATGAGATTCTTCATTTGATTCCCAAGTTAAGCAATGGAAAAATATTTTCTTCTAAGTAACACCTGAGCCACCTGACTTCATTCGCGATGTCGCAATAAGCTCGTCCAACTATCACATTATTAATTAAAAAAACTCATGGAATTGTGATACACTTGTTGCGCTTCATGCTATCTATTTAAATGTGAGCAAATTTATTACAAATTTAGAGATTTTACGTGTTTGAAAATTAGCTTCATTTGTAATGGACCCAATGCTGTGCGTATTTAATTGCCAATACATTTTTTTAAATGCCGAGCTCCATGGTGATGGAATGTTATAAAGTTTGTCACTATTATTATTGTATTTATTTAAGACTTAATAAATATGCATCCTTTTTCATTTGTTTTTCAATTTGCCCTTTTTCTTTTGGTTCCTGAGTTCAGAATTTTTAAGTGCACAATATATATTCTGCAAAAAACAAACATATTGAGTAATTACTACTCAGGTATGCTCCTGGTACTCTTCATTATCTGTTCTGGCTAGATGTTTACTGGTGACAGCTTGGAGAGTGTCTCTCAATCTAATAGCCATTGGTGGGTTTAGTACCTGAAAATAAGTTAACAACACAGACATATAATAGAGTAGGTTGACTCCTCAAGCCCCGCGACGGACACCAGTGTCCATATATATAGGGTTTTCCCATACATCTATATAAACTCACTAGCTTTTGCCCACGGCTTTGCCCGCGTTAATAAGTTTTTCCGGGCTAAAAGTACATAAAAACCTTCCCGTTGAATCACTCTATGACTATGACGTTGATACAACTCTTAACAAATAATGCATTAACTTCGACCAAATTTCATTACCATCATGGACTAATAAGAGTATAGACTGACGATCTCCATACATTGAAGCGTTCACCTGAAAAAGTGCAAAATCCCGGCTTATTGCTAGATGGGGCTGATAATTAGGCTGGAAACTTCAACATCTGCCGGGTTTCAAAAATTTCCCGTTAGGGGGCATTGTACCGTAAAACAAAACAGTTTAGCATTAGAATGGACATACAACAAATGGCAGTAAGGCGCTTCACACACTGCCCCGCACCATGCGCGCGGGTGCGGGGCGAGACGCAACGTGATTTCTTCTAATTTGAATATACAAAAACCAAACAGATAATATCACTGCAGCATCGTATCACTCGAGACGATTTCTGCAAAATGATGAAAACTGAACATCTAGCATCATTCGGGGCAACAGCACGCAGTGGGTAAAATTTCGCATGGTCAATATCTCGGAACCTATTGAGGAGGCTCAGATACTTTTTCACCTAAATCAGGGGCGCGTCAGGGACGATGTCAGAGCCACAAGCTATTTTATCAAGGTTCACTTGTTTAGCGACAACCGGGGATCAACGTGATTTTGTTGATTTTTTACCAAATATTTTGCATATGCGGTGCATCTGCTTACAAAAGTCAGTTGGTTATGTTAAGTTTACATGATTATTATAGTATTTTTTAGACTTTTAGGCATCACTTCTGCGAGGCGGTCCTCTCGCGGAAGGAGAGTGCAGAGAGGGATCGCCAGCGCAGTGGTGATCCCTCCCGCCGCCAGACGAGACGTAGGAGGCGTCGGGTGGACGACTGACCGACGTCTCCCGCCCTGTGGATTGGGGGCGTTTGGAGAATTCCACCACGGTATCCCCTGCCTGTCGTAAAAGGCGACTAATAGGGGCCTCCGGGGGTCACGGGTGGGCGGGACGTGCCGCCCACTCATTAGTCTAGCCAACTTCTGTGACCCCCGTGATGGACATGTCCGAGGCAGCGTGTCTCACGCTGCCTCGGACACCAAAAGGTGGACACGGTACGGTGTTTCGGGGGCTTCTGAGCCCCCGCAACAGGAAAAAGACCGCAAAAAAGCGGTACGCGCAGGGGCGGTTGCGGACGACAACTTAGACGTGAGTCGGAGGAAGCCCGCAGCCGTCCCTAATGAGCCGAAGATGGCCATATTAAAAAAAAAAAGGCTTTTAGGCATAAAGGGCAGATCCAATGTTAGAATTGAAAGAAGTGGCCGCCATTTTGAATTTCTTTATTTTAAGGCCAATCGACCGCAAAATCAATATCAACGCATATCTTTAGTTACAAAAGATGGATCCAATGTCGGACTTGTAAAAAGAGGCCGCCATTTTGAATTTCTTTGTTTAAAGGCCAATTGACCTCAAAATCGATAGCTGGGTATATCTTTGGTTACAAAAGACGGATCCAAGGCTAGAATTGATAAAAGTGGCCGCCATTTTGAATTTCCTTATTTTAAGGCCAATCGACCGCAAAATCAATATCTTTTTTTTTTTTCGGTGGCCTTCTTCGGCGCATTAGAGACGGCTGCGGGTTTCCCCAAACTAAGAGTGTCTAAGTTGTCGTCCGCAGCTGCCTCTGCGCGGTGCCGTCTCATACAGCCCGTCTCCTGTTTGGGGGGGGGGGGGGGCTCAGAAGCCCCCGCGCACCGAAAGACGCCCTCGGCGTCAACGGCAGCATGAGGCCTACCTGCCACACTGCCGTCCATCACGGGAGTCGCAGTAATGTGCTAAAAACACGCACAAAACTACAAACAGACAGCCCTCTGCCGCCCGTCCGCGACCCCCGGTGGCCCCTATTAGTCGCCTTTTACGACAGGCAGGGGATAGTATATCTTTAGTTACAAAAGATGGATCCAATGTCGGAATTGTAAAAAGAGGCCGCCATTTTGAATTTCTTTGTTTTAAGGCCAATTGACCTCAAAATCGATATCTAGTTATTTTTTAGCTTTTATCTATAAAAGGCAGATCTAATGTTAGAATTGAGAAGGCACCGCTATTTTGAACTTGTTTTAGGACCCATTAGCTTTAAAATCGATATTTGGGCATGCCTTTAACCACAATGTTTTAATTGTGATAAAAATGAGCACCATGTTGGAATAATTATTTGTTTTCAAAGTCTTACATCAACCATACAGCCTGTAAAGTGTAGAAGTTTCATAGAAGATTGACTTCCAGAAACACATTTGTTTGAAATAGCAAGGGTAGCTTACTATTCAATATTTTCAAGTTAGTTGAGACCACAACTGTGAGCTGTTAACACTTCTTCATGTGCATTTTAATAAACTATTATAACCACCCGTTGCATAAACCAGTGTTATTGTAAAATTAAACAAAGTTCTGGCTTTCAGAAGTGTGGGATATTGAAAATTAAAAAAAAAATCTTTCTTGCTTGGCTCACTTCTGTTCATCCCACATTATGTTAATAATTTCAAAGTTATGTCAATAGTTTGACTTTATTCAACTACATTTCACACTATTTTAATGGCTTAGTTTTTAAAAATTAAATGACAATGAATAATTAGAACAGCAATAGATGGCGTAATAACAGATGCTACATAGCAGCGACACCAAACTGTATCCCCTGAATTTATAACATACATTTTTTGGATTGCCTTCCATTATGGAAAAAAGTTGAAATATATTTTCACGTCAAAATTAAATACTTTTAAAAATCAATAAGGTAATCAACCTAAGTAGCCTTTTAAGTCTGGTGAAAGGGGTAAGTTAAAAGGGATACAATAATTGAATGGTCACCTAACAAGGCAAAACGATATGGGGGACGAAAATAATGGTAAGATCATTTCTACTACGCGGTTACTTATGCTTATAGCAATATTTCAAATGAAGGTTAACGACTCGCTAATTTTGTTACCAATTTTGATGCTGCCACAGGCCACGAAGACTTCGAACTTCGACTTCTAAAATTCGAAGACAAATTATTTATTTTGCGATATAGCAAAGCTACGATATCGTTATTGAAGAGAATTGAACAAGCTTTGATGGTGGCCATATTACCTAGTATAGTTTATAGTCATGTCCAGCGGATTTTGATTTTAAAAAATTTAAAGCCAATAGCCCTTAAACAACAAAATTTAACATGAAATGAAATGAAACCTCGATTAATTATTCTATTTGGCTAAAGCCAAGCCCAAATATCTATCTAAATCCAATCAGTCTTAAAACAATGAAGTTCAAAATGGCGACCACTTTTATTATGCTCAAGTATCGATTTTGACGTTAATTGACCTAAAAATAAAGAAGCCTAAATATTGGCCACTTTTTTCAATTATAATATAGGATATGCCCTTTGTGCTCAAAGCCATTCCTAGAGGTCGATTATGAGGTAGATTGGTCTTAAAACAAATAAATTCAAAATGGCGGCCTCATTTTTAAGATATGCCCAAATACCGATTTTGAGGTCAATTAGCATTAAAACAAAGAAATTCAAAATGGCGGCCACTTTTTCAATTCTAACTTTGGATCTGTCCTTTGTACCTAAAGCCATGTCCAGGTATCGATTTTTAGGTCGATTGGCCTTAAAACAAAGAAATTCAAAAATAGCGGCCACTTTTTCAATACATAATGACCCTTTTACGGTAAATGTTGCTCCAGTGTGAAGTTAGAACAATTGTTGATCCACCTATTTTGCCTGTTTACTCAGCTCCAAGTCTCGCAAACTGATATACTTTGATCCGTGTTTGATGCGCGTGTGACGTCGGTGGATCTGCACTCACAGGTTTTCAACATACTCGTCGACGTTTTGACCAACATTTGTGGATCCATTAACGGTCAAAAAAATGATACTGATTGTGATTACTTTGATCCAGAATATATTTAACTTATATGCGACATTTACTTTGACAAAGTTGATCCGGAGCCAAAATTGACGAATAGGTACTGAAACACAAAGCGGCTAAATCCCTGATTCTACTGTTTTCTCCTGTTTTTGAAGTTATACTTCTATAGGCGCGTTATGAAAAATTTATAGGAGTGAAGTTTTACGATGCGCGCGCATGTGTGACACAACATTTTCTCACGGTAAAGGGCAGATTTAATGTTAGATTTAAAAAAAACTGACCACCATTGTCAATTTTTGTTTTAAGGCCAGACAACCTCAAAATCGATATCTGGGCATGGCTATAGGTACAAAGAGCAGATTTAATATTAGTTTAAAAAAAAATGGCCGCCATTTTGAATTTCTTTGTTTGAAGGCCAATCGACCTCAAAATAGATATCTAAGCATGGCTTTAAATACAAAGGGCAGATCCAATTTTAGACATGAACAAAGTGGCTGCCGTTTTGAATTTCGTTGTTTTAAAGCCAAACGACCCCAAAATCGACATCTGAGCATGGCCTTAGGTACAAAGGGCAGATCCAATGTTATAATTGAAAAAAGTGACCGCCATTTTGAATTTCTTTGTTTTAAGGACATTGACGTCAAAATCGATACTTGGGCATGCTATTGATATTAAAAGACAGATCGACTGGTGGTAGGACTCTCATATGTAAGAGTCCGTTTGGGTGGGTACCACCGCAATGTTTATTTCTACCGCCAAGCAGCAGTATGCATGCACCGTTGTTTTTCGATTTGAAGGGCATTGTAGCCAGTGTAACTATAGGACATAAAGAGACTTAACATCTTATGAAAAATGACGTGTTAAAGTGTTCTTAGGGGCCTAATTACTGAATAAATGATTTGAATTTGAATTGAATTTGAATTATGTCTCAAGATGACGAGCGCAGTGGAATGCCACACAGTACTTTGTAACTCAAGGTTCTGGATGGTATTTCTACTGTTTATGGGTGGTTGTATCGCTTTTTTTTTTTTTTTTTTTTTAAATGCCATCTTCGGCGCATACCATCAGGCGAACGACATGCTCGTCTGTCATTCAATGCTATAAAAAAAAATCGAATATTAGACTTAAGAAAAGAGGTCACTATTTTGAACTTCTTAACATTTAGATTTCAATCTCTTATAAGGTAAAGTTTAGTATAATACTAGGTAACACATTTATAATTAAGCGTTTTCTGTTTTGCAAAAATGTTTTATGAGCATTTAACAAATTTTCAAGTCTAAAGCGGATGGGTATTAAAACAACTTAGTGTGATAGAAAGGGGCGACTTTTCGTGGGAGACAAAAATGAAACGTCCATTCTCATGCAGCAAATTTGTGAGTCCATTTCCACAGAACAATCATCGAGGTCTATCATCCGGTATCGTCATCATCATCATCAGCCGTATGGCGTCCATTGCTGAACATAGGCCTCCCCCAAAGATTTCCAGATGGACCTATCAAAAGCGGCCTGCATCCAGTGCGTTTCTGCGGCCTTTACCAAGTCATCGGTCCATCTTGCAGATGGACAGCTGACGCTTGCCAGTACGTGGTCTCCACTCGAGAACTTTTTTGTCCCATCTGCTGTCAGTTCTTCGAACTATGTGCCCTGCCCATTGCCACTTCAGATTGCTTGTCCGTTGGGCTATGTCAGTGACTTTCGTTCTTCTACGGATCTGCTCATTTCGGATTCGATTGCGTAGAGAAACACCAAGCAAAACCCTTTCCATAGCTCGCTGAGTGACCGTGAGCCGTCTTAGGCGGCCTATAGTCAGAGGCCACGTCTCAGTGCCGTATGTCATCACTGGTGACACACATTGATTGAAGACTTGTCTTCAGGCATTGAGGTATTTTGGACGAGAAGACCTTGCTTGGTTTCCCGAACGATGCCCATCCGAGCTGGATTCGCCGATTGATCTCTTTCTCAAAGTTGGACTTGCCGAGTTGGACTACTTGACCTAAACAGACGTACTCGTCTACAACTTCGAGAATTGAGCTCCCAACGATAATCGGGGTAGGCACAACATGAACATTAGACATGATCTTGGTCTTGTCCATGTTCATCCTGAGACCCACCAGTTGAGAAACTCGGTTGAGGTCACTGAGCATTGTGCTCAGACCCTCCAGCGATTCTGCCAATACAACGATGTCATCGGCAAAACGAAGGGAGGGATGGATTCGCCATTGATGTTGATGCCGAGTCCTTTCCAATCCAAGAGCTTGTAAGCATCTTCCAACGCCGCAGTGAACAGTTTTGGAGAGATAACATCTCCCTGTCTCACGCCTCTGTGTAGTGGAATAGCCTTCGAACTATGTTCTTGTACTCGGACCTACATGGTGGCGTTGTTATACAAGCACCTCAACACTTCGATGTACCGATGATCAATGGGGCACCGCTGTAGAGGCTGCAGCACAGCCCAGGTCTCGATCGAATCGAAGGCTTTCTCATAGTCCATGAACGCTAAGCAAAGTAGCAAGTTATACTCCCCAATTTTTTGTATAACTTGCCGCGCGTATGGATGTGGTCTATAGATGCGCTCCGCGGTGTTAGTCGCGGCTTAAATTACCACAGGAATACTTTTCGGAATAAAAGTTAGTCTATGTACTAATTCAGGGCCCCAACTACTGCTATATAAAATTTCATCAAAATTGGTCCAGCCGTTTGAGCGTGAAGACGTAACAAACATGCACACACACTTTCTCACAAAATTTCGCCATTATAATATTAGTGTGATTACAAATTGGGCACAGTGACACCATATTAGTAACATGTTGATACTATGAATAAAATATGATTAATTGGATGTGTATAAAACGTCACGGCTGCCCTCAGCCAATCCGATCTGAATCTGACTGTTTGCTGTGCTCTGATTGGCTCATTCAAATCGGATCAACATTTTCCGTAACTATCGCAAGGTGGATTTGTATATCGGATCAACTTCGGCAAATGTTAGTAAGAAGTCCCGTGAGTGTAGATGTTGATCCGGTTGGAGCCACATTAGTTACCAGAAATGCATATTGGATCAACAAAAGGCGCCGGATCAACATAGATTTTTGGATCAACAAAGTGCTCGCGTGAAGTCGCGTCTGATCAACATTTACCGTCAAGAGATCTCTATATATATATATATATTACATATCGGCAGCGTGTTAAGCCAAGTTCAAGCAAAGTAACTGGCTAGCCAGCGCCGAGTGTAATATTACACGAACGTAACGTAATTGTGTGTAACTGTAGGAAAAAATCTAAAACTAAAAAAAGTTTTAAAATAGGGGGAGTCCCCATAAAAAAAAACATTTTTTTGTAGCGTTGGAACCGTTACAAGCAGATATTTGAAACTATCCCAATATATGTATTATTATATTAGCTATATAACAGAAATATAAAAATAAAGTTCAGTCAAAAAAGAAGTGGTGTCCCCATATAAAAAACTTGTAATACGCGCTAAACAACCGGCCAACGATGTGTCGTCGGCGGCGCGTGGCACCACATAACTTAATAACTACCTAGTTTTCTTTACAAAAAGTAATGATATATTTAAGTGCCAATGCATATGCATAAATGCATAAATACTCAAAATAATTGTAGTAGTCTGTGAGCTAATCAGTTTATAGCGCCATCTAGGAGTAATAATAACTATCGGATGAACCGATAGTTGTTTATTTTATCCATCCTCTCATATGCGCCATTGAAATAACCATTTCAAATGATTTTATGGATCTTAGTGCCATCTAGTTGAATTCAATGTACTAAACAGCGAAGTACGCTTCAATGTATGGGGATTGTTAGTCTATACTCTTATTAGTCCATGATTACCATAAAAACGGTTCTAGTAAGTTAATCTTAAAAGATAGACATATACCGTTGCGGACATTTTTTTAGATAATTTTAAGAGGAATAATTCTTTCATACATATATTTTTGGTATCTTGAACCGTTTTCGCAGCGCACGCAATGGAAGCCCTCAAGGATGAATAATTTTCCCCGCTTTTTTCACATTTTCCATTATTTCTTCGCTCCTAATAGTTGCATCGTGATGTTATATAGCCTATAACCTTCCTCGATAAATAGTCTATTCAACACAAAAAGAATTTTTCAATTCGAACCAGTAGTTCCTGAGATTAGCGCGTTCAAACAAACAAACAAACTCTTCAGCTTTATAATATTAGTATAGACTAGCTTTTGCCCACGGCTTCGCCCGTGTTAATAAGTTTTTCCGGGCTAAAAGTACATACATAAAACCTTCCCGTTGAATCACTCTATCCAACACATTTATTTGTATAAAGATTAATATTATGACGTTGATACAACTCTTAACAAATAATGCATTAGTTTCGACCAAATTTGATTACCATAAAAACGGTTCTAGTGAGTTAATCTTAAAAGATAGACATATACTGTCGCGGACTTTTTTTTAGATCATTTCAAGAGGAATAATTCTTTCATACATATATTTTTGGTATCTTGAACCGTTTTCGCAGCGCACGCAATGGAAGCCCTCAAGGATGAATAATTTTTCCCGCATTTTTCACATTTTCCATTATTTCTTCGCTCCTAATAGTTGCATCGTGATGTTATATAGCCTATAGCCTTCCTCGATAAATGGTCTATTCAACACAAAAAGAATTTTTCAATTCGAACCAGTAGTTTCTGAGATTAGCGCGTTCAAACAAACAAACAAACAAACAAACAAACAAACAAACAAACAAACTCTTCAGCTTTATAATATTAGTATAGATTTGCAAAAAAAACGGGCACCTAAGCAATGAACCATTTCAAATGTTACTATTGGTTTGTTTGATAATTATAGGTAGTTTTACTTTCACAATTTTGTAAATTAATAAGCAAATAATCGTTTTCGTCAGTATTATCATAAAATTTTGATAAAATTTATGGGGTTTAATGCTAAAGTTCACTAGTAGTGTATGCTCACTAGTAGTGCATATGCTCGTGAAGTAAAGTTAACAAAGATTTTTGTTTGTTTTTTCTTTAATAAAGTAAAAGCAGATAAATGTTTAGTATCGAGTGTGACCCCCTCTAGCTGAAATCACAGCTTGAATTCGTCCGGGTATGCTAGCGAGGATATCCCGGATACTTGCTTGCGGAATACGGTCCCACTCCGCGGTAATCACATTCTTCAGCTCTCTGATGGTTTGCGGAGCCGGTTGTACTGATCTCACGCGTCGTTTCAGAACGTCCCAGACATGCTCTATAGGATTGAGGTCGGGACTTCGAGCTGGCCAATCCAAACGACGAATGCCGACCTCTTGCACATACGCTTCCACATCGCCAGACCGGTGTGCGCGAGCGTTGTCGTTCATAAAAATTGAGTCTTCGCCTAAAGCGGCCAATGCGGGTTGTGCATGAGGAATAAGAACTTCCGTTATGTATCGATGTCCACTCAGTGAGCCGTTTTCAATGAAGACTAACTCTGTACGATCCATGGAATTTATTCCTACCCAAAACATAATAGAGCCCCCACCATAAGGTGTGATTTCTTCAAAACAAGCCTCTGCAAAGCGTTCTCCTCGTCTTCGTAGCACTCGCCGACGTCGATCTTCACCGAACAGAGATATCCTGGCTTCATCGGAGAACAATACCCTATTCCAGTCTTCTTGAGTTCATGACTCACAATTTCGAGCAAACCTAAGCCTGGCAACTCTGTGCTCACGGAGTAACTTAGGGCCGCGGGCCGGGCGATGACTGCGTATATTGGCCGCGAGCAGCCTCCTCCTGACCGTCCATAGACTAATATGCACATTTCTTACTTCTTCGAGGTTGTTCTTAAGGTCCACATACGAAGACTTGCGATTTCTCAATGCGCGACTCACAAGAAAACGATCATCCCGTGGTTGGGTACATGGTTTTCTTCCAGAACCAGGCCTTCTCTCGACGGAACCGGTGTCTTGATACCGCTGCCAGGTCCTTTGAACCGTCGAGCGACTCACACTTAGCCTCTGAGCCACGAAGCATTGGCTGCAGCCCTCTTCGAGCAGCGCAATAATTTTGGTAGCTTTTACCACTTTCTCTAACATTATTGAGACAGCTAAACAGAAATAAATGAAGCTTTGACAATTAAGAATATGAAATAAATTCATAAAAATTGACTAAAAGTTATGAAAACCGATATTATCTTTTGGAACTTCGCACCAAAAATGTAGGATAAAAAGTGGTTTTCTGTAAAAACGAGCATCAAACGAAAATTTTAATTTAGAACGTACTGTTTTAAACACCACGGAATTTTTAAAACCAGCCAGTAGCATGTACAAATGATTGAAATCATTTTGGTACCGTATTTTTTTAAAAAAGAATTAAAATCCAAACCGCCCGTTTTTTTTTTGCAAATGAGTGTATATAAGCGGGGCTTGAAGGGCAATAATGATTACAAAATGTTATGAATATTTGCATGGGAATAGGTAGCAAAGGTAATATTTACATACAATTAACGAATTTATTGAAAAAATTTGAACATTGCATAATTTTACACCCTAAATAACAATTTCATAAAAAGTATAACCACATTTATAAGAAAAACTCTATACTTAAAAGATATTGTTTTTAACATGTGGCAAAAGTTCATAGTACATTAATTAGTAGCCTATAATGTAGTTGAACTTTAAAAATACAGTTCTGAATGTATTTGCAAATCATCACTTTAGATTAATTAGTTATTACTATAAGTTGATAATGATTACGTTTTTTACATTACCTGCAGCAATTTAGCAAAGATAACTGGTCTGTTCCTCCATTGCAAAGAGCCAAACACTTGCACTGGATATGGTACTACAGTAGACTGTGGTGGTAGCTTCATGTATATCATAGATACTCGTACCACATGCTTTGAATGCACACATGGTGAATCTAACTGAAAATTCGGGAAAACCTTATATTTTCTATATGACCAAAGCAAGAATCAGATAAGTGAGCTTACAAAAGGGAATTCTGTATATAATTTATACTGTATAAACAAGGTTCCCTATTGGATTGCATATTTTTTTTTGTAATAATATTGTTACGCATCTTAGCTTTAAGCCTAAATATCAATGTGCATAATAATAATTACGCATAATTGTTTTAGCATAAAATAAAAAAGCATAAATACAAAAAGCACAACCATCAGAATGACTAATGTCAAAAAGCAGAAATATCCAAAGTCATAAAAATAAATAAGCCTCATTCATGTTTGGTTTTGACTGAGTTGGAAATGACTTAGTCAGTTCTGACGGGTTCGGTGGTTCATATGCACCTAACACGCTCATCGCTTCGCTCTTCGCTAACATAGTTTGTTCTAAATACATGTTATGCGTAATGTGTATAAGTCTAATACAAATTAGTCGTGCTAAAATTATTCCAATAGCTTATTATGACAAAAAAGTAGTAGGCCAAAATATTACTATGCGATAGTACTATTATGCAGTCAATTATGAGGATTGTAATAAGTGCACTACTAAATTTACAAGCTAGAATCTAGATAGACATGAAACTGAAGGCTCTGGATCTCTTGAGTGAAAAACATTGGCATATATACAGGAGAGGCCAAGTGGGCTGTGCCCACCCCAAGGATTATGAAGAATCCTACTACTACTACAATTTTTTAAAACTAATAATATTTTTATATCTGCAAGTACACAGAAGTCACTTAATTTTATTGTACATTGGACGCCAGTGTCCTAGCCAGCCCCAGCCAGCCCCTCTCTGGAAACTGACTCCTACACCAATGGTGAAAAAAGTCTACATTGTTATCTATATTAACCTTTTTCTTTGACAATACAAAGTATATCATAAAGATAAGTTACAACTGTCTAACGAGGGCAGAATTATTATATACTTAATTTGTTTTTACAATAAGTGTATCTTATATAGGTACTCTAGCATGACACTACACTATACAAAAATTATCAACTAAAAACCAAGTCAATTGATATTTAAAGCTTTCACAATTTATATAAACTGAAACTTACATCAGTCAAGAAAAAATTTCCATTAATACTTTGCAATATACCAATAGTCCTGCACCTTTTAGTTCTTTCGCTAAACTGTTGATTTTCAGACATCAATTCTTGTAAATTATAATAAATATAGAAATCACTCTGGAATAAAATTAAATAATTATAGCTCGAATATGGAAGGTAGGTATATTCCTTAAACTTGTTAGTTTATATTTAACTAAGATAACAACCAAATGTACCTACTAGTAGTGTATCTTCCCCAAAAGGTAACTTTGGATAGTCGTGATTCTTAACAAATGGCATTCCTATCAATTTTAAATATCAAAGAATATTCGGTTCCTAGATAACTCGTCGTTGCTCTTCTCACTTGCTTTTCCTCCGTGTATACTATATAATAAAATATTCTTAGCTAATTGCTCTTGCTTGTCAGTTGTCAAAAACTCCCGCCATGAGCATTGATTTTTTTAATTTATTATTACGGCTCTGGATAGCAGTCCATTGAGCCAGTCTTACATACTCAGAGTAAGTATATACCTATAGAGAGCGAGTATGCAAGTGGGAACAATAGGCACGGGTGGGAACATCGTCCTGCGCCGGCCGCAAGCGCTTGTAGTCACTCGAGTAGGAACGGCGTGAGCACACGCGAGTGAGATCTATGCGAATATTTGATTATTAATACTGCAAAATGGTTAAATGTTCTGTGGAATCTTGTAAAAACGACACTCGGAAACACACTTAACAGAATTCTAATATCACGTTTCACAGGCAAGCCATATTTCAGCATATTTTTAGGTAAAATTGAAATTACGCGTCGCGGTATGAAAGACGCTCGGGAGGCGAACACTTGTACCCCCCGCACTGCCCCGCATCCCGCTTTTTCGATAGTGATGTTACGCGTCGATACCAGAATCGATGTAATATTTTCATATTATAGCATACGTATTTATTACTATCGAAGGCGATGCTTAATATAATGTAGCTTAGGTAACTGTTTTTGTCTGTGTGTGATTTTCAAGCCAATTAATAATTGCGTTTTTGTTTATGAAATGAAAGAAATAATTACTGTTCCTAAAAATTGACTGATTACGATAATATTTTTAAGCTATTGCATAGCTTCTATCGCGGGTCTTGACAGTATAAGTTGGCAATCATTAAGATATATTTCTTTGTCATTTTTTTAACATTGATAATAAATATTTCAAAAACTAGACGTGACTATTTTAGGCTTGGGGAGACTAGCTAAGAAATCCATGGTGCGATGCTCGGTTTATATCCATTGGTTCAATTATAATGGATGTCCATTAATATTATTGGTTCTTAATGCTTGTAAAAACTGCTCTTGAGGTACCGTGTTTATAAATCATTCCACATGGCACTATACCAATTCGCAGCATAGTTTTTATCTATATTAAGGCAATACGCTTAAAATTACTCACAAGGCCATATTTTGTAGAACCACAATTTTTTAACAACAATATGTACCGCGCCGCCGGACCTGTACTTATCGATAACTGTTGCGTTGGTGCTGCTCGCGTGCCCATCCCTAGCAGTCGCCAACATTTCTATATAAGTAGCTATAGTTCACCTGCCTACGCTGGGTAGTGGGCGCACGATGCGATATTAGCCCTCTATAGGTATATACTTACTCTGAGCTTACATAGAATACAATTTCTGTACAATAATAATTATCCAAGCTAGACACAGTTTACAAACACTACAAACAGTCACAATGTTTCAATTGTAGATCGCACATATTTGAATAGTGGTCGATAAAATATTCTATTCTTCAATTATTCCAAAACTGATTTAGGTACATTAGGTTCTACTTCTATTAGTTCATTGATGATGTGAATTTTTGCAGGCTGAATTTAGGGCAGGATAAAATGAGGTGGTCGAGATCAGCGGTGGGACTGGAACAATGTGGGCAACTTTCTTGAGGAATTATTTTCATTTTATATAAGTGGGATGGAGTTCGGCAATGACCAAATCGCATTCTATTTATAGTTGTGATGTATTTCCTTTCCGTATACGGTTTTATGTTAGTATACCAGGGGCGGGAGGGCAGGTTACTTTCTATAGAAGCATACCATCTTCCTTTCTTTTGAGAAGTTACTTCCCATATAAGTTGCCATAGCTTTTTTGAATTATCTTTAAGTATAGGGAGGTAATCTGTAAATGGCACTCTAAAACTGCCTGTGTAATCTTCGTCCCACATAGATTTCTTGGCCTCATCTGCTTTTTCATTTCCGAAGATACCGATATGAGAGGGCACCCGTTTAAACGCTACCACTTTGCCTTTACTATTTATACATTGTAACAATTCCTTTATTGAGAACAAAATATAATTAGTTTTGTAATGTAAAGTTGAGCCACATAAAGCCTTTAAGACACTCTGGGAATCAGATATTATTACAAATCTATTATAATTAGGAATGTCACTTATATATATTAGTGCTCTGTAAATGGCGTACGCTTCGGCTGTAAATATGCTGCAAATACTATTAATTTTATAATTTTTACTTATACTTCTGGGCATCGTAAAATGCAGAACATACAGCATGTATATTTTTTGACCCGTCAGTATATACTCTATAACTACTATCCCATGAGCAATGAGCGGCAGCAGTGTTGCCAGATGTTTGACGGTTGAAGTTTATAATCTTCTTGGTTGAAGTCGCCGAAATTTCATTGTGAAGTAGCCTAAAGTCGCCTCTTCGTATATGGAGAGATGAAGGAGCAAAAAAAAAACCTCCCTAATTTCAAATTTATAGTAGTCCAACGCGCGGCGAAAATTCGAAGTAGCCTAAAGTCGCCAACTTGTGTGAGAGAGCGAAGAGCTAAAAAAAAAAGGTCCCCAGCTTTCAATAATTGTGTGTAAGGGGGATCTGAGTACATGTTTTGTACCCTCAAAGCTATAAATATCCTCAAATTCGACAAAAACAATGCATAAAACAAGATCTTTCCGGAGTAGCCTAAATTGGCAACTAATACGGCAACAGACAGCCTAAACGGCTACTGGTCGCCATTCGCCGCTTTTGGTCGCCCCGGCACTCTTCAAGATAGCCTAAATGGCGAAAAGTCGCCTAATCTGACAGCACTGAAGAGGCGGTACATTTGTCCCGTACATGACGTCAAAATGTAAGAGCGGCTCAACATTTTTTGTTGTACTACTTCAAATTTCATGTCGTGGTAGTCGCGAAATCGTGTTACTCACTATCTATCTCAGTAAAACTCTAAGACGGGGATACAGAGGGAGCGAAAGGCATGCTACAAAATACTATAGTATGTTATTCTTCAATGAAAATCCTAGTAATATTATAAAGGCGAAAGTTTGTAAGAATGTATGGATGTTTGGATGTATGGATGTTTGTTCCTCTTTCACGCAAAAACTGCTGAACGGATTTCGATGAAATTTGGCACACGGGTAGGTCATGTCCTGGATTAACACATAGGCTACTTTTTATCCCGGGAAAACATAAAGCGGTACTTTTATCCCGGAAAAACTTTTTAACGCGGGCGGAGCCACGGGCAAAAGCTAGTATGTCATATTTGTAGTCGTTACAACGTATCGCCGAGCTTCATTACCCCTCGCCTCATTTGAAGTGAGTCATTGTACTGGCTAAGTGTGAAAAAGAGGCTACTCTTACAAACTCTTTTTTATGTCGTGTCCTACGCTACACTAGTCGCCATTCGCAATTTTTGGTCGCCTGACACTCTTCAATGCAAGAGCCTTAGCCGGTTCCTTGAGGAACAAATAAAAAAAATACACTGGTATTTTGACTTCTGATTTTGACATTGTCAAAAGTCAAAACAAAACGATTTCGTGCATTCGTGCAGGGGGATGTCACTACATCAAAGTCTATAGTCTATGAAATTTTGTTTTGACTACCGCTAGGTAGATGGCACTATAATAAACTATATCGATATTACAAAAGTTTAATAAATATAGATCTAGAGGGCATGGTGTGTGTTTGTAAAAAACACACAATGCCCTCTAAATCTATATTTTTCAAGATTTATAGCGGATAATTTAGCTCGACATTTCAATACGTGAAATTGAAAATCAGACCTTCTTTGTGTGTAATTTTAGAAACTCATGGATGACCATAATTTCCCCAACTATATATTATGTATAAAATATTTTTTAAGTGGTATCATTGATCGCCTTGTTTTCGTGTTGCAATTTTTGGTTATAAATTGTACATTTTTATTTTTTATTTCCAAATATTGCGGAGTTTAAGGTCCCCTTATAAAATGACTCTGCTAATTTAAACGGTCGTTCGTCATTGATTGATTACCATTTGCTCGTGTTTTGGATTTGTTGGTGATCTTTAAACCATGTGTGATCCTTGCCCGAAATGTTATTTCGACTCCGCCATTGATGGTAAGAATATATTTATATTTTTCATTAATTGATAGTATCGTTTATAACTGCAATAATCCATTGCAGTCATACATAATGTTTAAATCAAATCCTTTTTAAACTCTGTTTTTAAAATACCATGAGGCAATGTGCATAACCAAAAAATATGAGCTAATAATTTTTAAGTTACCTCTGAAAATGGAGTTGAAATCGTTATTACAACATAGTGTTATTTATTTTGATTTAACGATCGTATACGTAAAGTTCAGCTGCATTACTCATTGACTAATTGTTTTCATCTGCATCGTCTTCAAAAAAATAAGGTTACTTGTTCGCGGAATATAACTGAGTTGCGTTGTGTTTATAATTGTTTTATTTTTATCATTTACAACAAGAACTTATTGCCTTGATCGGCATAACCACAAAAGGGAGACACAGTCAAAAAACCATAACCTATTCAAGATAGATATTTTCTTGTACTTGAATCATCCCCTCAGCTGTTACATTTACAATTTATAACATAGTACCAATCAATATTTCTGAACTTAAATTAAACTTCAACAAAAAACTTTTATTCTTAAATCTGACTAAGTATTCCAATGTTTTCATTAATATACATACTTAATGAATGACTATTATTATAAATTTAACTCACACCTTTTTACTTATTTGTATGTAATGATTTATTTTCAGGCCCACTACATTTTTTCTGCAAAGCAGTAGTTCCATTTGTAATGGGAAACATGACATATTAATAAGTACAAGTTTTGGACAAGAATACACTACATAAAGGAGACCAGTATATTCAAATAAATGTGCGTCTATAATATAGGCATTTCGAAGAGAGCTTGAGACTTTCAAGGGGCATAATATATAGAATGGCAGCTCCAATGTTGAATTTAGGTAAGAATGATTTCCATACGCTGCACAGTATACTTTGTAGGTAAGCATAATTCAGGTAGATACATACACCTATACCTACTTAAAAATATTTATCCTGAATGAATTATGTTTGTTTTAACGAATGACGTCAATTCACCCTGTTATTTATGCATTTGTAGGGTGAGTTGAGCATGCTGGTTACCTCATGGTAAGCGATATGAACACCCATAAATAGTAGCAACACAATATAAAACTTTGAATTAAAAAATACCGTGTCACTAGATTCAGTAAAGTCATGCCTGTATAAAAAAACCTGTCATTTATTATCTATACTAGTCCATACTAGTATTATAACTACAAAAGATTTGATTGTTTGTTTGTTTGTTTGCAATGGATAAAACTTAAAAACTACTTTACCGAATTTGTAAACTCTTCTATGATATGAAGATATGTTACTCCTGAGCGCCATAGGCTACTTTTAATACCAAAAAATATTTTTCACGTGGGCGGAGCCACAAACAGAAATCTATAGTGTAATATAGTTATACTGGGCTACCTAGGTGTAGCGATATGCCACAACAGGTACAGGCACAACATACCTATAGAATTAATGTGAGTGGTACTCTTAATAAGGATTTGACAGTTTTGATGACAAGAATTTTGAAGTGTAAGAAAATGAAATGACATGAATCAAAAATATATACGTACATACATATACACTCACGCCTGTTATCCCCGAAGGGGTAGACAGAGGCGCAACTAGTGCATCCACTTTTCGCCATTTTTCCGTCCCATGATGTGATAGGGGGCGAGCCTATCGCTATATCAGGCACAAATTTCAGACTACGAGCTGATACTAAATAGAAAAACTCAACATCACTTTGCCCGACCCGGGGATCGAACCCGAGACCTCAGCTTTGCAGTCGTACTGTAATACAACTACGCTACCGAGAGTGTGGTTTAGAGAGCAAAAATATATCTTTGTACATACACATACATATATATACACTCACGCCTGTTATCCCCGAAGGGGTAGGCAGAGGCGCAACTAGTGCACCCACTTTTCGCGATTATTCCGTCCCATGATGTGATAGGGGGCGAGCCTATCGCCATATCGGGCACAAATTCCAGACTCCGAGCTGATACTGAATAGAAAACTCAATATCACTTTGCCCGACCCGGGGATTGAACCCGAGACCTCAGCACTGCAGTCGTACCGTAATACAACTACGCCACCGAGGCAGTCACTATATATATCTTTGTATATATAGGTAATAGGAATATATTCTTTCTGTGTGTGTTTATGTCGCTAAGCTCCTCTGGAATCGATTTCGGGGATTATTTTTTGTGTAAATTAAAATAGGTCCTCGGATAATTAAGATTTATAATAGGTCAAGTTGGCTGCGCTTCAATCAGGTTCTAGGTTTTTATTAAATTTTTTAGGGCAAGACAATATCTATTGAACCTGCTTGAATTATATAAAAACACATGTTTATATGTATGTTCCCAATAGACTCCAAACCAGCTTGAAGCTGCAGTCACATAAATTGCAACAATAGTACAGCCTAAGCGCAACAAAAGTCACAGTACTGGTATGGGACTCTCATATGTAATAGTCCGTTTACGTTCCACTGCAATGTCTATTTCTACCGCCAAGCAGCAGTGTACATGCACTGTTGTGTTTCCAGCATTGTAGCCAGTGTAACTACAGGACATAATAATCCCAACTGTCCATTATCTGCCCATTAATAACACACATATTGAATTATGTTACAGAAAATTTAAAACGGAATACCATGAAATAGAGGACGTGTTGCTCGAAACAAGCCATTATCCATCAGGTAATGCTGTATATAATACCTTACTTCTTTTTATTTTATTTTTCTTACCAATAATAATGAATATAAACATTTGTGAAAATGTTAAGATCTTTCAAAAACTATACTCAGAAACAGCTGAAAGGATTTTTTATTGCATATATGTTATGAGTGACGAAACAAGAATGCCATACGCCTGATGTTACGACTGCTAAAAACATTACCAAAACCATCAAGCATCTTGACTTAAAAAGTACTGCGTGGCATTCCACTGCGCTTATCATCCCTAGACATAAGACGTTAAGTCTCAATATGACCGGTTGTTATACTCGCTACAATGTTTTTATTTTTTTTTATTTTTCAGATATTTGATATCAACACTATGAAGAACTTTGGATAACAAAGTACTGTGTGGCACTCCACTGCACTCGTCAACCTAAGATATAAGATATTAGTTTCATATTGCTCAGTAATTACATAACATAACAAAGGACATGTCCAAAAATGAGCTTAAATTTCTAACCAAAATACTTTATGTATATTTGGTTAGTACTCCCAAAAAACTAGGCTTTTAGCAATAAATTGTATAATTTGAAAGTCCTCTGATTTTGAGATTTATGTCATTTAATTTTGTTTAAAAACTACATTTAATACAAAAGTTTTTAAAGTTTGTTGTGAATGGAGGGATCTTAAAATATTTGTTAATGGATCTGAGATCCTTATTTTTACCCCTTTAATATCCATAAAGTTTGAGCCTGGTTAAATTTTGAGGCCCATTACCTATACAGAAAGCGGACATAATATCCTTACTTTCAGCAACATTTTTGAATTTACAGAATTTTTCCAGTATTTTTATTTGTATACGGTATTTACCCATCATTCTAAATCATACTCACTAAGGCTTTCAGTCTCGGTACATTTACGAGTCTCGGGAAAAAAAACGAGACTTGGTCCGGTCTCGAAAAAAAACGAGACTTTCGAGACTATTTCAAAAATAGTCATTATACTCGTAGGCCACGATTATAGACTTTTAAGGCAGTCAATATAAGATATATCAATAAAGTACTTTATAAATCACACTATTATAAAGCCATATGGAAGTTAAATTACCAATTACTTATGGTTAGTTCTTACAGTGAAGGAATTTTAGTGGGCTCAAGTCGTAGCTCCTTAAGTTTATAATATTCCTGATTTATTTTAAATCTGAAACAATTATCTAACGGTCTTCTATTTGGGCACTGAAATTCAGAGGGGTAAGAAACTAATTTCTTGAAAAAAAAAATACCCAAATGTCGTCAAAATTATCACTATCCTGTGGGGCGATTTTCCGAAACTCGAGCTTTCAACCATAATGTTACGCAAACTATGTACATAATCAAACACTTGGCATCAAATTACAGTAACTATTAATATAATTTTGCTAAAACTTAGAAAACTAAACACATCACACCCTATTTTTAATCATTTTTTCGTAAGAGAATAGAGGCGACAAGAATTTCGTATCACATTCCTGTCAGCTAAAAACACGTTAATAACACCTACAATTAAAAAAAAGCGACGATGTCAGACTGCCGATACACAGTGCGTAGCTCAATGATCCCATTGCCGCTCGATCTGCAGCCAATAAGATAATCAGACGGTCGTGACGAAGATCTTTTCAACCGCAAACGTGTTTGGGTCAGACAAATTCTCACTCGTATGGTAAGTACTCACGTACACAATAAATGAATCTTTTAATTATTTTTAATAGTTTTAATTAATGTAATTGATGTAAATGTAATATAAAGCCTTAAAATTGCAATTAAAGACATCATTTTTGTAGTATTCATGAAAAACCTCAAAATTATCACTTTCCTGTATATCACTTGTCTGAATTTACGTACACGTAATGTGATAAACTTTCGCAGAGCTGTTGTTCGTGTATTAATACAATGTAATATGATGAAAGTTAGGCATCATACGGGATACTAAGTACCTATACGTGTCGTTTTTATTATGTTCTATTTGTATATTACTCAGTTTCCGGGACAAAATACAAATATTAGATTCCTATCTTCGCTAGCTGTGTGTTTAATATTATAAACATATTGAGATTAAGAATATATATTGTTATGTACTATACTTGTCGCGTATTATGCATTTTTGTTCCTTTTATACCATTGATTTCATTTTCCTGCATAACATCTCACTTGCCTATTATGAAAAAACCTTAAAACGGCTATTATTTAAAAAATTATCAATATTTTGTCTGGCCCACGATACTGTAGTTTACTAAAGTCATTACCTTGATGTCTGGCTAGTTTATGTACTAAATTTAGTAAAAAACAGTGTGGAACCAAAAACACCCCATTTTATTCCTTCGCCGTAAGAACTAGCCTTATACGACTTTTAAATTTTTATATCTGTCCCGTAAAAGATAAAGAGCGTTGGATAATTACTTTCAAAGAGAGGATTTGATTTTATTACAAACTAGCTTTTGCTCACCGCTTCGACCACGTGAAATAGTTTTACAAGGACAAAAAGTAGCCTATAGCCTTTCCAGAGTTTCAAACTATCTCCATACCAAAATTCAACGAAATCTGTTCGGTAGTATTTGAGTAATTTGCCGTTAAGACATACATACAGACTCAGCGAGGGGTTTTGTTTTATAATTTTTAATTAAGTAAATCGCATAAGAAAAAAATCTCTAAATCTACGCTAGAAGTACGTATAGATTAGCATTAGCGTTTGGGTCCCAGGTCATCTCGTGTCTCAAAGTATCGGGACGTTTTGTATTTTTAATGGTATCGCGTCGCAGGTTTTTAGGGTCGAAACACGTCACACTATAGTAAGTGAAGACTCCCTTCTCGTAATAGACGTAGACGAGACATCTCCAGCCTCTTTTAAAACCGGCCTGCAGACGGCGATAGGGCGATCGGTGACCCGCTGCCGTATTAATAAAGTGTGTGAGGGTGCCGCGTAGTGTTTCATACTTATTTGACTTTTTATTCGAGTCTCATCTTTAAACAGCGAGAGACTCTACTCAAGAGCAGACTCCTACGAAAGTTGCGATAGCATGCACACGTGCACTCCGTGACCTTCGACATGCTTAATTATAATGTTATATGCATGCTTTGGGTTGTCTCATGTCCTGGGATTTTCGTTACTTTTCAAACCATAATTAGCAGTGATTTAGCAATGGTTTGAGTATTTCCCCCTATCGCTACCATTGTCAAAAAGAGATCTTTTCCCAATTTATCATAACAATAATGTACTTAATTATAAAGACCCGTATATGTTTCAAAAAGGTTAGGTTGCGACTTCCGAGAGATTATCAAAAATTTAATTTTTCGATGGCGCCACTGATCCGTATTAAAAAGATCCTGATAGTTTAGTAATGTTTTCAATAATAATTATTATTTGATGTTAGTTTCGAAAGTCTCGTGTTTCCCGAGACTGGTGGCAGCAGTCTCGAGTCTCGAAAATATAACAAAATCGTCGAGACTCTCGAAATTTTCGAGACCGAGAGTCTCGAAATGAAAGCCCTAATACTCACTTTGTTATAAATTTTATCTTAGTTTATAAGTAATGGTTTGACAAAACGCTGGTAAACCTAATAAACAAATAAATTATACGGGCTACAATGCCCTTCAAACTGAAACAAGCCTACCTAGGCTATCGAAAACTTTCAGTTTAATCTCACGAATTGGTAACATATGTCACTAAAATGTTTTATGTAAATGTATTTATGTTTATTTTTCTTTAACTAAATGAAATAATACTTGTGGTGGCAGGTACGGCACTCAAAACTAGTGGATTATTCTAGAAGTTGCAAGGGAGATCTCATTTATTAACAAAGTTTTAGTATATTTTTTTAGTGCTCAATGTATTTAAAGTCATCAGATAAAGTATTACTCATAAATAAAAAAATGCTAGCTTCATGAATAGAGCCGTATTGCTCACTTTTGTATTAACTATATTTTAATAATAACTTTTTCCGAGTCATCTTTCCCTTAAATATAAGGGCTGATACTTGAATCGTCAGTTGGTAATAGCGTAACAGAGTGATGTGAACGAACTTTGTATATGTAATATTAAATATGTATGTTATTATTACTTACTATAAGCATTTTCGTTAATTATTTCATCTTTATTTAATATAAGGTACAAAACCATATGGTGACAGTGACATTAGCGATATTTTATTTATAGGTTTTAATATTTATAGATTCAAATTATCCGACACGGCCAAGTTAAGTCCATTTCTGAGATAATAACCAGTCTAACATAGCTTCCTATTGATCAAAATAAAATTTTTCAAATACCTAGTATTTATTGTGATACACAGGTAGAATAGTGGTGTTACATATTTATAATTGCAGTACAGCTATGACACGCCATAATGGCATTCAATAATTTAAGATTTTAGAGTGAGAATAAATACATTCTATATCTTAGCATCCTTAAGATAATCATTTAAAGTGTAATTAAATTTAACATACAAAAATCGACACAATTTATTTTTATACTCAATAAGTTCATTTAAATCTATAATAATTTTTGGCAATTTGTTATATATCTCAGGAATTAAATTCAATGGACTTATATGAAATAATGCAGTTTTATGGAGTTTAAATGTCGTTCTATCATTACGTCTAATACGGTTACGAAATTTTAAAAAGGGAGCACTTATATTGGCAAAAAATGGCACACTCGTAAATATGCATGCAGGGAAGTAGTCGTATTTTTAGCTCCTTGAAATATGGTATGCAAGAAACAGTTGATTCAATGTTTACCATTGATCGAATATAAAGTTTCTGAGCCCTAGGAGCTACGTCTTTGTTTACCGAGTTTCCCCAAAATATCAAGCCATATCTTAAGATAGAAGATACGTGGCCATGATATGCAGTAATAACGGCAGATCTGTCTGGTATTTTGCTTAATTTATAAAGAGCATATTATGACTTGATTTAAGCGTTTACAAACGTTATTTATGTGATTTTTTCCAATCTAAATTTCTGTCAATATATATTCCTAAATCGTGATTTGTTCTCTTTCTGCAATTCTTATATTTTGGAAAGTTATATGTTAATTTAGTTTTACTTGATTTCTTTATCAAAAATGTATAGTTTTTGTTTTTGCTCAATTTAGTTTCAAATTATTACAAGAAAGACATTCTGTAATGTTAGTTGGGAAAGTCTTAATTCTGCAATTAGGGGTGCAAGTTTTTAAACAAAATATGGTGAACGTGGTCGAAAGCTTTTGTCATGTCTAAATATATCTCGACGGTCCCATAGAACAAAGTCGTATATGCAAAATGTTAGCTATTCAGTAGAGCGCTTTTAAAGTCGTAAGTTTGTATTCATGTGCGAATTAGTGCTATTTTCACACATTAGGTTCAAAGTTGTTACTGAACCCTAATAGATAATGTTTCCTTCATGTATAACTTGTGATTTTCACAATTAATTTAGACTTTCAAAGCACTTTACTCAAAAGCTAACATTTGGCATATACGACTTTGTTCTATGGGACCGTCGATCTCTACTGCAGGTTTGCGATCATCCATATTAGTGTTTACAGTATTACCAAGTTTTAAACTACTGAGTTTATTGATTTTGTTTTGCGAAATCCATACTGTTCGGGTACAAAAAAATTGTTACTTTCAAGAAAGGAATATAAAGAAGAATTTATAATTTTTTCGTAAATTTTTGAGAAGATAGGAATTAATGCTATTGTTCCGTAACAATTAATATCTCCAATATCGCCCTTTTTAACCGACTTCATTGAACATTGGTTTTATAGTGAATTTTATATTATCTGAAAAAGTGCCGTATTTTATGCTTAAATTAATGATATAGCTTGAAATTGGAGAGAGTATATGTGATAATATGTTGTACGATCCTAACAGCAATCTCGTCGTAGCCAGTACTGGAAACATTTTTAGAGAATGAATATTTTTTTTTTAAATTCACTCGCTCCCACAGATTTTACAAAAATAGAATTTGATTGACTTCCACTAGGAATGCAGTTGCATACTGATTGTTGTTGCATTTTGCTATGTTAATAAAAAAATCCATTAACGATTGGGCAATGTTCTTAGAATCTGATACTGTTCGACCATATCTTTGTTTACAGTTAATATTTTCTTTAATTGTAGCATTTTTATCTATATTTATAAATAGTCAGGGTGGCCTTGCATTTATTAATAGATTATATATGTTATGGCTTTTTTGTAACTTTTGTGTGAGATTCAATACGGCTTTGTATCTCTTTGCATAATATTCGAACAGATTTTTGTTTGCGTTTGTACTCCTTTCTTTAGTTCCATAAAAGCTTTCGTCTACGTTTCCTACATGAAAAAAATATTGAAATTGGTACAGTAGTTTATTTGATATCGATTGAAAATAAACAAATTGTTCCTCTTTATAAGGAATTTTATATATTATCAGTACCTAAATATAGTTTTTAAAGTTAAATTTTGTACATTATTTATTATTCCGTAACAAACACAAAATAAAATATTTTGATGAATAAGTTTGTCTGATTTCGCATGGTAAAACTAACACAACCATATTTATTGTAAGTGGCAAAGATGTACTGTAAATAAAGCATTAAACGCATTGTATTATATAACTGTAAATAGCATTTTACTTTAATTGCACTTTCGTCATGCAATGCAATGCTTTTATAACAGTTTAATATTTACAGTATTAGTAACCACTACAGTAAACCTGAATTTAAACAGAAACCCTGCCATCTATCGGATTTCAATAGCAACATGGGCGCCCTCTATTACACAATCGTTGAAGCAGCCGAAATTTTGACAATTGTCGGTTGGCACGCAAACTCGACGAGCTGTCTCTCTATTCCCAATGTATATAATACTCTTTGCATTCGTGTTCGTAAGTGTTTATTATTCGTCGATTTTACGAATTATAAATTATTCCATAAAGAAAATCGTTTTCCATTGCATAACAACATGCCATCAACGCTCGTTGAATTACGTCCCAACCGGCGACTTTTGGACCACGAATTTGAAGGTTATAAACTAAATTTGCAATCATTACCTCACTACTCTTTAGAACTCCCCGCGTCTGTGGACAAAGTTTATCCAGATGAAGTTCAGTATTCGTTTGTTCACGCCAAGCTCTTCGCTCTACACAACCACTTGGTACTGGATTACTGGGATCATTCTTACAACTATTACTACATAGATAACAAACAACAAATCCGGCTTATCACTTTTGAAAACACTAATCAGACGTTTCAAAATAACGTAGTTTATGATATTCCGGCTCACATAGAGAGAAAATCTGGTCATTTCAACTTGTGCCTTGCTTTTCCTTCAAGCAGTTTGGCGGTAGTTAGTGATGGTACTGGATACTTACACATAGTTGAAACTGGCCCGCGCAACCGTCCTACATGCAGAAACCAAACATGGCAGACATTACAATCCAGTTTGTTGCTGGGTGATGGTAAATATTTTATCATAGTTGATACCAGAATTCAACAGAAAAATAATGTAGAAACATTGCATTGTTTACTTCTGTCAGTAGAACAGAATGAGAAGCAGTTTGACTCTGTGCTTACATGGGTCACATTTGACTTTGATGGACAGTCTTGGAAGCAAATGAGTTTCAGACAAATACAAGGCAAAGGAATAGTGCATTATGCAGCTATAGAAAATAGTTTTAATGCAATATACATTGCATCTGATAACACATTTAAATTCACATTGGACTCTGAAAAGGAAATCAAAGAAACAGTAACTGTGGAACCAAAAAAAATTGTATACACATGGCTACAAACAACAGAAGATGTTACAATAACATTGAAATTAGGGGAGAACTTTGATAAGAAGAGTATATTAATAGATGTCACATCTTTATCAATAAAAGTTAGTTATGCAGATAAGGTATTCCTTGATGGAAAGTTAAAGAACAAAATAGACAGTACACTAACTACCTGGAACATACAAGACAATGGACAGATAGACATATTGGTAACAAAATCTGATAGCATGCTGTGGGATGAGTTGGTTGAGGGTGGAGACAGTAATGGGGAACAGATATTGGATGCAAGCTTGGTAGAAGAAGCACACAGGCGGCTGGCTCATTTGTGCTCTGAAACTGAAGTGGAAGCAAATAAAACTGTGCCTGGGCTGAACACACTGAAACTGGAGGAGTGTGATGCTTCTGAAGAGGACACTGTCTTAGGTAAAAATAGATCACTAGACTCATAATTATAATAATATTATGAATTGACTGCCTCGGTGGTGTAGTTGTATTGCATACGTGTTATGAGTACGATTTGCGTGCTGAGGTTCTGGGTTTGAATCCCGGGTCAGGCCAATAAACTTTGTGACAGGGTTTTTCCATGTTAAAAATCTACTCATTCCCAGCTCATAGTCAGGAAGTTGGCGGTGTGATACCTCTGTGCCTCAGAAAGCATGTAAAGTCTGGTCCTGCGCCTGATCTCTCTCCGGTCATGTCAGATTGCCATCTCAACGGACTATCAGAGTGAAGGAATAGTGAGTGCACCTGTATATTGCACACACACTTGTCCACTATAATAACTCCTGCATACCTGGCTGATCTCCGTTAAGATTGGCCGCTGTGGCCGAAGCTGGCTAGGAGAATTTCATTTTCAATATTATTAAATATTACTCAAACAAATTATTTTTTGTTTCAGTTCGTATGGATGGTTCAATACATCAAATCACACACAGGATCCCTCTCAGTGTACACCAGTACCTCTTCAACATAAACTTGGAAAAACAGGAGGTGCCAGCTCTAATACTGCGTCATGATGTGGATGCTTGCATATGGCAGCCATATGCCCAACTAATAAACTCTGATACTTGGCCCATGAAACACCAGGGAACTTTAATGGCTTTTGGATATATTCAGTCATCAAAGCAGAACAGGAAATTTGTTACTTGCCCACCAAATTTTTCATACAGTGTTGTATGTGAGTCATCAAGGCACATATTTATTTATCAAAGTGTGACCAACCAAGATTGCCAGCTGAGGAAGCGTACAGCAGGTATTATGAAGCCCATAAAAGTTGGCCAGCAACATGTCCTCAATATAGACAAATATGGAGAAGTGCTAGGAATCAATGCAACAAATGATTTCTTGTTTGTCTTGACTAAGACCCAGCTCCTTGCTATACAGGTGCAATAAAACTATTGATACATCAGGTTTTTTTTTATTTACTTGCACAACAGAGTTTTATTTTTTGTAGATAAGAGTGTGCTCATATTATACAGTGTATAATACTTTTATGTTTTATAAATCATCATCATTCCAAATATCTAATATATAAATAATCTAAGCCACACCAACATTAGTGTTAACTAAAAACGCATAAGTATATTTTATTTTACTCTTACTTAATTCATACATGTTTTTTATTTATATTGTAGAAAATGTTCCCTATTTCACCTGTGTTTTAAGTATCACTTAGTCTCTTCATCACTGTCACATTTTAAACTTTCTTCTGAGGAATATCCAGTAGTAAACAAGAGATTCTTGGGTCTTTTCTTTCTTTCTGCTTTTAGCTCTTTCTCTAGTGCCACCTTCTTTTCTTTGGCTATCTTCTCTGTTAGAAGCATTCTTGGTCGTTGCCTATTAAAAATCTGATTGCTTGGTTGTTGTTTTTCTTCTTTAGTTTGGTTTTCTGTGGTTCCATTAGTTTGTTTTGGTTCACTGTCAGCTTGTTTTTCATTTGTCATCTTCTCTTCTTCATTATCAAATTCATCATCTGTAAGAATCACAAAAAAGATATATGTCCTATGTTTTTTTATGTCATGAAATGAGGAGATGATGCCTTTCGCCTGATGTTAAGCGATACAACCACCTATAAACAGTAGAAACACCATCCAGCACCTTAAGTTACAAAGTACTGCGTGGCATTCCATTGCGCTTGTCATCCTGAGACACAAGATGTTAAGTCTCATTATGTCCTGCAGTTACACTGGCTACAATGTCCTTCAAACCGAAACACAACAGTGCATGCACACTGCTGCTCTGCGGTAGAAATAGACTTTGCAGTGGTACCCACCAAGACAGACTTACATATGAGTTCTACCTACCACCAGTGTTTTATTCATTTCTTTCTGTGTTTTCATTATTTGTTATTTTCTGATTTCAAAGTATTATTACTTAGGTACTAATAGTATGGCAAGCTAAAAAGAATGTATGAGGTGCAAATTATACAGACATGGTGTAAGGTAAAGGCACGGAAAAGGCATCTTGCTGCTTCGAAACGTTCCAATACATAAAAAAAGTAGGTAGGTAACACTTTGTGAATTATACTCAAGCGGCATGCCGCTTGAGTATAATTGTTGTAATGTGCCCAGGCACATTGTTTTGTCATTTGTTCCATCCTTCGTGACCTGCTCTGCGCCTGTGCTGTGCCTTCACCCTACGCCGTATCAGTATAATTCGCACCTTAGTATTGAGTAAGTGTATAAGAAAAACAAAATTCACTAACCTGAACTAATTATTTCAAAGTTATATGCATGGTCCTTCAAGACAACAAAAATAATAGGAAATTCCACTATACATTTCCCTGATAAATTCTCAGCCAGTGTTTCTGATGAATCCAATTCGAAAAACTTTTTTGCTGAGCCTTTCACTTTTTCAGCTGCAAAAATAAAATTAGAGTAATCACAATAATATTTTGACTTTTCAAAATTTTTTTACTGTAATATTATCAACATACCTCTAAGTAAAATCTTGACCCCACTAAATCCCACAGATTTGTAATATGCCAGAGTGTTTGACCCCTCAAATGGCACTGCATCAGGGTTCAAGTACTTGTCCAAGATCTCAGACAACCGTGTATGTTCTGGGCACTTCTCATCCACAAATTTTAATGGTCCTTTCTCTACATTAGGGAACACCCACTCCACTCGCCAGCTTATTATCCTATTTTTGTAATTATATCTAGTTGTGTTCATTTTGTGCCTTGTAAAGTTTTGTGCTAAGAACTGTAGAACAATTCCTCTTTGCCTAGCTGCCATCTTTAGTTTGAATAAATGCTGGAAATGGTATATGAAAATAAGTTTAATTAAAAGATATGGACAGACATACATAGGAACATATATACATATAGTAGTGCTCGCGGATCTGCCCGCGTGAAAAAGTTTTTCCAGGACAAAAATATTTTCCTGGGATAAAAAGTAGCCTATAGCACTCAGGAGTTATGTAGCTTCCTATTAGTGAAAGAATTTTCAAAATCGGTTCAGTAGTTCTTGAGATTAGCGCATTCAAACAAACAAACAAACTCTTCACCTTTATAATATTAGTATAGATTATTCCCACCAATAGTTGATTTAATATTAAAATTATGAACACAATAACACCAATTAATGATAGTTTTCACAATAAAATATTAACCAATGTATAGAACACATACTATAGGCAAATCCTTATCAATCCTTGTGTATTTCTTGTTCTCATTCCTCTTGACACTCCAGACGAACCTCGCGCACTCCTCTAACATCCGGTAGTCGCTCAACAGATCCGTATCATTGAAATCCTTCATCCTAATGAACTTTGTACGGTCTCGTATACCGTCGCATTCCAGCTCCTTCTTGTGTATCCTCACACAGGTTAGTGAACAAGTCTTTACTTCGCATTTTGGACATGTGTATATAGCCTTAATAGCCCCACATACTTCACAATCCCCTAACCTGTAAAACATCATTATTTCAATTTTGGAATTTACTTAGTGTTTTTGGTATATATTAGTTACAATGATTACTTATTAGTTCTTTATACCTATTAACGTTACTTTCTGTATCGGAAGGCTCGCTGTCTGATGATGAGGACATTTTAATAACGTCAAACTGAAACTGTTATTCACTTTAAGTTTCTATCTTAACCTCCTGAAATTCTTCTAACACAGAACTTTACAACAATCTACAGCAAAAGTTATATATTAGCACTTAAATAACACCACAACTATTTTGGTTAAAACTTAAATACCTATTGCAGAGACAAACCTATTGTATGGAACTGTCATAAACACGTGTGTAAACAAAAAAAAAAGATTTCTCCATGAACAAAAAGGCAAAGGAGATTCGAAACATACGGGCACTTTTTGGCTTTATTTACAATGATACAATAATATATATTTTTTGCATGGAATGACGTGACGAATGCATGCCGTTCGCCTGATGGTTAGCAATACGGCATCCCATAAAGAGTAGCAACACCATTCAACACCTTGAGTTACAAAGTAATAATAATACCAGCCCTGTATTATATACTGCCCACTGCTGAGCACGGAACTCTTCTATTACTGAGAGAGTTTTTAGGCTTTAGTCTACCACGCTGGCCAAGTGCGGATTAGCAGATTTCACATATCCTCGAAATTCTTATGGAGAGCTCTCAGGCATGTAGGTTTCCTCACGATGTTTTCCTTCACCGTTAAAGTGAACGATAATTGATAAACAACACACACGTAACTTCGAAAAGTCTGAGGGGTGTCCCTTGGGTTTTGAACCTCCGGACATTGTCTCGGCAGACCATTCCATTCCCAACTAGGCTATCGTCCACTTACAAAGTACTGTGTGACATTCCACTGCGTTCGTCAATCGTCATCCTGAGACATAAGATGTTAAGTCTCATTATGTCCAGTAGTTACGCTGGCTACAATGTCCTTCAAACCAAAATAGAACAGTGCATGCACACTGCTGCTTGGGGGGAAATAGACATTGCGGTGCCCACCCAGATGGAGTCTTATATAATATGAGAGATCTACCACCAGTAAGGACACCTATATTTCATGACATTGTTGATAAATCACTTGGGAAATAGTCGCACATATCAGTGGCGTAACTATAGGGTGGCAGAGGTGGCAAAATGCCACGGGCCCCCGGCCCCCCGACCCGACAGGCTGCGAGCTCAGACATAACATAAAAAAGTTATGACGGGGGGGGGGGGGGGAAGTACGTTAACTTATTTGTTGGATGTTATGGGCCGTAATAATTTTTACTGGGGCTTCATTCAATGAATTTGCCACGGGCCTCAGATTATATAATTACACCACTGGCACACAAACCTCTATGTAGATCTACACAAACCTTTGAGTATCTAGCAATGCAAATTGCAAAGGAGATGGGATGACCAGGCGAACCCTTCGTTGGTCATACATACGCAGCTGGTCATAAAGTTTTATTAAAACCTATGTGACTTGCGATCGCTGTCATTACATTCTACGATAGTGACAATAAGCCGTGTTCCACAGAAATTGTGTGTTTTTGTGTAAAAAGCGACCTTACATTCAGCCCTGCACGTGTGGATTTTTTTTGTCAAATGCTAGTTAAATGTGTGTTATCCGTGTCTACCTTCCCCGCCCCGCGTCAGGATTAGCAAAAAAAATGTTTGCGCATTATTGCCATATCGTGTCCATTGGTTGTGCAAGTTTGTTTTCCTAGGAAATTTATAAACTTTCGTAGGATTCTAAACGAGGGATAAATTGTATTATTTTACGCCCAAATTTATCAGTTTGCGACGTCTCACGGTAAATTTGTAAACTAACGGATATCCATTCGTAAGATTCTAAACTGTTCCACCAATCACAGAAGAGCTTTTAACTTTACGCTTCTTTGAAATACGCCAAATAACACTGCTCTCTGATAGGTCGAAGATGACAGTGGCAATGCTTGTGTCCATAGACTTAGGAACAATCAGACTTGCCAAACAATAAATTTATCAGTTTCAATTACTTTATACAGTATTTTTTCTTTAAAACTGGCGAGGTACCTATAATACACGAAGCAGAAAGATTATTCAAATAGCAGAAATATCAAAAGTCATAAAAATAAATAAGCAACATTCCTGTTTGGTTTTGTCTGAGTTGGAAACGCCCTAATTTCGGTTCGGGCACTCGCCGGCCGCTACCGCGGCACGCTCGCTTCGCTCGCTCGGCTCGTGCGGTGGTTCATGAGCACCTAACACGCTCGTCACTTCGCTCCTTGCTAACCTTATTTATTTTAAATACCTACATATTATGCAAAATATTGAGTATTAGTCTAATACAAATTAGTCAAGCTAAAATTATTCCAATAGCTTATTACGACAAAAAAGTAGTAGGCCAAAATATTACTATGCGATAGTACTATTATGCCAATACATATTATGCGAAGTTAAATATGCGAAAAGATAATAGTTTTAACAATTAGGAGAATCAAAGGCATCCCAACATAAACACCAGTCTTCTGCCGCCATGGTCTATTTTGGTCACGGTCATGGCCGTGCTACGAAAGTTTTATAGTGGCCGGCCACTGTAGCTCTGTGGTAAATTTCTTACTTATTTTCCGCGTGAGTTCGGTAAGTTTATCAATTTGCGAAAATGTGGGCGTAAAATATTACAATTTATCTCTCGTTTAGAATATCACGAAATTTTATAAACTTCCTAGGAAATTTATAAATTGAGATCAGTCCTCAATTTAGGCTACTTCTGAAATTTCGTGTTATAAACCTTGTTTTCGCCGAAATTGAGGGTACTTTTAGCTTCGAGAGTACAAAACATGTACTTAGATCACCTTACACACGATATTGGAAAATTGGGGTCCTTTTTTTTAGCTCTTCGCATCCCCACACAACTGGGCGACTTTAGGCTACTACGAATTTTTGGCGAGTTGGGCCAGCATTAATTGGAAATTAGGGACGTTTTTTTCTCCTTCAGGTCTCCATATACGATGAGGCGACTTTGGGCTACTTCGCAATGAATTTTCGGCGACTTCAGTCTTCAACAGTCAACTGTCATACATCTGGCAACACTGAATGTATAACATACTCTGTGACGAGTTTTGGCGGGAACGTGAAAGTGTCATGAGGTGCTCTTGTTTTAATTCATAATTTTGGTGATACTTAGTGTTATATTGCATAATTATGGTGGTATATTATCCAATATAGTTCTATTAAAGTGCTCAAATGAAGTGAATTGAAATATCTGTGCCAATCACGTGTTTTTTCGTTGCCGCCAAAACTCCTTGATAAAGTCTTGGTAAGGTAGCCACTGCTTTAATATGACAGTACGTAGGAAAAAAAAGACAACCAAAAGTATAACTTAAGACGAGGCTGTATGGGCTTGAACCTTTTGCCTTCCCTATAAAGGAAAATTTAAAAAAAAAAAAAAAAAACATACTCTGTAAAAAAAAGTAAATAAATATTTATCAGTTATCTATATTTATCCAAAGAGCATTATAATACTACGGGAATATTTATCTCTAAAATTTACAATTACTGAATCATTTCCCAATGTATAATAGAATACTCTTTGATGGTCATAGAGTACTGAGTAGGTTTCTTAATAAAGAATCATGGTAACCGAATTACAAGGCGACGACTGGGACCTTCCTTGTTCAGACGATGAATTATCAAAAAGCGGTGTATTTATTGGGAAAAATTGGATGCCTGACCCAACAGAACTTGAAGAGCTTTACAAGAGTATTGACAAAAGTGGTACCTTAAGCTTGGAGTGGAAGTGTCCAGGGAGACGACAACCCTCACCAGCACCAGTTAGTAAGGAAAACCAGCCAGAAATACCGCAGTCTCCGATAAGAGAAGAGAAATCAGACTTCGATTTTATGGACGAGGTTAGTTCGTTACGATTGCGTGTGCGGAGGGAAGGAGAAGATACACTGAGAGGCTCCGCAAAGAAGAAGACCACTTCATTCGATGGGATATTGTCCAACATGATCAGACACAAAAGGATCGAGCAGATGGAAAAGCAAGCGAATACTTCTCCTGCACCTCCATCATCTAACGCCAGCTAATTGTTACTGGCCTTTCAGGTCGACAGTGAATAAATAGTAATAGTAATACCAGTCCTGTATTATATACTGCCCACTGCTGAGCATGGGCCTTCTCTACTACTGAGAGTGTTTTAGGCCTTAGTCTACCACACTGGCCTAGTGCGGATTGGCAGACTTCACATACCCTGGAAATTCTCATAGAGGATTCTCAGGTATGTAGGTTTCCTCACAATGTTTTCCTTCACCGTTAAAGCGAACGATAATTGATAAACAATACACACATAACTTCGAAAAGTCAGAGGTGTGTGCCTTTGGTTTGAACCTCCGGACATTGTCTTGGCAGATCGTTCCATTCCCAACTAGGCTATCGTCAGTGCCGGATTAGCCCATAAGCAAATTAAGCAATTGCTTAGGTCATCACGTCTTGGGGGGCACCAGAAACAGCACAAAAAAAAGCTAGCACATAAACGTAAAGCTGTTTGAAAATCCGCGCGATTAAAGACTGATGTTAGTTTACTTATGGTAGGGGGTCCCACAGGCGTGAATTGCTTAGGGCATCAAGTTGTCTTAATCCGGCACTGGCTATCGTCCACAGTGAATAAAATGAGGTTATTATAATGTAAAATGAGGATATACAATTTTTTTCTTGTCCAGATTATAGGTATAGTATAACCTTAGCTGATAATAATACACTGTATACAGTATAATTAATATGTAGTACCTGGGTGACCGAGTCTTACTCGGGTGATTTTTTAATTCTATACATAGTATTTATTACTTTAAAGTATATCCTAATAATATTTTCCATTTCAAGAAAATATTCACAACTAAAGTCAAATGAGTTAATAATATGTTTCGCAGTTTAGGTTCTCCCCCCTTTAGCTGCCGTAAGTTAGTTGTTAATAAATATGAATATCCCATATTTATACACATGGTAGGTATATCTATAAAAGGAGATCTCTGCTTTTTGCATGGGTGGTGGGCCCCAAAATTTAACCAGGCTCAAACTTTAGGGATAATAAATGGGCAACATATGTATCTTGGATTCATTGAAAATATATCTTTAGAACCGTCCAATCATAAATAACTTTCTAAAAACATTCATAAGTCTAGATTTAAGAAAAATAAAATTACATGTATCTCAAAATCAGAGGTCTTTAAAATTAAATGATTTATTGTAAAAGGCTAGTTTTTAGAAGCTTTATCCAAATATATATAACTGTCTTGATTAGAATTTTAGCCCGTTTTTTTATGTCTTTTCACCATAATCAGTTCAACCATTATTTTCTTTCTACTTTTAACCTTCTTATTTAGGGGTTAATAAAAAAAAATAATGTCATATTTATTTTCAAGTTTCAAGAAATCCTCAAACGGAATTTAAATATAATTGGTTCAACGGTTTAATTTCTCTCCCCCTTTATTCCCCTCATTTTGGTGTTAGTAAAAATATAATATGTTATTTTAAGGTTCAAGACATCCCCAATCCTCATACTGTGCAATACAATTGGAGCTACAGTATTCTCTCCCCTCTTTTAGCCCCCTTAGTTAAGGGTTAAAAAATATCCCACAGTTATCTTAAGGTACCTATCCCTATACCAAATTTCATTACAATCGGTTCTGGAGTTTAGTTTCTCCCCCTTTTATCCCCTTTAGTCAGGAGTAAAAGAAAAGTATTAACATCCCATATTTATTTTTCAGGCTTAAGATATTCCCATACCAAATATAAATTCAATCAGTTCCATGGTTTACTTTGTCCCCCTTTTACCTTTTTATTTATGAGTTAATAAAATAAATAATATCTTATGTGTGTTTTCTAGGTTTGAGACATCCCCATACGAATTTTCTTTACAATCGGTTCAGTGGTTTAGTTTCTCCCTCCTTCTAACTCCACAAGTTTGGGGTTGATAAAAAAACTAAATACCCCAATTTTATTTTTAGAGCTCATACTATCCAAATCCAAAATTTCATCCAAATCGGACAAGCAGTTTCCGAGAAACCAAAATATATACAAGTTTAGTGCATTTAAAGAAGAGTGATATAAATCAAAACAACTTTTATTTTACTACTATATTTACACTATTATTTCTTAGAATTATTTATAAACTTAATACAGCAGACTTTGGTCTGAGTAATTTATCATTTTCTTCTAGAAGTTGTTGGCACTTATTCAAGTTGTCTACAATGTGCTCCAGCTGCCAATGTTTCCGCAGCAGCGCCATCTCGAGGTTGAACTTGCCTTGCCGTATGCACTGCACACCAGTACAGTATGCTGAGGTTTTAAGCTGGACACCCAAGTCATGAACTAGGGTCCAGAGATATTTTTCATATTCGTTAACTGCTTGGATTTCTGGAGAAGAATATAGCTATGTTAAATTATTTATAACCATACTTTAAAAGTGTGTAGTAAGTAGTAAATCAACTACTTTGTCAGCATAATTACGCTTGCCGCACACGTTCGGTTTCCTTATTAGGTTTCCTGATCAGGAATCCCGCCGCCAGACGAGACGTACGAGGCGTCGGGTGGACGACTGACCGACGTCTCCCGCCCTGTGAATTGGGGGCGTTTGGAGAATTCCACCACGGTATCCCCTGCCTGTCGTAAAAGGCGACTAATAGGGGGCCTCCGGGGGTCACGGGTGGGCGGAAGGGGCCGTCCACCCATTAGTCTAGCCAACTTTTGTGACCCCCGTGATGGACGGCAGCGTGCCTCACGCTGCCTTTGACGCCAAGGGCGTCCTTCGGTGTACGGGGGCTTCTGAGCCCCCGCAACAACAGGAGACGGACCGCAACAGCGTAACAACAGGTACGCGCAGGGGCGGTTGCGGACGACAACTTAGACGTAAGTCGGAGGAAGCCCGCAGCCGTCCCTAATGCGCCGAAGATGGCCACCGCGGAGTTTTGGTTGGTATGCCGTGCGGTGTACATAGGTTAGGGACTCGGCCCGGCGGTCGCCCGACGTTTTCCATCTCTCCGGGCGGCTCAACGTCGGGTCGTAAGGCACGGTGAACCCAACATAACCGCTCAGTCGTTCCCCTTGAACACTGGGCGGTAGTAATAAGTCACTTTCTCCGCGTAAACAAAAAAAAAACATGCCTTACCCCTTATCACTTCATTCTGTTGAAACATACTATAAATACAACAATATTATAACTCAAATACATAAATTTTGTTTCATAATATGAATTATGAACACTGTCAACTAAGATTATTCAAAACCAAAATAAAATATTCAAATTAAAATCTCGTTTCTATCTTTTCAATGAATTTAACACCTAGGCTACTTTTTATCTCGGGAAAATATAAAACGGGACTTTAATCCCGAAAAAACTCATTCACGCGGGAGGAGCCGCGGCCAATAGCTAGTATGGAACAATTGTTAAAATCGAACATAATAAAACACATTGCGATAGTTTTATACTGATATGCCTGCCTCAGTGGCGTAGTTTGTGTGTGTGTGTGTGTGCGCGCGTGTGTGTTTGTGTGTGTGCGCGCGTGTGTGTATATATCGTCGTTGCGCGTGCAATACCGCGTAAGAGCAGGTTGTAAATACCGCGTATCTACATTTTTAGAATTTTACAGGAAGAAGAAAAAACTTAATAACTTGGGAATTTATAATTATATTACTGACTGAACTTTGTAGCAGCTTCTTTATTACTTATTTTATAGAAATTTAACGTAAATCTACTAAGAACTTGGTTAGATTTCGTGTAAAGTCACTTACGCGGTTTTGCACCATCAAATTACATTAAAAATACTATACTTTTAGTAGATACGCGGGCTTGAAGTAAAATACTTATTTTATATTATTAAATTCAATTTTTTATGACAAAGTATTGTAGAAGAAAAAACATGCAAAATTAAACATACAAAAGCTCTTACTCTAGATACCAACAATTTTTTTTATAAATCAACTTAATTTTTTATAATTTTCGTAATTTATATATTTTTAACCACATTAAGATCTGTCACACAATCCCTGAATTTCTCTAATTACGATAAAACAATTACGTGCACTTAATTAAGAATAATAAACTGAACAGTCTCCTCAATCTTCTAAAATCACAGCATTTCAATCTTTGTTAATTAGAATTTCTCGGACAAACACAAAATAATTATATAATTTAACGCTTTAACACTTAAATATGGCAATCATTACCCAGATGCTCTTATTTTCTTAATGTCTTAAAAGTAGAAGTATAGTAATAGTGCTCGTTAGCTCTTAAATTCTCACTAGAACGATTAATCACAGCATTTAAGATCTTGGTATTAGGAATATTATTTATAAGGTAAATTATCGTAAAAACTATGACAATCTTTTGGCATGACGCTCTTCAGCTGCTGTAGGTGATCATATTTAATTTTAGATATTGGTTGTCTGGATGTATACAATGAATCTATGCTGCCAATGAAAGGGTCAGCTGATAACATATTTTTTGGTCTCCTGAGTAAAGGAACAAAATCATCTGCAAAGTGGAGTTTAAAATCGACTGTCCCGCTTGGATTGTACCTTAGGGCCCTTATGTCCACGACGACACGATCACCCGCCCCACGACCAGGTCTTATTGAGTCATAAATGAGGTGAGCTTTATGAGCAATTTTTTTGAAAAATGTATGATCAGAAGTAAAAACCTGGTAAGGACTCGGCACTTTTCTGGCCTCTTTCGTGATTGTTGCGTATTGTGAGGGTAGAAATATTTCTCGATTTTTTAACTTTCTTTCGATCACCGAGTGCACCGAATCTACTTCCATCTGCGTGTGGCCCTTTTCCAAGTATTTTTGAGTTATGACTATATTTTTGGCCATGGCTAAACGCAACAACGCATTCGACACAATATTATTCCTATTTTGAGCTGTGCAACCATCTGTGAACAAATTTACATCCTTGGGTTCATTTTCCAGTAATTTAGTTAAATAATCTACAAGAAATGATGCGTATGTACTGGCTTTTAAGTCACATGCCGTCTCGTCGAACCAGTAACACGTCACTCCATTGGTTCCCAAGTTGTAAATTGTAAAATTATGCACGGCAAGTTTTGTCTTAAAATAAAGTGCACTGGCGTTGAGTGTAGGACACAATTTGACTGCCTGAAGATCTGCTGTTAATGCATGTATCGTCCCTTTATGTGCTGCTTCTTTGTCAAGGGTTTTTTCAGTTCTAGCTAAATCTTTTAGCTCAATATGTTTGATATACTGCTCATCTGGCATGTTACCTGCTTTGTGAGCGCAGCACTGATCGCATGCGTCTTTCTTTGGTTGAAATAGGCCGATGTTCTCTTCGAATAAGACACCTTCAAATACCTTCCTAGAGGCTACAGGTTCACTTTGCGAAACTGAGTATTCTACATATAGACGGTACAATTGTGACTTTGTTTGTATGATGGGTTCTAAATATAACTTTGAAGTAGATTGTCTACAGTAATGAGACGGTAGTTTCGGTAGCGCCGTCAAGTATTTTCTGACTGATTCTTTTTTCGTTTCTGTGGCTACTATAGCACTTGGTTTAGATTCATTGCTACTAATCGTCTTCTCTCCTAGTCAATATCGCACTGTCCATTCTTTTATGCCCAATGTTTCCAAAAATGTTTTAAAGCAAACTCTTTCCCTTTTATCATTTACTTTTAAATAGTAAACTTTGGTGTCACTGCGTCTTAAATTTGAATTCTTCGTTTTCTTAGTTGTAGGTTTCTTATCCACCATTGAAGATATATACATTTTCCTTTCTTGCCAACTCATTTTCCAATAGGTTTTAAAAATTTCTGACCGCACTTCTTCCGTTAGCTTTGGGCAATACATAACTTTACCACTGAAACATCTCCTCGACATACATATTGGACCCATTATTCTGGCGGGTTTAGGATCATTCTGAACAAATTTAGTGCCATATTTTTTAAATCCAATGTGCATATTAGAGGTTATTATTACTCACAATCTTAAAATACTAAAGAATTATACTTAATTACTCTATTCAAGCATAAATGTGTTACTAAACTGAGCACTATACACTATAAAAACTTACTTACGTGGTTGTTATTCACTGCAAATTAATTATTAATGCAAAATATTCAAGAGCATACACTAATCGTGTTTCAACTTGTTCGCCCATACCGTAAATACGCGGTCTTGCCGCTAACTTCAAACCCAAATACTGTTCCGCGGTATTGTTTTGATTGAAATATGAGGTTTCTTATTGGCTAGTTCAAATTGTGTGAGAAGTAGTATAAGCGGATCAGTGCTAAGGGTCTGTTGGCGCGAAATTTCAATTTTGCACCTTTTGCTGTTACGCGGTATTTACAACCTGCTCTTCCGCGGTATTGCACGCGCAACGACGATATGACAAATACTAGCTGCCTTTATTGTTCATACTGGTTTAAATACATCAACTCTTTCACATACATAATGTGAAGAATGTGCGTGCGAAACACTTTTATTCGTTTAAGTGTTAGGGTATGGCAATGACTTTTAAAAATATAGATACGACATGACCTAACATATTAAATGAAAATAGCCTTCCACACACATACACATTCTTAACATTGACATGTCGGCTGAAAAAGTTGATAGGTACATTAATCGGATACGAATTAAAAAGGCAGCTAGTATTTGTAATTTACATGTCATGTATAAAAGTCTCCCAGTTGGTTACGATGACGAGTGCAGTGGAATGCCACACATTACTTTGTAACTCAAGGTGCTGTATGGTGTTGATACTGTTTATGGGCGGTCGTTTCGCTTACGATCAGGCGAACGGCATGCTCGCCTCGTCATTCAATGTCATATATATAAAAAAAAGCAACTTACCTAAGGTAAAATTAGGTGAATCAAAATGTACACACTTGATGCCATACAAAACTGGAATTTTGGAGTCAGCAGGTCTTATTGGTCCTTGTGAAGCAAGCTCATACATAGTCTGTGAATTCATATCCACACCTGCTAATCTAAAACATTAAAAATTCATTCATAAAAACATTTTTGAAGCAATCTCATACAACTTCAATGGTATTATTCATTATAGTGAAAAGATTTCATTATCAACATAATGTTCTTTTATTATAATTAATCAACTTGAAGTTAAACTGTTTCCTCAGTGCTATGCTTTATCCTTCTTCAAACAAGGTTTTAAAAAAAAATACGGGAAGCAGCGGCTTAGCTGTGCCCCTGGTATTGCTGACATCCATGGGCGACGATAACTACTTACCAACAGGTGGGCCGTTGGCTCGTCTGCCTTTGAGGCAATAAAAAAATGGTAATTTGGCCAAATATTTAAGGACCTAAGTTATTGCATGATCATTATTCTTTGGCATTATGGCAAAAAAGGTTTTATGGGTGCCCTCACACACACAATAATATTGTCAATAAAACTCATATTAACAATAAAGTATCATGTAAAGAAACTGAGAAACTCTCATATTTCGTGATATATCAGCCTTTTGTTTGTAAACAGAGACAAATCAACATACTTACTCATACATGGCTTTCTGATGGGCCGCTTGTATGTGAGCAACTACTCTGTCTATATTCTCTCTTGTCACATGCTTGTACATAGATCTCTCAATTGTCTTGCCATTCCAGAAATATGTATCTGTTGCTTTACCCAGCTGACCATGGACTTTATAGGCTCTGGTGGGCCTTGCTACATTTACATGGTATGTAAGTCTTGTACCTTCATTGAGACCTAATACTGTAAAGGATATATTATTTTATTATCACATATTGTCATGTAATACTTTGATGCCATTATAGAGATGAATAACTGCAAAATGATTAGTAGTTCTGCACAATATGGCACTATATTAGACCATGAAGAGGTGATAAGCTGAGTATGAGCACTTCTTTATTTCTCTGTCTACCCCCAAGAGAATAAAGATTAAGGGCCATATTAATAGATGCAATTCAATAACGCTCTGAAGTGTGATATCAGCTGAGACACTTAAATTACGTTCGGCATCTTAAGATAGTTGCTATTTATTAAATCCAAATTAACAGCAGCTCAAGCAACAATATGTGACAGATTTTGATGGTAAAGTTTTTTTTATATAACAGTGCTTACTCAGCTGAGAAACAACTCTCAAATGGCAGCTTAAGCTTGGTTTATTAAATAGTTCAATACATTAAATGACTACTTGAGATTTTATTCAAACATGATTTATTAATACACTTTTGTTTGTTTTTTTTTTTTAATGGCGCTACTGCCAGTAGCCTGACACGAGTCAGCTTTTCTGGCCTCACCGATCTTTAGGGTGAACGCAGACGGCGCTCGCAACCCTTTGAATTAAGTGGCCATGCTGAGGGCAACCCACTAACGGGTTACGAACCTCGGCTCAGGATGGCCACTGAGAGGATGAGACATCAACAATTAGGGAAAGATTGGTTTTAGGCCTAATCCTATTAGACTGTGTTGTCATCGGCACGCGGGCCGGAACTGCTAGGGGGGTCGGGGGGGCGACTGGGAACGCGGCGAGGACGGAACTGCGGTCTTGTGGAGTGTTGGAGTTTCAAGAACTCGTTCTTACGGCGGATGGCCAGAGTGATTTCGTACTCTGGATCGGTTAATACGGAACGCAGCTGTCTCCATTTAGCGCGGCGAATGGAGTATATATTGACGCTTTACGGACTAATGTGTTTGGGGTGATTTACCGCCCGATCGAAGTTGCGTCTGCTGGCCATATGCATGAAATGCCTGATGGTCTTCATTTTGGTGTCCACATGGAGGTTGCGGTTGCGTACCACGTTAACGTACAAAGGGGCACCAAAAGCATGTCTGAGCATTTTATTTTGTAAGACCTGCATACACTGAAAATTACAGACTTGAAGTTATGTATCTTATATAACAACTGTGATGTTGTAAATTGAATTTTCAATTATTATCCACTAGCTTTTGCCCGCGGCTCTGCCCGCATTAAAACGTTTTTCCGGGATAAAAGTCCCGGTTTATATTTTCCCGGGATAAAAAGTAGCCTATGTGTTAATCCAAGACATGATCTACCCGTGTGCCAAATTTCATTGAAATCCGTTCAGTAGTTTTCGCGTGAAAGAGGAACAAACATCCATACATATTTATAAACTTTCGCCTTTATAATATTAGTAGGATATTGACAATATTTTTGAACAATCTCAAATAACTAGATTTTGATAGAACATTTCCTTAATAACAGTTTATAAAAGTATCTTACACAAAACTCCACTGCTGAAAAGTCCCAAGTATGTAGCCCAACTGCATTTGAAGTCTTCATGGATGTACCTTGGTCCACAAACCAGGGGATCATCAGCATAATTCGGTACCAGCTTAACAGTCATAGGCTCATTAGTTGCTCCCACTATTTCTACTCGTTTCTCAAGAGGACGATCAGGAAGCACATTCAGGTCTAATAAATATTTTTTGAAATAACACTATATATTTTTAAAATAAGTTTATGTTTATAAATAGAATTTTAAAGGTTCAATGTATTGAAGGATAGAAAAAATTAAATGTAAGCAAAGAATATCTTTTTTACAATATTTATATTTTATTCAGATACATCAGTTTACTGTTTCATTCAATGGTAAAATTAATACAAGTGGGTTTATATTAGTTAACATTCTATTTTCTCGTTAACTATATTATTACTACTTATTAACTAGCTTTAAGCTGGGCATGGCTAGGGCTGCCATCCCTCCGGATTTCCCCGGATTTGTCCTAGTTTGAAATGCGTCCGGGGGCCATCCGGCAGGGGTTCTAAAAAAGTGACCGGGGAAATCATTTTTTTTAATAGATAAGCGATAAATTAAAATAAACATTAGTTAAAAATTCATTTTTAATAACCCGCATACAAGAAGGTATGGCAAAATATGTTTTCAGAGGTGTCTGGGGAAAAACCCATATTTCGCCCAAATGTCCGGGATTTTTGCCGTGTATATCCGGCGTCGGCAATTTAAGTGATGGCAGCCCTAGGCATGGCAAACACCTACACTGTACCTCCGCTGCTAAGCGCAATGTAGTATCTCAATGCAAAATATATAATCGACGCATTACGTATGACCCCACGATAGCCATAATTATACCGTTCTGACTAATCACACTCTGTATATTTACATGGAAAAACTAACCTCTGCAAAGATTTGTTATTATTGTGTGCTGAACTTGTTTCACAGGTACTGTGGGCGGTTTGTACACACATATTAACCCATTTAACATCCTAAACGCAGTGGCGGCATCACGGAATTTCACCATTATTAAATTGATTGTATATAAATAAATCACTAAAAGTATTTTGAAGTTCGTTCCAGTGTTGCCAGACGTTTGACGATTGAAGTCGCTGAAAATTCATTGTGAAGTAGCCTAAAGTCGCCTCTTCGTATATGGAGAGGTGAAGGAGCAAAAAAAAAACCTCCCTAATTTCTATTTTATATTGGTCCAACGCGGCGAAAATTCGAAGTAGCCTAAAGTCGCCCACTTGTGTGGGGACGCGGAGAGCTAAAAAAAAAAAAAAAAATGTCCCCAGTTTTCAATAATTGTGTGTAAGGGGGATCTAAGGACATGTTTTGTACCTTCAAAGCTATAAATATCTTCAAATTCGACAAAAACAATGCATAAAACACGAACTTTCCGAAGTAGCCTAAATTGGCGACTAATCACCATTCGCGTAGCCTAAACGGCGACCGGTCGCCATTCGCAATTTTTGGTCGCCCCGACACTCTCCAAGATAGCCTAAATGGCGAAAAGTCGCCTAATCTGGCAACACTGGTTCGTTCCTTCATCTTTCCGTAGTATAAACCAGACATTTTTTTTTACAATTTTCCCTTATGGGGAAGGCAAAGGGTTCAAGCTCATACAGCCTCGTCTTAAGTGGTATTTTTGGTTGTCTTTTTTTTCTTATGTACTATGTCTCCGTCCGATAATGACATACGCGTCGCCCGTATTCGCTCATTTACCGCCCCATCGCCTTCAGCGAATGCAGGTGCTTCAAAACCGATTCTTACGACATGCACTTGGTGCCCCGTGGTACGTTCGCAATCGCAACCTCCACGTGGATACCAATATGCCGACCATCAGGCACTTTATGCAGTGCGCCAGCAGACGCAATTTCGACAGGGCGGTAAACCACCCGAACACGCTTATCCGTAAAGCGTCTATATATACTCCATTTGATCGCGCCAAATGGAGACGACCGCGTTCACTCCTGTCAGATCCAGAGGACGAAATCACTCTGGCTTTACGCGAAAAGACCGAGCATCTAAAGCTCTTACACTCCACAAGACCGCTGTACTGTCCTCGCCGTCGAAGACCTCGTCGCGTTCCCCAACACCCTGCCCTCTCTTAGCAGTTCCGGCCCGCGTGCCGAAGACTACGATCAACACGTTAAATAGGATTAGGTTAAAACCATCTTCCCCAAACGCTGATGTCTTATCCTCTCAGTGGCCGCCCTGAGCTAAGGTCGTGACCCATTAGTGGGTCGCCCTCAGCGTGGTCGCTTAAACTTAAGGGTTGCGAGCGCCTTCTGCGCTCACCCACAAGACCGGTGTTCTTGTATAAGCCGACCCTCGTCAGGCTAACAAGAGTTTAGTCAGGGACAAAAAAAAAAAAAAAAAAACGTACTATGTCGTAGTAAAGCAGTGGCTACCTTACCAAGACTTTATCAAGGAGTTTTGGTGGCAACGATTTGATTGGCACAGTTATTTCCATTCACTTCATTTGAGCACTTTAATAGGACAATATTGGATAATATACCACCATAATTATGCAATATAGCACTAAGTATCACCAAAATAATGAATTAAAATAAGAGCACCTAATGACACTTTCACGTTCCCGCCAAAACTCCAAATAAACCAGAGACATTTTTTTTTTTTTTTTTTTTTTTTCCCTTTGTTTTGGGAAGGCAAAGGGCTCAAGCCCATACAGCCTCGTCATAAGTAATATTCATATTTGAAATTCCGTGCATTAAGGCCTAAGCCAAGTCTTCATAATATTATTTCCATATTTGTAGTCTTATATTTAGGCCTAAGCCAAGTCTTCATTGTATTATTTCCATATTTTTAGTGTTATATTTAGGCCTAAGCCAAGTCTTCATTATATTATTTCCATATTTGTAGTCTTATATTTAGGCCAAAGCCAAGTCTTCATTATGTTTTCTTCATTTTTAGTTTTGAGCGAAGTCAAGTCATTAGTCATCTATTATATCTTTATTTTTCCCTAAATATCCATTACCGTATGGCATATATGTTCATAAATAGCTTTGTATGTCTCTTGTCTTTTAAGTATTTCTTGCATAGAGCGCGGGACAAGCTCAGATTTGCCGTAGGTGTTAATTAATTTATCAATAAGTATAATTCTTTGTATGTTGAAAGCAGAGCATTCAAATATTATGTGATTCATTGTTTGTTCAACATTCTGATCGCAATCTGTGCATATGGGGGACGAAATAATGCGCATTCTGTTAAGATGGGCTTTAAAACGACCATGTCCAAATCGAAGTCTATTTAATATAGTATAAAATTTTCGTTGCATGTTGAATTTGGATCTACAAAACCAAGGACACTTTCCCACATTAATATTGATTGCTGCGTAATAGGCACCTTTAATCTTTGTTGTAGTCAACCAATATTCTTTCCATTCATTAAGAATAGACTCTCTTATGAGTAGCTTTAAGTCCGAGAATGGTATGGCAACTTCATCAACAGCTTTCACACTGTCGCCGCTGTCACTGTCAACAATTGACTTGGCTAAAAAATCAACTTGCTCGTTTCCGATTACTCCCACGTGCGCGGGTGTCCAAAGGAATTGTACTTCTTTGCCTTGATTCTTCAATTGTAACCAACGACTCTTGATGTTGTATATAATGTAATTAATTTTACAGTCTAAATTATTACTCTGTAAGGCACATAAAACACTCATACTGTCCGTAATAACAAGCCAACGTTGATCATTTGCTTGACCAATATATTGCAATGCAAATAATATTGCCAAAGCCTCAGCGGAAAAGATACTCAACTCACACGAGAGTTTGCGACCAAATCCTAAACGCAGATGAGGAATATAGAAAGCCATCGATACGTTTCTCGACTTGGAACCATCAGTAAATATTTTTCTATATTCATTATATTCAGCCAAAACATTGTTTACCTCTTCTTTATGCTTCATATTGTTATTTATATTTATCTCTATAGAAGTAAATTTGCTTTCAAAACTGTCAGTATAGCAAGCCCAGTTCTCAGGTCTATGAATTTTATATTTTTGATCAAGTTGAATCATAAATGAAAAATCATGAAGTGCATAAGGTACATTAGTGGTTGAAACAAAGGAACATTGACTATCAAAATGTTTATATTTTCTCAATAATAAATTATTAGCCATAGAAAATAATTTGAGAAGAAAACAATATTTTAGATACTTAAATCTATATGACAAAGGAGGAGTATTGCACTCTACTTGCAATGAATTTATAGGGGTCGTCCTCATAGCACCAGTAATTAATCTCAGATTTTTATTTTGCAAAACATCCAATTTCTGAACAAGTTTGTCATTAGATGCGAAACACAAAAAACCATATTCAAAGTGACTACGGACGAGTGATTTATACAACATGAGCAAAATTTTTGGGTCAGCACCCCAAGACGTTCTTGCAAGTGATTTTAAGATATTGAATGCCTTACCTGCCCTTCCGATAATATAATCAACATATTTTTTCCATGAAAGATTATTAGTCAAAATTACCCCTAAAAATTTTACTTCAGACACTTGTGGAATTTCTCTTTGATCATAAAATAATTTAATTTTAAATGGACGAGTTTTGTTAAATACCACCATTTTGGTTTTGTCAATATTAATATCAAGATTCAGATATTCAAAGTAAATGTGAAGATTCGTCAAAGCTGCATTAAGAGTATTAACAATAACATTTACATTAGACCCTGATGTATAAATAACAAGATCATCAACAAATTGTAAATTTCTAACGTCTGAACCTAATATTAAATTAAGTTTATAAATATACAATATGAATATTAAAGGGCTTAAAATTCCTCCTTGATACACACCTTTGAAAGACACTCTAGGCCCAATAAGTTGATTTTGAAATTTGACGTACACTACTCTACCATGTAAAAAGTTAAAAATCCATTTCACAATTTTTTCAGGAATACCAATGGTCAATAATTCAGAAGCTAATATGTGATGATTGACATTATTAAATGCTCCAACTATGTCAAAGAAAATACCTATTAGAACTTCATTGTTCTTGAATGCATTGAAAACATCAAAATGTAAATGAGAAATACTTTCACGACAAGAACGACCTTTGCGGAATCCAAACTGGTTTGATGGTAAAATATGATTGCTTTCTACAAAAAATTCTATTCTTTGTTTTAACAACTGTTCAAATATTTTTCCTATGCATGAAGTTAAAGCTATTGGCCTATAAGAATCAGCAAGTTCTTTCTCTTTATTGGGCTTTAAAATTGGTACTAAACAATCTGTTTTCCAACTTGAAGGAATGATTGAATTATTCCACAATAGATTATAAATATTTAACAAAACATGCTTTGAAGTATTTGATAAATGTTTAAGTACTTTATATGGAATTCCGTCGAGGCCAAAGGCTGTATCACGTCTAGAGGAAATGGCTGAATTTAATTCTGCAAAAGTAAATGAATTTGTAAGATAATCAGAACTCGAAGCAGTAATGAAGTTATTATTTAAATTTAATTCAGCCTCAACAGTGGAAGGTGTGTATTTTCTAATAAAATCAAAAATCCAATCTAATCTCTTACAGGAGTTATAGCTTGTATTTACGTTTTTAAAAATTTTCATGTAGTACCATATTCTAGATAAAGGAGTAGTTCTATTAAAGCTTTCACAAAGATTTTCCCAACTTTTTTGTCTTTCTTGCTTCAAGGTCAACTTTTTAATAGCTTGCAACTTTTTGAAATGTAAATAATTAGATTCAGTTGAATTACGTCTAAAGTTTACATATGCATTTTTGGCCTGTTCAACAGCAGAAGCACACCTGGCATTCCACCAAGGTAGAGGTCTTCTATTTTTATTAAAATAAGTGCTGGAGTGACTTTGAGAATTAGGACGAAGTCCAATTGACATAGATAACTGAATAGCTGTATCCAAGAGACTCATTAATTCTTCATATGATTTTAAAGGATTTTCTTTGTTATAATGAAAATTATGCAGGAAACTATCTGAAATGGTTCTAAACGTATCCCAATTAATTTTACGATAATTGTGTTGTTGAGGATATTGCTTACTATCGGGTAATAAAGTTTGTTTGTTACCAGAAACATTTCTAACAAAAACTTTTGTTATTACAGGTAAGTGATAGCTTCCTAGAGGGTCATCGTGCACAGACCAATCGCAGGAAACTGCAAGATCAGGAGAAACTATTGTAAGATCAAGTGCATTTTGTCGCCATTTATGGGAACCTACTGTTGTCATTTGACCATCATTCAGAATAACTAACAAATTATCATCTATACATTCTAATATTTCAGATCCACGAGTATCAGAAGTCATGCAACCCCAGCTATGGTGCAAGGCATTAAAGTCTCCAGCAATAAGCAAGGGCTCAGGTAGACTTTGAATTAGGTTGTTCAATTTATGTTTAGAGAAAGATGGAGAACATAGTTTGGGACTGTAAAGAGATACTATGGTCAGTTCCTTATTGTTACCGTAATACAAACGAATTGCGCTATTTTGAATGGAATTATCGCTAAAAGTATCTAATTTCTTAAAATTAAGGCTTTTGTGTACTAAAATAGCAACGCCGTTATGATCGTTGCCACTGTCTAATCTCACCATCTCATAATTTTTAAAACTAATATGATGATGTGACTTCAACCAGGTCTCGCATATAATGGCAATATGAATGCTTTTCTCATAAAGAAAATGAGAAAAAATAAGTCGATTACTCATTAAACTCTGGGCATTCCATTGTACAATATTTATATAATCCATAAAAGAGGGAAAAAGATTTAAGAGGAGATTTTTTGATCTTGTATGTTTTGGATGAGAAATTCTTTGATAGTTTTACTACAGATGCTAGTTTCATTTGCTTTGCTCATGGTAATAATTTTTATAACTGAATCAACTAGTACTTTCAAAAAGTGATCAGAGTCTAAAAGTGATATAAATAGTTCATTAGGACTTTTTTTCCTGCCACCTAGTGAAGGGAATGATTTTTCATTGACAACATCCACAAATGATCTTTTAATAAACTTTTCTTTGTTCTGTTTAATTTTATCTTGTTTTACTGGGCACTCTGATGAAATAGCAATATGGTTTCCTTTGCAATGAATACAACAAGCATTAGTTGGAGCAATAGTGCAATTCTTAAAATTGTGGCTGCCAGTACAGATTGAACATTTTTCTGAGTTCTTGCAAAATTTAGCTAAATGGCCATACCGGAGACAGCGCAAACACTGTTTGACTGGAGGTATGTATGGTGCGATCTCAAATCGCCAACTATTAAGATCAACACTGTCGGGTAAAGTTTGGCAGGAAAATGTAATACATATAGTTTTAGTGGGTTGTAAGTTAAAGGTGCTGTCAACATTTTTTATTCTCCTCATGATTCTACGTATAGAAATAATGTTTTTTGTTGTTGTTAATGCAGTATAAATTTGTTCATTTGATAGGTCAATCGGAACATGATGTATAACACCTGTAGTCTCGGTAGCGGCAGCCGGTATACTGGCTTTAAGCTTATTCATGTCTAGAAATTTTTTATTTGATAATGCAGCATTTGCAAGTGTTGCACTGTCGAAAATAGCGCCCACCTTATACTTATTCATGCGCACCAGTTGTTTTATGCCCTTATTATACCTTTTCAGATTATTTGCCAGAGACATCATATCTCGGTCCCCCAGCGGTTTATTGTTTTCAATACTTTCTAAGAAAACAATAAATTCGACATTACCTGTATTTTCTGCATACAGTCTGTGATAATTGGGTATTTGGAAAGTTCTATACTTATCCACAGCATCCACGGATTTTTGAGACGAAGAATCCGACGCCTCCAACTCCGCCTCATCATGCCCTGACTCATCTTTTTTCTTACGTTTTCTTGTCCCCCCCATTTTGGACAAATCTCTTCTTCAACTACCAGGATATAAATATGTACAATTGTTTATACTTTACTCGTATAAAAGTTATTTTTAATAAATAAATTTAAAAATTGCGCCTTTTCTTTTAGACGTTCCCGCGCTTTTTTTCTAAACCAGAGACAAATAAACAAGAGTATAAACCATAGAATAAAGAGTCCTTATTCTGAGGTATAAACTTTAAAGTAATAGGGCTTTTTCACGCACGGTCCAGGGTTGCCAGATGGCGAAGTTTTTTTCTCGTAACAGGGTTGCCAAAAATCTCGTACTTGCAATACATAATCTCGTAAGAGTAAATTATATAATATTTATAACATACATTTATAAAAACCCTTAATTTACGCTATGTACTATTACTAGCTAGCCCGGGGTAGGTAAATTCCTTGAGTTGACCCGATGAAGCAGGTTTGTTTTTCAAATGTTTTTTTTTATTCGGCATGGGATTTGAGATTTGTGATCTCAATAACTAGAGAGCTTGATGGACAATATACACACTTCGTTTTCTTGGGATTTTTGAGATCTGGCTGCAACCACTCTTGAAATATCAGATGTCTTAACTATTCATCACGAAAAGTTTGCGAATGATGTTGGGAAATCGTGTTTCCTGCTTTCTTTGCAGCCCATCTTCATTTTTAGCTATTTTTCTAGGTAGAGGGGATGAACATTCACTGTCGCTACTTATAATGTTAAAATATTCAAGTACTTAATTAGAATTCAATTTCAATTAACTTCAGCTACTACTGATTGATAGCGCAAATAAGCTCAAAGGGTAGTATTTTAGTGATGGGTAATGAATCTAGTTATGTGCTGAGTCGATCGTTTGAGGCATGGATATTCATTTATGTTTTTTGTTTATATGCATAACGCAGGTAATCAACAAAGCTACAAATTGCGTAAAAAAGTGTACGAGATTTTTAATTTCTTGGATCTCGTATAGAGACTGCAAATCTCGTAAAGTTACTAAAGTTATTTCTCGTATATCTGGCATCGCTGTCGCAGACGACAAAATGTCAAATCGGTAGAGTCGCCAAGAAAATTCGGTATATTTGGATAAAAAATCGGTATTTGCGAAAAAACAAGCAATATTCAATGAAATCTCCTTTATTTTAACTCTAGGGACTATTATTCCAACCAAAGAAGGTAATTTTTCCGTAGTATTATAATGCTCTTTGAGGTAATTTCAAGTAACGTCAAAGTAAAAATATTAAACAAATTTTGTCGTCTCTTTAACCCCTGGAATGCCGGGCTCAGTTTGCGTAAAAGACGCGTGCGTGCCGCCATACATTTGAAAAAATAGGATTTTGAGTGTAAAGGATGTTCTAATTTATACACCATAAAATTCTTTAAGTACGAATTTTGAAATTATTTATTTACTTATTTATTATGGATCAATGGTCACTAAAATATTCAGAAACATTGTGAGATTTGGCATAGACGGCCGCCATTTTGAATTTCGTTGTTTTGAGGCCGATTGACCTCAAAATCGAAATCTGGGTATATCTTTGGTTACAAAAAACGGACCCAATGCTTGAATTGAGAAAAATGGCCGCCATTTTGAATTTCTTTGTTTTAAGGCCAATCGACCTCAAAATCGATATATGGGCAGGTCTTTAGGTACAAAAGACGGATCCAATGTCAGAATTGAAAAAAGTGGCCGCCATTTTGAATTTCTTTGTTTTAAGGCCAATCGACCTCAAAATCGATATCTGGGCAGGCCTGTAAGTAGAAAAGACGGATCCAATGTTAAAATTGAAAAAAGTGACCGCCATTTTGAGTTTCTTTGTTTTATGGCCAATCGACCTCAAAATCGATATTTGGGCAGGCCTTTAGGTATAAAAGACGGATCCAATGTCAGAATTGAAAAAAGTGGCCGCCATTTTGAATTTCTTTGTTTTAAGGCCAATCGACCTCAAAATCGATATTTGGGCAGGCCTTTAGGTATAAAAGACGGATCCAATGTCAGAATTGTAAAAAGTGGCCGCCATTTTGAATTTATTTGTTTTAAGGCCAATCGACCTCAAAATCGATATCTGGGCAGGCCTGTAGGTTCAAAAGACGGATCCAATGTTATAATTGAAAAAGTGGCCGCCATTTTGAATTTCTTTGTTTTAAGGCCAATCGACCTTAAAATTGATATCTGGGCAGGCCTTTAGGTACAAAAGACGGATCCAATGTCAGAATTGAAAAAAGTGGCCGCCATTTTGAATTTCTTTGTTTTAAGGCCAATCGACCTCAAAATCGATATCTGGGCAGGCCTGTAGGTACAAAAGACGGATCGAATGTTAGAATTTAAAAGTGGCCGCCATTTTGAATTTCTTTGTTTTAAGGCCAATCGACCTCAAAATCGATATCTGGGCAGGCCTTTAGGTAGAAAAGACGGATCCAATGTCAGAATTGAAAAAAGTGGCCGCCATTTTGAATTTCTTTGTTTTAAGGCCAATCGACCTCAAAATCGATATTTGGGCAGGCCTTTAGGTATAAAAGACGGATCCAATGTCAGAATTGAAAAAAGTGGCCGCCATTTTGAATTTCTTTGTTTTATGGCCAATCGACCTCAAAATCGATATCTGGGCAGGCCTTTAGGTATAAAAGACGGATCCAATGTCAGAATTGAAAAAAGTGGCCGCCATTTTGAATTTCTTTGTTTTAAGGCCAATCGACCTCAAAATCGATATCTGGGCAGGCCTGTAGGTTCAAAAGACGGATCCAATGTTATAATTGAAAAAGTGGCCGCCATTTTGAATTTCTTTGTTTTAAGGCCAATCGACCTCAAAATTGATATCTGGGCAGGCCTGTAGGTTCAAAAGACGGATCCAATGTTATAATTGAAAAAGTGGCCGCCATTTTGAATTTCTTTGTTTTAAGGCCAATCGACCTCAAAATCGATGTTTGGGCATGGCTTTAGGTACAAAAGACGGGTCCATTGTCAGAATTGAAAAAAGTGGCCGCCATTTTGAATTTCTTTGTTTTAAGGCCAATCGACCTCAAAATCGATGTTTGGGCATGGCTTTAGGTACAAAAGACGGGTCCATTGTCAGAATTGAAAAAAGTGGCCGCCATTTTGAATTTCTTTGTTTTAAGGCCAATCGACCTCAAAATCAATTTCTCGGCATATCTGTAGTTACCAAAAACGGATCCAATGTCGGAATTGAAAAAAGAGGCCACCACTTAGGACTTCTTTATTTTAAGCTAAATTACGTCAAAATCGATACTTGGCGATAGTAAAAAACAGATCTAATGTTAGACTCAATAAAAGTGGTCGCCATTTTAAACTTCTTTGGTTTTAAGACTGATTGGATTTAAGATAGATATTTGGGCTTGTATTTAACCAAATAGAATAAATCGAGGTGTAATATATGTATGTACGCGCGTGAGAAGTTATACTTCTTTGGCATCATTAACCTTTATAGTTTGGGAAAATTGCAGTCTTGGCTTCGGCCTCTGAATTTTGAAAAAGTCCTTGGGTGTGGTAAAACAACAACAGACAAGGCTGCAAGGCTAAGCGCCTTTGTCTTCTCCTTTTACTAAAAAATAAATTATCATTAGAAACTGTAACGGTTTTGATTTAAATAAAAATATGTACCACTGACTTTACAGAAATACTTTCATACAAAATATCACCAAGCGAACGACCGGCACGAAGGCAATGACCAACTAACTCGAACTGTCAAACGTTCTATGCTTTTATAGCAAAAATTGTAGATCATGTCATTAATACCCGCACAAAAAATATTTTTGCCCTAACATTATATTATATAATTATTAAATATAGAATTTAGAGAATAATAAATATATATGACATAATTTGTACTTAATATTAGAAGATTCTTAATTTAAAATATTTATTATTGATTATTTATTATTTTAAAAATAATTTTTTTTTTATAATTAATTTTAAAAAAAGACAACCAATAATATCACTTAAGACGAGGCTATATGGGCTTGAACCCTTTGCCTTCCCTATAAGGGGAAAATTATAATAAAAAAACAACCGTGAGAATTTTGTGTCACACATGCGCGCGCATCGTAAAATTTCACTCCCATAAATTTTTCATAACGCGCTTAAGGTATAACTTCAAAAAAAAAAAGATACAGTAATTGAATGGCCACCCACCAGGGCATAACGATGTAGGGGAAGAAAAATATTATAGTAAGATAATTTCTACTACGCGGCTAATTATGCTTATAGCTATTGTTGAATTGCTAACGACCCCCGGATTTTTAACCGATTTTGATGCTTTCACAGAAGAATTTACTTTATTACCTGTTTGCTGCCACGGGCCACTTCTTAAATTCGAAGACAAATTCCTTTTTTTGCGACATAACAAAGCTGCAATATCGTTATTGAAGAGAATTGAATAAGCTTTGATGGTGATATTATTTAAAAGTGATATAATTAAATCCTACTATAGTTTGTGGCCATGTCCAGCGGATTTTGATTTTAAAACCAATGGCCCTTAAAACAAGAACATTTAACATGGAAAGCAGTTATTAAAATTTTAACCTCGATTAATTAGTTTTGGTTAAAAGACAAGCCCAAATATCTATCTTAAATCCAATCAGTCTTAAAACAAAGAAGTACAAAATGGCGACCACTTTTCTTAAGTCTAACATTAGATCTGACTTTTACTATCAATGGCATGCCAAGTATCGATTTTGAGGTCAATTGGCCTTAAAACAAAGAAATTCAAAATGGCGGCCACTTTTTCCATTCTAATGTTCTATCCGTCTTTTGTAACTACAGGCCTGCCCAGATATCGATTTTGAGGTCGATTGGCCTTAAAACAAAGAAATTCAAAATGGCGGCCACTTTTTTCAATTCTAACATTGGATCCGTCTTTTGTACCTACAGAAATGGAATTTTATATAATAATATTGTAGCAAAATATAAAATAATTAATATAAAATAAAATTATGATTGGCCATAAAACAAAGAAATTCAAAATGGCGGCCACTTTTTTCAATTCTAACATTGGATCCGTCTTCATTACCTAAAGGCTTGCCCAGATATCGATTTTGAGGTCGATTGGCCTTAAAACAAAGAAATTCAAAATGGCGGCCACTTTTATCAATTCTAACATTGGATCCGTCTTCTGTACCTAGAGGCTTGCTCAGATATCGATTTTGAGGTCGATTGGCCTTAAAACAAAGAAATTCATAATGGCGGCCACTTTTTTCAATTCTAACATTGGATCCGTCTTCGGTACCTAAAGACCTGCCCAGATATCGATTTTGAGGTCGATTGGCCTTAAAACAAAGAAATTCAAAATGGCGGCCACTTTTTTCAATTATAACATTGGATCCAACTTTTGTACCTACAGGCCTGCCCAGATATCGATTTTGAGGTCGATTGGCCTTAAAACAAAGAAATTCAAAATGGCGGCCACTTTTTTCAATTCTAACATTGGATCCGTCTTCATTACCTAAAGGCTTGCCCAGATATCGATTTTGAGGTCGATTGGCCTTAAAACAAAGAAATTCAAAATGGCGGCCACTTTTTTCAATTATAACATTGGATCCAACTTTTGTACCTACAGGCCTGCCTAGATATCGATTTTGAGGTCGATTGGCCATAAAACAAAGAAATTCAAAATGGCGGCCACTTTTTCAATTCTAACATTGGATCCGTCTTTCATACCTAAAGGCCTGCTCAGATATCGATTTTGAGGTCGATTGGCCTTAAAACAAAGAAATTCAAAATGGCGGCCACTTTTTTCAATTCTAACATTGGATCCGTCTTCGGTACCTAAAGGCCTGCCCAGATCTCGATTTTGAGGTCGATTGGCCTTAAAACAAAGAAATTCAAAATGGCGGCCACTTTTTTCAATTCTAACATTGGATCCGTCTTTTCTACCTACAGGCCTACTCAGATATCGATTTTGAGGCCAATCGGCCTCAAAACAAAGAAATTCAAAATGGCGGCCGCTTTTCTCAATTCTAATATATAATTAAGATTTGCATCCAATGGAAACCCAAAAATAACCTAAAAAGAAACAACCTGTAGATGTTCAGTTTTCATACATTTTGCAGAAATCGGCCCGAGCGTGGATCCACGCTCCGGCAGAGTTTGAACACTTTTTTTGAGCGTGGATCCACGCTCCCGGCACGCGAGGGCTTAAAAGTACTTGCCTTCCGCCGCCCCAAACAGTAACATATTAACCATGGAATCGTGAAATATAAAAGAAAAAGGGGATATTTCGGTAGGACAGACCCAATACTGGTATAAATACCGAAAAATCTGTAAGTTCGAGTCCACTGACTTGCTGAGCTCTCAGAATAAGATGCTTTAGTCTTTATTATATTGCTGAGCTCATTGTTGTATTGGGTTTTTAATACATCAATGGCTGAGCTAGTAGATTACTTTTTTTTTATTGTTCCACATTAAAATAATAATAATACTAGCCCTGTATTATATACTGTCCCACTGCTGGGCCCGGGCCTCCTCTACTACTGAGAGGGTTTAGGCCTGAGTCCACCACGCTGGCCTAGTGCGGGTTGGTAGACTTCACATACCTTCGATACACACACACTCCTGAGACGGCTGCGTTCCGTATTAACCGATCCAGAGGATGAAATCACTCTAGCCATCCGCCGTAAGAACGAGTCCTTGAAACTCCAACACTCCACAAGACCGCAGTTCCGTCCTCGACGTCGAGGACCTCGCCACCCCCCCCCCCCCCCCCGACCCATCTAGTAGATCCGGCCCGCATGCCGATGACAATGAAACGAATTAATAGGATTAGGCCTAAAAACCAATCTTTCTCTAATCATTGATGTCTCATCCTCTCTCAGTGGACGTCCTGAGCCGAGCAGTGGCGGTCCTTCCATAGAAGCCGAAAAGCCCGGCTTGCCCTAAAATAATTTACCTAAGTACTCAAAACCAAATGTGTAAAAATAACCAACATTTTACGGTCAAAACGCTTCGAAATAATTTTCGTTACAATCTTAAAATTCCCGCGCTACGGTTCGCTGAACCAGTTCGCCTCGAGCGCACTGACACACCAATATACCCAGACACACACACCACCACACCCGCGCCGTACACGCATTTAATATTTAATACAAAACAGCTAAGTACGCACAAAATATACTCATCACTCTCTCTCTCTCTCGTTGGCTTTTACCTGGCATTTCGCCGCTATGTTTCTGCCTCATTCGCACTTATGGATAGAATACGCATCAACAACTACCACAAATGTATAGCTATAGTAAGTTTCTGTAGCAATCAGTACTGGAAATTAATCCAGGCTTAATGCCTCGGGTTGCCAATTGAAAGAGTTACTTCTAATACGCTTGCTTTTATTCTGCATTATATTCCTAATGTAAATGCGTATTTTTTTAATTATCATGACTATGTAAGAATTTTAGTATTAATATAATTATAATTACATATTTAATTATAATTTTTAAGGTATTGCGCTATAATTTTATTTGTCAATAAGTTTTCGTCACACTTTCAGCATTAATTCCGTGGTATATTGACTCGGACCTGGCAACACCAGTTATTTGTTGTGATTGAGTGTAAATGATACATTTTGAAGTATTTGTGTTTATTAAGTGGTTTTTGAGTTATTTTAAGCATTTAAGGTGCAATAAATATGAGTGAAATTATTCCTTCTAATAGTTTATAGTGTGTGAAAGGTTTGATCAGCAAGAATAAGGTAAATTTGTTAGGTTATGATGGAAAGCAACAACTTTCAACTAGTTGGCGAAAGGCGCGAATGTATTTGAAGAAACGTAAAAGGTATTTAGATCTGTATACAAAACTAATTATTGTCTTATTGGTTGCTCTAATACGTAATAGGACTATGTATCAAGTTGTATTGTTGGTCTTGCATATTTTTTTCGAACGAAACAAGTGTTTGGAATGTGCAAATACAATTTGGTAAAATTATTTAATTATTGTAGTGTTTTTACTTCTTCTTACATTATATGATACAGGTGTAATCTAAGTGCTTAGTTTATCTTTAGGACAAAAACTTTTCAGAAGTTGGATTGGTTCAAAATCGTTTTTGCATAAAGGTACCTAATTTCTACAAGGTTACTAGTCGGCTCCGTGGCATAGTTGTATCGTGCGCGGTATGAATATTATAGCTTTCCAGTCCCGGTATGGGTTGTGGTTTTTTTTTATTTTTAGATATTGATTTTATTTCTTACCTATAGGTGCACATTTTATATGAATCGGAAATGCGAATTTTTTATATGGCTACTTGGGCTTGCCCTCATCCAAAACACTAGGCACGCCACTGGAGCCGAGGTTCGTAACCCGTTAGTGGGTTGCCCTCAACATGGTCACTTAACGCTTCAGGCGCCCGCTCGGTTACATTGGCCCGGTACACGTGATCTGTCAACAAGCGAAAATCGACCTACACGCATACACGTAAGGCGCGTCATCACACACATATCGCGTGTTTGACAGCTGTCATACCGGTCCGATCGGACCCAAGAATTTTATACCCATAATACCCATATGGATTATTCATTCCGTTTAACAAACTGAAGAATAAAATGTGACGTCACAGTTATCTGCTGTCTCTCTCTTTAGAGTGACAAAGGTTTATTTTCAAAACCAGGACGTAACATAATTAACTGTCCATAATAATATGATATAATATGGCTGCCTCGGTGGCGTAGTTGTATTATGGTACGACTGCAATGCTGAGATCTCGGGTTCGATCCCCGGGACGGTCCGGTCGGGCAAAGTGATTATTTTCCATTCAGTATCAGCCCGGAGTCTGGAATTTGTACACGATAAGGCGATAGGCTCGCCCCCTATCACATCATGGAACGGAATAACGGCAAAAAGTGGGTGCACTAATTGCACCTCTGTCTACCCGGGGGATAAGAGGCGTGAGTGTGTGAGTGTGTAATAATATGATATCGCACCATAATATTTATTTTTATCTCTATAAAGTAATGCGGTTTAAATTAATTATGAAAACCAACTACAGCGGCTAGTAATAGTTGATATTTAAAAATATAATTTGAGTTAGAAAGTTTATTCCAAACAAAATTGGCATATTTACATACTTTTTTGGTAAGTGTAGTTCGGAACTACCAGTTTTTTTTTTTTTTTTTTTTTTTTAAACGGCCATCTTCGGCGCATTAGGGACACATAAAAAAATACCTCACCACGCGGTGGTGAATTCAGTGGCGGCCTTGGAGGAGGGGGGCGAACCAGGCAACCGCCTGGGGCCTCGCAGTTACAGGGGCATCTTGCAGCTCCTTGGGGGAACGTTTTTTGGCACCTTACTTACAAAGCTGTTAAAAAAATTAATTTTTGCTTCGCACGGGGCCCCGCGTGCTTTTTTTTTGCTCGGCACACAGCCTCACATTATATATGTTTTACTTTCCCCCGCGACTGGATATGTTCACGTTGTTTGCCGGCCTTTATCCTACTAATATTATAAAGGCGAAAGTTTGTAAGAATGTATGGATGTTTGGATGTAAGGATGTTTGTTCCTCTTTCACGCAAAAACTACTAAACGGATTTCGATTAAATTTGGCACACGGGTAGATCATGTCCTGGATTAACACATAGGCTACTTTTTATCCCGGGAAAATATAAACCGGGACTTTTATCCCGGAAAAACTTTTTAATGCGGGCGGAGCCGCGGGCAAAAGCTAGTAACCAAATATGGAGACTGTAAGGTTAGACAGAAAAACATTGGGATATTTAAAAATGAAAACTACAGTTATTGTTAAATTTAAATATAGTAAAAAAAATAAAAAACATACTCATAAAAGTAAACAATCATACATGAAAAAATAATACACATTTAGGAAGTTAATAACCTAATTTTCAGTGAGTAATTTTGAAATATTACGAATATCTATTTTGTGTGATTTTACAATTTTTGCGAGTATTCTGCGAACTTTTTTTCTGTAATTATCCATAATAATACATATTGTGTTTTAGAGATATTCTACTATGAGTTGTGTAATTCATGGTTGCAGAATTATTTGCAATCCAACATCTAGTGTGAAGTTCCATAGGTAAGTTGATTGTAAACAAAGTTGTGTAGATATTTATAGCAAAAGTAATAAACACGTGGATGTTTTACAAATTACAATACTAAATAAATTCTTGTTTGAGAGCCATGGAATCAAAAATTAACGCTACATTCTGCGGGTGAGGTTTCGTCCTTAAATTTATCCTACTAATATTATAAAGGCGAAAGTTTGTAAGAATGTATGGATGTTTGGATGTTTGGATGTTTGGATGTATGGATGTAAGGATGTTTGTTCCTCTTTCACGCAAAAACTACTGAACGGATTTCGATGAAATTTGGAACACGGGTAGATCATGTCCTGGATTAACACATAGGCTACTTTTTATCCCGGGAAAATATAAACCGGGACTTTTATCCCGGAAAAACTTTTTAATGCGGGCGGAGCCGCGGGCAAAAGCTAGTTTTTAATATTCTAAAACTTCTGTGAAGAAGCCAACAAAACAATTAAAGTTTGCTAAAGATCACCATAATGTGCTCTCTTTCGGCAAATAAATCTTTGAATTTATAAAAATAAAAATGTTTTCGGCGACTAACGGTGTAATGTTAAAACAAAAGTCTTTATGTCATCACTATATGTCATTTTTCTTTGCTTGGTATTTGGAATATACTTTTAAAAAAAATCTCAAATGTTAGCAAAATTTCACTGCAAAATATTTTCAATTTCAGACTGTAAAGTATAATCATGAACAACTTTAGTAAAAAATAACTTGTCATTAATTTTCTTCTTTTATCTCTTCATCTTCTGCTGCAATACTTTCTTTTATTTCTTCAAATTTATTTCACGGGATGTCTTCACATTTACTGATATATTGAAATCTTTCAAGTCTTGACGTTTCAATGGTGGTTCATATTCATTTCGCTGACATATAATGTAAAAAGTAAATATCAATCAATAATAATATATTTAAGTACCTATATATTTTAGACAGAGGCAGAGGTGCCATTTAGTACACTCAGATATCACCCAATGTATCGCCGTTATAAAATTTGGTGGGTCGCAAGCTTAATGCCCTATCCTACTAATCTTACTAATATTATAAAGGCGAAAGTTTGTAAGAATGTCAGAATGTATGGATGTTTCTTTCATGCAAAAACTACTGAACGGATTTCGATGAAATATGGCACACGGGTAGATCATGTCCTGGATTAGCACATAGGCCACTTTTCATCCCAGTAAAATATAAACAGTGACTTTTATCCCGGAAAAACATTCACGCGGGCGGAGCCGCGGGCAAAAGCTAGTAAATAATAAAGTCTAAGTGGATAATAATTATACCAGTGAAATGATAAAAAATAATATACTTACAGCATGAGTTTCTGGTAATAAATCATTATTTTTGACATCTACTGCCATATTCCGAGAAGTAGAAGACACATTATCACATTCAGAATCATAATCTTCTGTCTTTAAATGTTGACTAGTAATTCTTGCAGACATCAAATTGACCTTTTAATGGTATTTATATTTAACCACGTTTTTGCTTATCTAGATCTTTAAGAAATCTGTAAAGAGAAATACAAACTCGATTTTATTTTAAATAAAAGTTTCAATAAATCAATGCTGGATACACTGAGAACTCGATTGTAACTGTTGATCCTCAGTTTTTATTTACGATGATTATTTAAAGATTAATAAGCTTTATAATATTCATTAGTAAGGCGGCTAGTATTACAAATACTCTAGCAGTTAGCACCATCGTCAAACCGGTCCACCAAAGCTTACACCATGGTCACCCTAGCCTCTTGTTTACATACACTATTTACAATACAAAAAATCACATTTAACATTACGTTAATATGAAAAAAGTAGTCATATATAAAGCAAATCACATTAAGCGAGGTTTTTCTACAGTTCATTTATAAAATATTCACGTATTTCATTACGATTCGTATAAATATTGATAAAATTATAATATTTACACAATATTGATTACAATGAACTTACCTGTAAAATTTCACACTAAATGATGGATACCAAATATTTCTGCAACCGTGAACTACACAATTCACATTAAAATGTCACTAAAACTCACTTATTATTGTAGATAATTACGGAGAAAATTTGAAAGTGGACATTTATTTGACAACTATATTGACATCGAACTTAACGTTTTATAACAGTGTTGCCGAAGTATGTATTCGCAATTACCAATTAAATGAGGAAATTTTGTTAAACTAAAATGTTAATAAGGATAAAAAACCTTAAGGATATCTTATTCAACAAGAATAATTCTGAAATGAAAATAGTACTTATATCATTATATAAGATATGTTGGAAATATTTATATATACATGATTGAGACGACAATAACGGTATTGATATTTTTTTATGGGTAGGGAAATATACCGTAAGCTTTGGCAACATAGATTAAAGAGTGAGTGAGATAGAAGACAACACAAAAGGTATTTTTTTTGTGTACCGCGGTCTCCATTAGATAATATTATAAACTTCTTGATCGGACCGGTCCGGGCCCGACGGGTTAATTCAAAGGGTTGCGAGCGCCTTCTGCGTTCACCCTAAAGACCGGTGTGGCCAGAAAAGCCGACTCGTGGCTACTGGCAGTAGGGCCATTAATAAAAAAAAACACACACACACACACACTCACGCCTTTTTATACCCGAAGTGGTAGGCAGAGGCGCAACTAGTGCACCCACTTTTCGCCGTTATTCGACCCGGGAATCGAATCCGAGACCTCAGCATTGTAGTCGTACCATAATACAACTACGCCTACATACGAACTACATACCTTCGAAGTTCTTAATATAAGGAACTTCTCAGATATGCAGGTTTCCTCGCGATGTTTTTCCTTCACCGTTAAAGCGAACGATAATTGATAATCAATACAGACGTAGCTTTGGAAAGTCAGAGGTGTGTGCCTTAGGTTTCGAACCTTCGGACATTGTCTCGGCAGACCGTTCCATTCCCAACTAGGCTATCGTCCACTTTCTAAGGTATTATAAGACTTAAAATCTTATGACTCAGGATGACGAGCACAGTGAAATGACACGCAGTGCCTTGTAATTCAAAATTCTGTAAACAAAGAGACTTGGTACTGAAAGGCCGCAGGAACGCGCTGGATGCGGGCCGCTTTTGACAGGTCCATCTGGAAATCTTTGGAGCAGGCCTATGTTCAGCAGTGGATGTCATATGGCTGATGATGATGATGGTGATGATGAACCAAAGAGAATTATAATTCAGCTGGAAAATAATATCTCTGTAAACTATTCATCTAAGCTTAAGTAAGAGGTAAATATAATGTTCGTGAAGTAAAAGCGAGATAGCATAATATATTGCCAGCATCGTTAGAATTCTACTAATGAGAAGTTAAAATATTACACTATTCTATAATTAACTAACAAAAAAGCAATAAATAAAAACTCTTTTACAAAAAATAAACCGACTTCAAAACCAAAAAATAATTTATATTCACTTTAACTTTATATTCGCTTAGTATATACGTATATATTTGGAGTCGGTGCTTAATTTAAATTGAACAATGCTTTCGTATATTTGATCTTGTGTTTCCTTGGCTTAGCTGGCAATTTAAATTAGGCATCGATTCCAAATATATGTGTATACTAAGCGAATATAAAGTAAATCTAAAGCGAATATAAATTATTTTTTGGTTTGCAGTGGTTTTGAAGTAGGTTTATTTTTTTGAAAAAAGTTTTTTAATATATTATTAGATTGATAATCCTTCTACTTATATTATCTATCAATAAAAGGAATATTCTAAATAAACAGACATAATAATAATAATTACATTATTTATAAGTACATGCATTTGTTGTTGGCCTACGACCAAAAAAGTAGAAAATAATTATTTTTGCTTGGCAATCAGTGCTGCCAGATTAGGCGACTTTTCGCCATTTAGGCTATCTTGAAGAGTGGCGGGGCGACCAAAATTGCGAATGGCGACTGGTCGCCGTTTAGGCTACGCGAATGGTGATTAGTCGCCAATTTAGGCTACTTCGGAAAATTCGTGTTTTATGCATTGTTTTTGTCGAATTTGAGGATATTTAAGATCCCCCTTACACACAATTATTGAAAACTGGGGACCTTTTTTTTTTTGCTCTCCGCGTCCCCACACATGTGGGCGACTTTAGGCTACTTCGAATTTTTTCGACTTTAGGCGACTTAAACCGTCAAACATCTGGCAACACTGTTGGCAATCTAAAGAAAAAAAAACAAACGACACGACATATTTTCTGTCATGTCGACTTGTCTAGCGAGCCGAGCAATGGCCGATTGAACGTTTCGGTGGCGTAAGTTTCGCCTGACAATATTCGTGTTCCATTTTATTGTGTTCCTTCTGGAATTAACTCTTCCCCATTTATATTTGATAGTGAAAGTTTTTGTGTAATATTATTTATAGTGGCTACAAGACGGTGACAAAATATTCGTGTAGGTGTGCCTAAATCTAAAGAACAGTTTATTTCGTGTGAAACTTATAATTGGTAAGTTGTTTTACCGCTTCATTCTTTTTACATCTCTAGAATAATGCTACTAGATGTGCATAATATGTAGAGTTGGTTTAATTTGCGTTTGGCATCGCCGAGGGACGCAAGTCATCGCCTTCTAGATCTCACGGGTAGGAAGGTTGGATGACTATTGCGATTTGCGTGACTGGCAACTGTTTACTTCTTAATTTGCTTGGGCTTTCTGTTTAGATTACATACGACGCGCCGAGGACCCAATTCTCGTCAGATAAAGTTATAAATTCGATTTGACAACGTATTTTCACAACAATCGGTCGGGTTTCAGCCAACTTTATGATCAAGCCTTTCTACAGTTAATGTCGATAATGATTTTGTTATTTGTTTTGTTAACTTGTCTAATGCGATGCACACATAAGTATATATAAGTATTGATTGTTGTTCTATGTGCTTTCATAACTTTTCAAATAATGTGACAGATTTTCTAACTATTCCAAATACGACATAATCATTCAAATAAACTCTTTATTAATTGTGTTTATCAAGTTCACCTGTTGGTGATGTTTTAATATAATCTGTGTGTGCCTTATCATCCTTAGTTTAACATGCAATATAACAAAAGAAGTCAAATTCCAGCTGACCAGGTTATTGGGTAAAACTGCTGATATCAAATAAATGCACTGATATGTATGAAATGCTAACTCAGTACTCATTTAGCTTACATCACACTTTCTGTTTATTTTCATTCATTTGAGGTAATGGAATGATAAACAAATGATTACAGTGTAATTTTTTTCTTTTATGCTATAATTGGTGTTTTATAATAAAAAAGTTAATTCACATTGTTTTTAAGTCTTTTTTTTACTTGGTTATATAATTACTTAATGGTTGATAATTTAAAAACAATATACTCCATATGACTTTGTACCTAACTACAAATAGTGATAATATGTACACATTTTTATAATTTAAATCATATTACCATAATGTACATCAATATGCTCATAGTATCTGAACTACTTTCAAATACAATGTGTTGAAATAGTGGGTTTATTCTGTCAAGCCTCATGATGGACACCATATATATAGGGTTATATAGGTGTCCATATATATAGGGTTTTTCCATACATCTATATATATAAGCGGGGCTTGACGGGTTAATATGGTTATATTTTACCTCCATCTAAAATACAGACGATAATGTAAAATTAAACTTCGTACATATTTATTTTATTAATAGGTAACAGTTTTGAATAGGTTTTTTATACCATAATAAAATTGTTTCCTTGATTTATTTAATCTAAAAGATTTAATTAGGTAATGTAATATAGGCTTATCTAGGGTTAAATAATTAATAAGTTACTAATAGTCCCCTATAATTAATACTTCATTTAAATTTATACTGAAAAGAATGATTGGTATAGTTCATAACATTCAAGATTCCACCTGTGTTAATATTATAACTTAAATCACCAATTTTGTCTACCATTGCTTGTCCTTTGAGATGAAAGTATAATTATTTTTTTTAATGATATAATAAAGAAATCATTACATGAGCAAGAACTTTTTCTGTCTGGTGTCATCCCAAGTTGATGTTATGATCTATCATCCTCTCTGAATCTTGCACTCCAGCTTGTTCCTATGCATCTTCCCATAATGTATGAATCATAATTTAATGTTGTCTCAACAAGACTGGACTAAAGAGAATTGAATCTCAGGTATGCATGTTTCCCCATTGTTTTTTCGCTGTTGTTTAATATACTAACTGTACATATAATATGTGGGATATATCTATACTAATATTATAAAACTGAACACTTTGGCTGAACCCACTAATGTCAGGAACTACTGAACCAATTTTGAAAATTCTTTCACTAATCCTGAAAAAACGTTTGCACGGTAGGTGCTGCAATCGATATTATATTTGTCAAAAAGACTAGAAGGTGTATTTATAGAGTTGCTCGATGAATTATCATGATTGTGTATAAAACTTTTTGGTATACAGTAAGTTTTCTGGTCCTTGTCTATTACTATTGTGTCAAATGAATATAAGTCTGAACAAAGTATGAATACAAACACTGATAACTGGAGTGGTGAGTCAGCCGAGATTGAGTATGCAGATATGATCCTTCTATTATTACTAGAAGATTATACACTTGATTGATATATGTTATTGTCATCAATCAATTACTTAAATTCAATTAAGTGGATTTTTAAATACAAATTATAAATTGGGTGGCTAAAATCCTGTTAATATTTAAAATATTCTGCAAACACACAATTTTTTTTTTAGCTTAAACATACAATACTGCTGAAAAAAATATTCTTGGCCTGTCTTCTCTCAATTATAAGTGTTTACACCTACTGCAATGTGGATTAATAGGCACCAGATTAATGTGTTATAGCTGGAATATTGCATTTTATGTAAATTCAATATTTGTCTATTCAGTATTCAATATTAAATAATGCAGTTTGTGAACATTGTCTTGTAATAAGTAGAAACTATTCTCAAATTTTCTATCAAAATGATGAAAAAGCTATTAATATGTATATAGAGAATAATAAAATATTATCAATATTTAAATTGAATTATATTCCAAATATATTATTGACAGTTAAAGTGACCCAACTGTGCCTGATGGGAAGTGCACTTGGGATCAAATAAAGTGTGAGATATGCCTCGCCAGTCGACATAATTATGCCGGCGTATTTGAAACCAGATATCCACTGGCTGATCCTGGAACATGATACAATTGCGTGGGCCGCTGTGGCGGGTTTACGCCTTGTGAATGGTGTTCCCTATTCGGGCGGACACAAGCATCCCACCACCAGCAAGTAAAGATACCCATTGTCGGTAGAGCTCGTGTCGAGCTTCAAGCTCGTACGCTAGTCGGCCGCAATGGAAAAGTATTAGCTAAGACCACGACCTCTGAAGTCTGAACACCTGTTGACAACTCGTTAGCTATGCCTCTGGCTTAATAAATATGCGCATATATTCAGCGTTTGTCTCCACATTAAATATCACTACGGTTACGAAATTCTATGATATTTGGTGTATATTCAGTCAGCCACGTATATGCCGGCGTAATATTATGGTACTGCCTCGGTGGCGTAGTTGTATTGCGTACGCGTTACGAGTACGATTTGCGCGCTGAGGTCCTGGGTTCGAATCCCGGGTCGGGCCAAAAATCTTTGTGACTGGGTTTTTCATCAAATTACTCAGTCGCAGCTCGGAGTCAGGAAGTTGGCGGTGTGATACCCCCGTGCCTCGGAAAGCACGTAAAGCCGTTGGTCCTGCGCCTGATCTCTCTCCGGTCATGTCGGATTGCCGTCTCACCGGACTATGAGAGTGAAGGAATAGCGAGTGCACCTGTGTATTGCGCACACACTTGTGCACTATAATATCTCCTGCGCACCTGGCTGATCTCCGTTGAGATTGGCCGCCGTGGCCGAAACTGGCTAGGAGGATTTCATTATGGTACTCCGGCATATATGTGGCTACCGAACGAAAGTCGCAATCTCTTTTAATAATAACTAATAACTTTGCGTGCTAAAAAATAAAATCGTCACGAAACTGCGACCTCTCATGCTAGGAGAATTTAATTCAATTATACTGAGTGTGTACAGCGAGGGTTGTACTTGTTTACTTTACCGGAATATGAAACTACTTGGGAATTCGTTTAATCTAAATAATCGATATGTATAACTTGTAGAGTATATCGCAGTTAAGTTATTATCATAGTGGTTATTAAATTACAGCCTACTTATTTGAATTTGAGTGCGAATATTCAGGTCTGGATGACGAAAATTGCTGAAAATTCTTTTTGACAACTTAATTGAAATGAAATATGTAATTTATTGGAACCCAAAATATGAAAAGGAATATAGGCTGCGTTTCTTAGGGACAGTATAACCAGGGTAGGCTTTAGACATTCCGGCGCAGTGCCGGATTAGCCCATAAGCAAATTAAGCAATTGCTTAGGGCATCACGTCTTGCGGGGCACCAGAAACAGCACAAAAAAATGCTAGCACGTAAAGCTGTTTGAAAATCCGCGCGATTAAAGACCGAGGTTAGTTTACTTATGGTAGGGGGGCCCCACAGGCGTGAATTGCTTAGGGCATCAAGTTGTCTTAATCCGACGCTGTTCCGGCGCCCTGTTCTCTAGCGACCTATTTTTGAACTAACCCCTCTAAAATCAGTACTGTGTATATTCCGACCCGTGACTATGAAGGACTGTAAAGTCTTCGAAGGATAATGGACCGCAATTTTTTTAAACTGGTACCCAGCTTTTATTTTCAAACCAAGCTATCGATACCAAACGTCGGTCGCTAAGAACAAATGAACACGGTACCGGCGAAGGAGTGTACTGTGAGTTTCTACGACGTCGTACCGTGCAGCGTTGTGATATCGCGTCGTGAAATTTTACGTTGCTCGTTGTAGATTTTTACGATACGATGTTGCATCGTCAAACGACGTCGCGTGTTTATGTGTATGAGCCCTAAATATCAAACAAATAATCGCGAGAAAACCGCAATGTAGCGTATTTCACTGAGAGCCGATATTAACGTTTGCTGACAAATGCTACTCGTCACATAAATGTATAAGCTGACCAAATAGAAAAGTCATCCTTCAATCTATGCTCCCATATAAATTTCAATAAAATGAGTACTATCTACATTAGCTGTTTAATACGATAAATGTCGAATAAAATTTACTTGGAACCCGTGAAATTGGCCCTAAGTATAGTTTTCTATTAGTGTAAGAATCGTCAGGATTGACGCAGTAGTTCCACAGATTAATTACTACTAATAAACTTAGCTACAAACTTTCCCTCTTTAATGATACAAATGCATATTATAATATAGTAGACTGCAATAGGTCTGGCTTACAAGTTTGACAGCGAGTCTAAGCGCACACTGAACACATGTCGCCCATTCACGCGTATCGTGTGTCGTTCATACTTCAGACATGTGCACATCGGATGTTTTTTTCGTACTCGAGTGGGCAGTGGAAATAAAAACCGAGACAGACAATATAATGTTATTATGACGTTAATGAACTAGAAGTTGGGACCGTTCTTACGTAGCATTGAAAATATAATATTGTAACGTAATAGCAAAGAAAAAAAAACAATCGCCATTAGTAAAAACCAAACATTAAGAACATTTTGCAACTAAATTATCAGTAAGTACAAGTTTTATTTCAGTTACCGCAGTAAACTCAATTAGGGCATATATTAAGGAAATCAATCCAGATTATAATTTGTAAAATGATTATGTATTATTTAGGTTTGATTGAATTCTGTGTTATGCCTTTTATATGTAAATAAAAAAATAAATAAAAAAAATTGTTTTCATACTTTATCTTTCAACGTAATGTAACGTCGTATTTAACAAAAGGTTCTTTTGTGCTATCACCTTGAACTTGTTAATACATATATACACACGCCCTTATCCCATAGTAGGCAGAGGCTATTGAGCGCCATATTATGCTACGATCTTGACACACCTCTTTCACCTCGTCCACATTCATAGTTCTTTTCATCCATTTTCGTCGGTTAAGGGTACTCTTGGACCTGCCCTTTTCAGAATAGATCATTTATTTAACTTGTTAATATTATAAGTTATAAGAGATAGGCGGCTACTTGAACATTACTGCATTACATTGTTTCTGCATGTTCCCTGGGTTGTAACTTGGTACCAGGTTTAACTTCCTACTCATTATTTGACTATTCGACTACAAAAACATATTTTTTTATCAATTTATTTTATTTAATAGATGATAATGAGGAATAAGTCTTTCAATTTATCTCATAAATGATGATGCTTATTTACTTTAATTTTCCACGTGAAATGTTATCGTAAAGAGAAAATAATGGACCCACTTAGTGACATAAATTCGTCAAAGCTTTGATCAAATACTCATTTTCCTTTTTAATGTAGAATATGGGATACCAGACGATAAAGAATTTTATGAAAGGATCAAAGTTTTGCAGTAATTCAGAATCAAGCATTTAATAATAAAGAAATATGGTAGAAGAGCGTACAATAAGTATATACGCTTCAGGCCCGCGTGGTCGCATGCGACCATGACAGCTCCTGTCATAAAAGCGAAAATCGTCGTTCTTACCCACGCAATAAGGTTTTAGTATAAAAAAAAAACAAATGTCAGCTGTCAAACTCACGGTCCTGGATAGGTATAGCTGCCATTAGATATTTTCAAGTTGCTCGTGGCCGGTATTCACAAAAAAATACCCCATAGGATTTATCACAGTTACACATTTCAACTTTGGCTCGTGCCTCTGCCTCTGTGACAGTCTTTTCTAGGAATAAATGAAATGATGTAGAATAAATTTAACCTCTCGAGCCCCGACCGGCCCAATCGGGCCGGTCTGACAGCTTGTCAAACTCGATATGTGTGCGTGTTGACGCGCCTTATGTGTGTGCGTGTAGGTCGATTTTCGCGTGTTGACAGACACGCGAAAAATTGCGCTTGCGCCAGTGTGGCCAGCGCTATGTACGCAAGAGGTTAAGCACCAAATATGTTCGCTGTTTGTATGTATACTGTACTTGCGCATTTCGCCCTTAATGCCTGCGTAAGACGCGGAAAAAACGATCGGACGCACGGTGACCTCACAACATGCGACCTATTGAGACGAAGGTTCCTCGGCCAATCGTTACCAGAAACCAACGTCGATTGCAACTTATTGTGTACTTTAAACTTATTTATATTGTCAGTGGAAAAGGAGAGTTACGTGAATGCCTTCAAATTTCGATTAGAATTTTGAAAGACAGATTGTTTTTATAATCTTTCCGTGAGAATTCGAATTCTGTTGTAGTTTAAAAGACTTCATAGTATAGCGTGCTATGAGCGGGCTGTGTACACTGAGGTCGATGATACCATCCTTATACCAATAAAATGTTTATGGCAATTTTCAAATATTCGTTTTGGAATCTAGGATCCCTCGTAGTTGAAAGCATAACTTCAGTCTTAAATTAAAATTATGTAATTATTGTGTGTATCCAATCCCACCGGCCTCTAAAGCCAGGGGTACACGCATCAAGGTCTGGTTTCATCAGCCCAAGGTCGCCGCGTAGCCGTTGGTAACGTTTTAGTAATATTGATGAGGGGGATGTGCGTGGATTTGTAATTGCCTTATTACGTCTTCATTATACGTTACATGGTAATTACGCGTGTGGTGTTCTAAGATTTCTTTCGCAGATCTTTGGTATACTATCAGGCATTAGTCATATATTTGATCACGGACACCGCCGCTAAATGTGACGACTAAGTGATAAATTAGTCTTGTAATGAAGTAAAGCTAATTTGATATTTTGTCATTTTAACATAATATTCCGGTCAGTAACGGTCAGGATTTTATCCTGGATTCTCTGAAGCCTAGTGACAGTCACAAATCCTGTGTCACAAATCTAGTACGGATAATAACTAAATTATTTTGCACAGTGAAACTATGAACGCAGTAATTTCCTGTCCATTATTCTAGCGCTCCACCGATTTACGGTGAATCCTAGTGTTAATGCATATCGATCACTCCTTTTTTACATTTGTGTAATTATGAATTTATGACGAGAATTTATTTGAAGCCGGTTTATCGTAAACTATATATGAGCATTTCTTCCTAGCGTTGTCACTTTTTGAATAAAGTTGACCAAAAAATAAATTTGTATTTTCTAATATATTGTAACATAGTTTAGGGTCTAGGCTTGTAAACTATCTAAAAAAACTATTAAAGCTGCATATTTTAAATTGGTTGACTAAATATTTAGCTGTAACTGTGTTAGGATAGAAGAATGTGATCCATTGAGTTACGAAATGTTTTAGGTACGAGTACAATAAATAAAATGCAAGATATAATATTTTTTAGTTTATTATTGAAAAATTAGTCAGTCTTTATAAAAATAATACAAAACTCTAATCAAAATACTAGATGACCAAATAATATTCAGTTTGGTAAATCCTTTGAGTTACATTTCGGGTAAGTAGGAACTTGTACTTTAATATCAAACCGAAATGACGATTATGTTGTAATATGAAATCTTGCACTATTACACAAAATCGTTTATAGAACTAAATAACATCAAAATATGGTACACAAGCGTTTAAAAAATGCAAAAAACTTAAAAAATATCAATCTCATTAGGTAGGACTGTCACTCAATGGAACGTAACATATAGATAAGGATGTGTTCACCTACTTGAACAATTTCAAATATCGATTTTTGGCTATAAAGTTATTACATACAAATGAAATAAAAAATAAATGTAAATGATACAGTTGTGCGTGTGTGTGTGTATGTGAATGTATGTGTGTGTGTGTGTGTGTGTGTGTATGTGAATGTGTGTGTGTGTGTGTGTGTGTGTGTGTGTGTGTGTGTGTGTGTGTGCGCGCGTGTGTGCGTGCGTGCGTGCGCGCGCGCGTGTGTGTGTGTGTGTGTGTGTGTGAGTGAATGTGTGTGTGTGTGTGTGTGTGTGTGAATGTGTGTGTGTTGTATTTGTCAATTTCAGTCTTCATTCAGTCAGTGCTTTGACAAAAATCACAGATATATTCCGAAGTCGAGTTATTAGCACAACGTGAGCAATAATATCTTGAGCATATGGTACATTTGTTGCTGAACGCATTAAAAAGTTGATGCATTTTACATTTGTTGCATCGTAAAGTGCGTTTAATTACAGTTTTAATGGACTTCGAGTATTTTTTTTCAGTTTTGCTTTCACCAAATGTCAATGTCTTTGGGAGGGTTATAATATCTAACACTTTTACTTTGCGTTTCTTGGGAATTGGTTCAGCATGGACTTCAGCGGTGACGATATTTGCAATCGGGGCGGAATGTACCGGTTTGGTGTTTTTTGACTGCACTTTCTTACCAAAAGTATGAATTTTTGGGTCAAAACAGAGGCAAAGGCCTCTTCTTATGCCGCAATAACATGACAGGGATCTGTACCGTATGCTGTTTTCCATATCTGATGAAATTTGATGTATTTTCATCGTGCCAATCAACGTGGTGAGGTTTTCAGGTGTAATTGATTTTATGTTATCAATTTCATTGCTAGGTATATAGAAAATGTTGATCAATTTCATGCATTTCGAAAGGGTTTCGTATGCCTGTAAACCATTTTCCACATCTCCGCCAAAGGCCACGCGACGGTCCAAAGCTCTTTTGATAGATCCCCCTATCCCGTCTGCCACTCCTTTTCCATGAGCTGCTTCAGAATAAGACCAGGTGGTATAGTCCAATTTCAACTTTCCAGTAAAAAGGTTCAGAAGATAAAAGTTTTTCTTTTGACGGTACTGAGATGTTGGACCGTCAGAATTAAAATGAATAATTTTGGTCATTGGGTTCGTTTTCTTGATCCAATTTATGACTGGCAACAAATGTGCCCAGATTGCTGCAGGGTCATGGCAATTATTCTCAGATATTGTGCAAAACGACTGAGACTTGTCTGCCCAATAGATCATACCAGTGTGTAATGTGATCTGGTTTTTTGATGACCCAAAGTGAGTTGCTTGAATTTCTTCAGCCATTTTGCAAGTGTAATTTTCTGAAAAATCGCATATTAATAATGCTTCGTCTGGTCTAAGGTTCGTCATGCACTCACGGTACTGCTTTTGCTGGTAAATCCAATTAAAATGGTGTATTTTAAACGTTTTTAAGTATTTTTCGAATGTACTTTTGAGATCTTTTATGGTTCCAACTTTTTTCACTTTAACTGTTTTCTTTGTAGTTATTTCTTTTGATATTTTGTTTTCCGTCTTTGTATATTTGTGATCGATCATCTCCCATTGACTCCATTCAACTATCGCTGTTAAATTTTCTTCCAGAGACTCATATATAATTTCTTTTTCACGGCAATCTTTACATTCGGCGTACATACATTCTTTTGAATTTGTATCACAACATTGAGCTTTTACTACATCTAGGATAGTGTTGTAATTTTTCAAGACTTTGCACTTCTTCAATGCGATAAATAGCATTTCCATGTTGTTGTGCTTAATGCACAAGCAAGTTTCCCTATTTTGGATAGTAGGGCATAATACGAAAAACGGTTTATATTTAAAAAAAGTGGCCAAGCTATACTTTCCACCCTCTTCCCGATAAATTTTGTGTAAATTGGTCACTGTGTCAGTTAAATACCTGATCTGCTCTTTTCTTTTATTAGAAGTACGGCATTGTCTCTTACCAGCTGTCATCCGACTGATGTCGTCTCTAATATAAAATGTTTCAATTTCGTCTTTAACTTTGTTATTGCCACATTTTTTATTTTTTATTCTTGCCGGTCCTTTTAATCCAAATAACTTGGCCACGAAGGCTTTTTTATTGTTTTTCTGTACATCTTCACTTAAAACCATTTGCTTCATTTTTTGCTTTTCTTTAATTGTAGTACACGCCTGATAGGATTTTTTCAAAGTCACTTCCAGTACTTCTTCTCGTGCTTTTAATCTTTCTATTTGATCTTCAAGTTTTTTTACTTTCACCTCAGTTTCTTTTTTTTGGCGGTATAGTCTTTTCCTGTATTTAAATATTATTCTTGCTAATTTTTCATTTTTATCAACCTGAGCTTTGTAGCTTCTTGTAAGTTGTTTAATTCTTTGTTCTTTTTTCTTTTCTGTTTTAACATTCTTTTTAGCTGGGGTCTTTTTTTCTTCTTGGAGTTCTTGTTTTTTTCTTTGTTTCTGTTTCCTTTTTTGATCACGCCAATGTTTTCTTTGTTTTTCTTTCTCTGTTTCAGATAGTTCTTGAACCTTCTTGTTTTTCGATTTAACGTATTCCGCGTGTTTCTTTTTTACTTCATTGTATTTTTCTGGATTTTGTTTTAATCGCTCCCTATATTTTTTCATTCTTTCAGCAGCTGTTAAAGCCATGATATGCTTCACTCCTAAAACAAAATTATTGTATGCACAATTACTAAGGTAAATAACGATTAAGTAAGATAATAAAAAAGAAATTGAGAAATACGCAATAATAACATCTCCTTCTTTTTATCAATATCTACCACCTTCTCTATCAAAAATCACCAACGACAAAAATCTATTGAATAATAAAATCCATTTACTGAGTTTCGCTAAAATCGGTTCAAAATGATGACAAACACGAGTACCAACATACATATATACCAATATGTATGTCGGAGCGGCGGGTATTTTGAAATAATAATCGTGCAAAAAACTAGTCGAGATGTCAAATCGTTGGTATAAATAGGGTGCCTCGCATTTGAAAAAGCAGTCTCTTGTGAGACTCTCAACTGTTCGGAGCTCCGAAACTAAGTTTGGAACATCCAGAAATAAAGGATGAACAACAATTTGGAATTTTACTCTCACATCATGGGTTATGATGATGAGGTGGAACCCTGTGACGTCGGCAGAGCTGACGTCTTCTCTTTTTAAAGAGTTCTAGACCTTCTCCTCCGTCATATAATATACATATATGCGGACAAGCAAAATCTTGGATAGCAAATCCTGAGACACTGCGTGTTTGGTCAATTATAATTTTCGCCCCCTGGTGGACAAAGACCTGACTCTTTCTAGCCACAACACTTTTAGTAACAAAAGTATATTCACTCAAAACCTGTACTTATAACGCGGCCTTAGCGTTACTATGAGTGACTATTCATTCCAATGCGTTACGAAATTTCTCATAGGAGCGTAACGGTTTTCTTGTTATCAAAAACTTTTAAATTTTATTAGTTTTAGCGCGTGTTTTATTGCCTGAGTTTAATTAGTTTAGGAAAAAGACATTGTATTTTAACGAATTAGTCACTAGCACTTTGCATTAGAATGTTACTTACCTTAGAAAACTCAGTCACTCAATGGATAAATGCACCGAACCTCCAAACACGTCCTTTTTAAACTGCAATCCTTGGAGAACTGAGTTACGAAAGATTACACATGGCCGATACATGAACTTTGTAATGTTGCTAGGTAAAATAATTTATTGCTGTTTGGTATAAAATACAAGCGATTTTAGAGATATGACCGTAACTCAATATGAATTTTCCTTTGAGTGCAATATGTGTCCTCGGATAATTTTGCTTTTATTTTCAATATATTGTAAGTTAAATTAAAAAAGAGACAGAAATTACAATTTTAACAAAATTTACAACATTTAAAGATATAAATAGTGTGAGCCATAGTGGAAAAAAAATGTGTAATTGCACATTTAATTCAGCTGTTGTGAAGGGGGACACAGAAAAAACAGCACAATTAGTTATTTGATTATATCATTTAAGTAAATTTAAACTAAAAAAATGCATTAATAATGATTATTTACTGTGCCTAACTTCATTTATTTCAGCAGGGATAACAATTTCTTACACTAAACCTTTAGAAACACAAATTTAGTCCATTTAAACCTGTAGGACATAAGAATTTTTGAATGAGCAACACTTGGAAGAAATGCCCATATATCGACCGTCCAAGTTTAGCCCGCATTCAAAACCGGGATGAATGGCTGTTAGGCTGTTTGCGTTTTGGTGCTACTTTTTTGATTAATTTGTTTTAATTTAAAAACCTGAACGTGAATTCTTTCTCTTCCAAACCAAACCCTAACAGTGTTTCGGCACTACTAGTCCAGTCATGTTGTACAAAAAACCGTGCTTAGTTTGCGTTTATTCCCAACAACCTGGATTTTTGTACAGACCTTAAATACGTCATTACAAATGCTATGTCAAAAGTCCCCATTGATCCCGCTTGTGCGTCCTTTTTTTTCCGAGGTTAAAGGTATTAACTTTTCGTTTTTTGCGTAGGTATATCTATACTAATATTATAAAGCTGAAGAGTTTGTTTGTTTGTTTGTTTGAACGCGCTAATCTCAGGAACTACTGAACCGATATTGAAAATTCTTTCACTAATAGGAAGCTACTTTACTCCTGAGTGCTATAGGCTACTTTTTATCCCGGGAAAATATTTTTATCGCGGAAAAACTTTTTCACGCGGGCGGAGCCGCGAGCACTACTAGTCATTTATATGGTGAGAGCAACCGGAAAATAATAAAAATGAAGTTTGTTGCACTAACTTAGAGGTGGTGTGGGAATATGTGATTAAAATTTAAAAACGACTTTCCTATGGTCTGAAATCGCGATAGCTTGAGAACGGTGCTTCATAAGAAAAAAATATTAATACCTTTTTGTAGAGAATTTTACGATCTATTAACACCCTCTTTTTCATTTACCGGTAACTCTCGCCATTGCAGAGATATACTCAAAAAAACAAAAGTTAGGACCTTAGATAAAAAATAACGCACAAGCAGGATCGATCGGAGCTTTTGACATAGCATTTCTAATGACGTATTTAAGGTCTGTACAAAAATCCAGCTTGTTGAGAATCAATGCAAACTCCAATGTTTATCTTGACCGGACTATTGGACCTCTTCGTGCAGAAATAGACTAAACTTGGGAACCTATCCTGTCGGCCTTGTTATGTGTTATGCAATATATTATAGTGAATTCACTTATACCTACCTCCATAATATGAGGAAACTCACTGTCGGGAAATGTTTTCAGCTGGTTACAAAGTAAAGTTGGTATAGTTTCACTAGTGGTTGGTCTCTCAAATGTAAGAGTCCTTCTGGGCAGGTACCGCCGCAACGTCTACTTCTACCGCCAAGCAGCAGTGCGCATGCACTGTTGTGTTTCGGTTTGACGGACATTGTAGCCAGTGTAACTACTGGACATAATGAGATTTAACATTCTTATGTCTCAGGCAGTGTTGGGCAAATTTTAATCGCAAGAACAATTAAAGATTAACAATTAATCAATTGTAATTGTGAAAACTTACAATTAACAATTAATCAATTGTAATTGTGAAAACTTACAATTAACAATTAATCAATTGTAATTGTGAAAACTTACAATTAACAATTATTTAATTGTTAACTGTATTAATAGCAATTAACAATTAATTAATTTTCAATTGCTTAGTTAATTTTAATTAAAAATTACAATTAATAAAATACTGCTGCATAATATAAAGCCGGTATATATAAATATACAATATACCCGTGTGGTTGCGGGTAGTAGAATAGTGCCCCCCCATATTTTCATATAGTTAAATAAATATGTTGGCAACACATAAAAGACCGATCACAATAATAATCAATAACTTTAAGCCCTCGCGTGCCGGGAGCGTGGATCCACGCTCAAAAAAAGTGTTCAAACTCTGCCGGGAGCGTGGATCCACGCTCGGGCCGATTTCTGCAAAATGTATGAAAACTGAACATCTACAGGTGGTTTCTTTTGAGCTTATTTTTTGTTTCCATTGGATGCAAATCTTAATCATATATGAGAATTGAGAAAAGTGGCCGCCATTTTGAACTTCTTTGTTTTGAGGCCGATTGACCTCAAAATCGATACCTGGACATGGATTTAAGTACAAAAGACGGCTCCAATGTTAGAATTGAAAAAAGTGGCCGCCATTTTGAATTTCTTTGTTTTAAGGCCAATCGACCTCAAAATCGATATCTGGGCAGGCCTTTAGGTACAGAAGATGGTTCCAATGTTAGAATTGAAAAAAAGTGGCCGCCATTTTGATTTTCTTTGTTTTAAGACCAATCGACCTCAAAATCGATATCTGGGCAATGCTGTATGTACAAAAGACGGATCCAATGTTAGAATTGAAAAAAGTGACCGCCATTTTGAATTTCTTTGTTTTAAGACCAATCGACCTCAAAATCGATATCTGGGCAAGGCTGTATGTATAAAAGACGGATCCAATGTTAGAATTGAAAAAAGTGGCCACCATTTTGAATTTCTTTGTTTTAAGACCAATCGACCTCAAAATCGATATCTGGACAGGCCTTTAGGTACAGAAGATGGTTCCAATGTTACTTCATCACCATCATCTATCATTTTTATAAGTATCTAATTTTGATGTGATTGCGTATTTAAATTGTTAAATTAGTAAAATTACAACCTCGATTTATTCTGTTTGGCTAAAGACAAACCCAAATATCTATCTTAAATCCCATTAGTCTTAAAACCAAACGATTTTGAGGTCGATTGGTCTTAAAACAAAGAAATTCAAAATGGCGGCCACTTTTTTCCATTCTTACATTGGATCCGTCTTCTGTACCTAAAGGCTTGCCCAGATATCGATTTTGAGGTCGATTGGCCTTAAAACAAAGAAATTCAAAATGGCGGCCACTTTTTTCAATTCTAACATTGGAACCATCTTCTGTACCTAAAGGCCTGCCCAGATATCGATTTTGAGGTCGATTGGCCTTAAAACAAAGAAATTCAAAATGGCGGCCACTTTTTTCCATTCTAACATTGGATCCGTCTTCTGTACCTAAAGGCTTGCCCAGATATCGATTTTGAGGTCGATTGGCCTTAAAACAAAGAAATTCAAAATGGCGGCCACTTTTTTCCATTCTAACATTGGATCCGTCTTCTGTACCTAAATGTCTGCCCAGATATCGATTTTGAGGTCGATTGGCCTTAAAACAAAGAAATTTAAAATGGCGCCCACTTTTTTCCATTCTAACATTGGATCCGTCTTCTGTACCTAAAGGCTTGCCCAGATATCGATTTTGAGGTCGATTGGCCTTAAAACAAAGAAATTCAAAATGGCGGCCACTTTTTCCATTCTAACATTGGATCCGTCTTCTGTACCTAAAGGTCTGCCCAGATATCGATTTTGAAGTCAATTGGCCTTAAAACGAAGAAATTCAAAATGGCGGCCGTCTATGCCAAATCTCACAATGTTTCTGAATATTTTAGTGACCATTGATCCATAATAAATAAGTAAATAAATAATTTCAAAATTCGTACTAAAAGAATTTTATGGTGTATAAATTGGAACCTCCTTTACATCTAAAATCCGATTTTTTCAAATGTATGGGCGGCACGAAAGCATTTTTTACGCAAACTGAGCCCGGCATTCCAGGGGTTAATCAAACATGATTAGATAGACAATAACGATTTAAAACTTCTTGTAATAATTTAAATTACACTTCAGTACCACTCTCTTCTCGAACATGCTGTCTGACAGTTTGTGACTCTTTGGCAGATTTGTCATTGTTGCAAATGAAAAAAGGCGTTCCACTGCAGCTGATGATGGCAAAGGTGTGTTGTATTTAATAAAAATACTTTTTATCTCAAAATATCTATTGAGAAGTTGCATATGTTGGCATTCCTCAGCTAAATAATGTAAAATACCTACGCTGTAGAAATATTTATCAATGCTGTTGCATTGTTATGCATAAAAATAAACACATATTGAAAGGAAATATTCATTTTTTTATCTACTAGCAGTTTTTTTTTATTTAGAAAGAAAGATTTAGGAAAAATAAGCTATACTTACAGCCTTTGACCACTTTTTTATTCGTCTAAAGTCCAATACTTATAGTTTAATTCTCCTTAATCTTTACTAATTTGATTTGATACATAAAGTTAATTGTTAGTTTTAATTGTTTCATTAATCAACTAAAAAAGTTAATTGTAATTATTTTAATTGCGAGTTACAATTAACACAGGTTAATCAAATTAATTTAATTGCAAGATGCAATTAAAAGTTCAATTGCGATTAATTTAATTGCAATTACTTTTTTAGTCAATTAACAAGATAATTGACAATTAATTGATTAATGCCCAACACTGGTCTCAGGATGACAAGCTCAGTGAAATGCCACACAGTACTTCGTAACTCACGGTGCTGGATGGTGTTGCTACTGTTTATGGGTGGTCGTATCGCTTACCGTCAGGCGGCATGCTCGTCTCGTCATTCGATGCAATAAAAAAAAATGAAAATCGAGCTCGTGAATAATTTTACAACTAAATTACCATCAGTATAATTCATAGCGTAATAACATTTCATATGAATTAGCATAGTCTTCCTAGAGGTAGATGAAGGTCGTGTGTATTTATCGTATAATTAGTTTGGTCGCACCGCGTCGTTGCGCGTCGCTCTTGCGGAACGAGTTTTCGGCTCGCAGTACATTGGAAGTGTATACTCACTCGTGTGTGTAAACCAGTTTTTAGGAATATATGTAATTACAGTATATGCCTGCGGTTTGTTATGAAAACTCATTGGGGAAGCGAGTGTTCTTTTTTTATATTGTGAAAGTGTTTTGATTTATGGATATTGGATACCTAGGCGTGCTGTAACGGTTGAACAGATTTGCTAGGATAGTGGTTTGCTATGATGATACGGTTTCATGAAATTCATTTTCAGAGAACATAATGATTCTGCATATTTTATTAATATTAATTTATTCAAAGAAAAAAATCTATAGCGCCGCGTTGCGTCAAATACTATTTATTAGATTTAATGCAATGTATACCAAGATACTAGAACCAGGTATTCATATTGTCACTAAGTTCCCACGTTTTAAATTTAATTTTTATATATCTTTATAATATATATATTATTCTGTGCGCGTGTATGTCACTAAACTTCTCCTAAACAGCTGGACCGATTTTAATGTTTTTAACACGCATTTATTAGCTTCAGACGTATGTATGCCTGTATCTATGTAACTTACACTTTGAACATGATTTTGATCCACTTCAAAACGTCGGATTAAATCGAAATTTGGCATACTTATCAAGGACCGATGGCAATACGATATTTTAAACTAAAAATACGTTTTTATAGAAATCAAACTAAATAAATAATACCTAAGTTTTGCTTGTGCTTCAATAGATTGCGTCAGCATAGAATTAGATCGCGCTATGGTTTACAAGCAAGCGAAACTATATAAGTTAGCATTTTTAAAAATCCTACTTGTTTTTTAGTGAATTCAAAAATAAGTAATAGTTTATATAAACTAAGAAACGCGCGTTATAAAAATCCAACTAAAAAAAGAAAATTATTTTTAAAAAACTTGTATTGAGAATAGTGTAAATATGAAAAACATGTATTTTATTGTAAAAAAAAAAGCGTGGGTGCATGGTGTCAATAGTTATAATTTATAAATATTTTACTGTCAGATAATATGAGTAGAAGAATTATCATTCTGGATTTTTATAAAACGTGTTTTTTAGTTTTTATAAAAACTATTATTTATTTTTTTGTGTCTTCATATGGATTCGAGGATGGTTTAGATTTACGATTCTGTCCGGGAAAATGTATAGCGGGACTTTTATCCAGAAAAACAAAACCTTTCGTGCGGGCGAAGCCGCGGGCAAAAGCTGGCGTTCCTATAAAACAAACTGCATCCATTTCTTGAGGTTTCGTAATAAACGGTGGTGGACTCTAGGTCCTAATACAATATAAGATGAGATTTCTCACGTACAATTTACTAAAGATTTTGTGATGTTTCATTGTATGGCAATTCATACACAGCCGTTGTTTTTGCGTTTGAAAAATTCCATGTGGAATCTAAATCATCATAATCAGGTACCGCTCCATACTGTCGTACCACAACAAGGACATTATACAAAAAGCGTAATTGCATACACGTGCATGCACGTCAGTTGAAGTTATAGTGTCATCTTTACGATATTTCATGAGTGCTTCGCGTACGTTGTCGTGAAAATGTACTCGTTATGCCTTTTTGTTAATCGGGACTTGGGTGTTTGTAATATATTTATCGTTTAAAATTATTTCAATCACGACGTTAGTATAACATGTAGAATGCGATTTTGTTTTTCACTCAAAATGAGTCGTGATTCACTCTGCTGAGAACATGTTTTTGAAGATCCGGATGGTGACGCCATCGCCTCTATAGATGCGATGTCACTAACCGACTTCAAACGCAATAATAAATTCGTAACATTTGAAACGCGACATTCAATCTCCCAAAATCTGAATAAATCTCAGGGGAAACCCAGTTCTCGCGTCGGTATAATTGTGTTCAAGTATTCCTCTTCTGTTTGTCCCTAATTTCGGTGCCTTTGAATATATTATGGAATTGGTATTTATTTGGCGTAAGCACAATAAAGGAGATATCTCGCCAGAGTCTGGTTCACGGGTACTTACCCCAAGGGCTAAGACGAAGCAATGCTTAACCCTAAGCGGTATGCGACCAACGTGGTGGAATCACGGGTCATTAATTTTATGGAGGGAGGCCTTTAATTAATAACAGCACATTAAAATCAATCACTTTTTACCCGAGTGCAAAAGAAGGAGGGTTATTGCGCGTATTGACTGTGATTGAAGTTTTTATCAGAAAGGAGGCGTGTAATGGGCAAAGCTTTTGTGGTATTAATGGTTGACGCGCTACCTATTTCCACCCATAGAATTGTGTTATTATTCTAAGTTTCCACCACATATTGTACCTATTAGTCTGAGCAACATCTTAAAAAACGTGAAAAATAGAGATAAAGGGCCTAAAAGTATGGCTCGCAGCGATGGCTCATTCGATTCGTAATCACCTCTAGAAAAATGCTTTTTAAGGATTTTCGTGCAGGTTAAAAATTGCAATTGTTATTAACAAAATAAGATGAAAAAAAAATGATATTTCGTTTTTTGTTAATAACTCGTAAAATATTAACATTTAAGCAATTTTGAAAAAAGCTCGTTAAAGAGGAGGAAAATTTCAATAAAAAAGCCCTGACTCCAGGAATTCTATCTCCATTATTTATAATTTTAATTAGACGTTGAAAATAGAGGACTCCGCGCGGCAATTACGGCATGCGCGCGCTGCCGCCAAAAGTGAGTTCAGCAATAAAAATAATTTATTTATAACATAAAATGTGATTTTAAAAATTTGTAAAAAATCTAGTATCTTAACACTTGAAAGAATCGCGCCCTGAAGAAAAAAAAGTTTAATCACCATTTTTCAAAAAGTTATTCAATTGTTAACTAACCAATTTTTTCCCAATCTCCATTGGCATAAACAATGTGATGAAAGGTATAAATAATTGGCCTACAAATTTTAAACTTCGTGATGCCCTTCTGATACATGTACCTACTTTATAAGATCCTGCGGTAAATTTTTATTAAAGTTTATTTAACTTTTGGTATGATATGTTAGTAATTGATGCCACTTATACTCAGTTTTGTTTACAAAACGTATGGGACAGTTCAATCAGTGACTTTGTTAGAAAATTTACTCGAATTAACAGCCTTGCATTTCATGCTGTCAATAATATTGCATATGCACTAACTCACTTCTGATGTGAAGTTTTTCCGGGATAAAAGCGGGACTTTTATCCCGGAAAAACTTTTTAATGCGGGCGGAGCCGCGGGCAAAAGGTAGTACATCCATACATTCTTACAAACTTTCGCCTTTATAATATTAGTAGGATTATATATATTATATTTTATTTATTGTGGCTCGTAGATTAAACCCCGTGCATATCGTTATTACGTAAATGATAATTTAGATTAAATATAAATAAACAACTATCCGTCGCTCTACCCTCGGTCGCGTGGAATGCGTGACGAGGATCGCGTCACGAGCGTGCATCATCGTGAGGTCACCGCGGTACGATGCGCATGCGCAATTATTCACACAGATTCAACCCGCGGCCCGCGAGGCAACAGTGACCTCATCTCGCACCACCGTGATACTTCCGCGGTGTTAACCAACGAACGTCTGTACTGAAATATGAATGCAACGCTGTGGTTGTTCGATGATGTTTTATTCTCTAATGGTAATTAACAAATCAACCTTCTATTCATGGATTATTATTAGATTTTACGTGGTTTGATATCGTTTATTAAAGTTATTATTTTTAGCTATTGCGAAGATATATATATTCGTGAATTTGCGATTGAAATAAGTGGATAGCGTTAAAACATAAATACATAATCGAGAGTGTAATTAACAATTAGCAATTTCAAATAAATGTTTTTCTTCGTTGCTTTAGACGCCAGTTTCACATTTAATACGCGGTACTTAAACCTGGTGAAGGTGGAAAAGTGCATTTACTTTTTGCAGTGCCTTCGAGCGACCACACCGAGGCCAGCACCACATAGAAGTGCCCTTGAGCCAGTTACTTAGCTTTTTTCACGAGCGCCGTAATCGCTCCTCTGCTGCCATTGTAAAAGGCGACCAGTGACTACTCTAATTAAAAAAAGTAGAGGCACATTCTAAGTAGTTTTTCATCCAGCGTGTACTTACATAGGTCGGTTCGATGAGGATGATACCATTATCGAGCAGTTTATGTGTGGTACATTTGCTCTTCGTGTCCTTTGGTTGCAAAGATTGTTGAACTTTGGCTATCACTTGACAGCATGACCTCGTTGTGTTAATGTCTCTTCTTATACAATGTGACTAGGCAAAAATGATATTATAATACGTATCTTTAAACGATATGTCATATTTACGCATTTTTTGGATTCGTGTCATCATAGGTAATCGTTCTCTAGCTATAATCCAAAAACAACAATGCAAACACAGCTTGTTATATCATTAATTTCTTGTTACACAATAGATTTTGAATCTTTGCTGTGCAGAGGGAATTTAAGGATTATGCAGCATGAGAGATTTGGGTCAGAATGGATGGGTTGTACTCCAATTTTAAGACAAAGCCCGTGCTCTGCAGAATGTATGCACTACAGAGATAGCTTGAGACTTAATCACAGAGCTGTAAGTGCATTGATAAGTAAAACACGTGTACCTGGCGTCAGTCTTTAAAGCAGGTGTACAATGTACTATCAGAGAAGACTTTTCATTGGCTTTAGTCATTATTATAGTCATTTGTATAAGCTGTAAGATCTGTACAACCAATAAAATAAAACGATTATGTTTACAGTGAGTAACGGGAGACGTAGATGCCGTAGGGTTTACTTCTTAGTACTAGCGCGGAGTCTAGACTTTCTGCTCAATATGGCGATATGTTCGACTCTTACCATATCATAGCACGAAACACACGTGGCCTTGCTGCACCTCTGCCTTCACTTTTGGGGAAAAGGCGTGGGTTGTTTGTTTTGTCCGGAACAGGAATTTGCACTCAATGTTGCTTGAGGCTTAGTCCCTTGATATGGGACCCTAGTTAGTTCACCGGATTGTCTGTGCAGTGACTGGAATTCTGCCTACTGCATAATGGCTGCAGTTGTAAATAAAAATTCCCCGCGGTTATCTATCGCGGAGAACTTGACACAAAAACGCGATGTCGGTTGGCCAACACATTTTTTCTTGCAGTTTCCACTGATGCGGGACAGGGTCACGTTTTATCGTCCGTGCCCAGGACGCCCGCGCACCACACCGCCGCGCCAGGTGGTTATCGTGACGTCACAATGATAATTGATAACAGTAGTATTGCCTAATGTGGCGGTTAAGTGGAGAGACAGTTGCGTAACTCATGAAACAAGATGGCAGGAGCGACTGAATCATGTTGATTAAATAAAATTAATATGACATTTTTATTCATATAGTTTTCAAGTATGATAAGAGAAAGCAATGAGGTAGTAAGTAGCTATACAATTGACACATTTGTTCATAATTTAATGGTAAAAGTAAGGTGAAATGCATGATTAGCTCCCGTGGTGAGCAAGTAATGAGAGACGCACTAATCATTCTATTGAAATATCCAAGACATAAGACTAATAATATCTTAGTGCGCAGCGAGGTTATTGGGTGTCTTTATTAGAAAAGAAATATACATATTTAATACTAGCTTTTGCCCGCGGCTCCGCCCGCATTAAAAAGTTTTTCCGGGATAAAAGTCCCGGTTTATATTTTCCCGGGATAAAAAGTAGCCTATGTGTTAATCCAGGACATGATCTACCCGTGTACCAAATTTCATCGAAATCCGTTCAATAGTTCTTGCGTGAAAGAGGAACAAACATCCTTACATCCATACATCCAAACATCCAAACATCCATACATTCTTACAAACTTTCGCCTTTATAATATTAGTAGGATTAAAAGCAATAATAATAGCGCTGTTTCAATGAAACAATATAGGACGATAATAAAGGCATCCATTGTTATCTAGAATAATGAAGGTCGGAGTAAAGTAATTAGAATACATGCTGGTTGTTTCAAGCCGTCTGTAAACGTCACTAAGTACTTATTGGTTCATATTTGTGTGGGTTGTGTTTCTGATGACTTTAAAAATACCCTTACTTAAGTCAATCTTTCTGGCTGGCTTAAAGTTTATTTGCTCAGCCTCACTCTTATACCTTTCGTAACCATTTATTCTGTAAAAATAATAACCGTCACATCGCTCTTTATTCGCTATATTCTCAGTTCAATATGATCGGGAGAGCTATAAAATAATATATTTAGTAAATCTATGCTTATATAACATTTTGACGCTTACAAATGGTTTAAAAACAACCTGCCGTAGCACTTAAAACTTATTTCATTAGCATTTGAATGGTATTTAAGTACAAAGGAGCCTTTAGTTTAGCCATCTCACAATTGGAATTTTAATGAAATATATTAATTGCAAATTGGACAAAGATTTTTTTCGTAGTTTTCAATCGCTTTAGTTTTTTATACGGTGTTTTTTTGTTCCTAAGGTATGATAATCGAATTTGAGCTTTAGAACCTATGGAAACATTTTTTTTAATAGAGCTGACGACGCTTTTCTGTCGTAACTAAAACGTGCAATAGTTTGATACTTGTATGTATAAATATGGGCGCTAAAACCATACCCAGAGCGCACGCAGGCTCTTAGGATACGAAAAGTAGGTTGTTTTGAATTGTGATTACGATACTTCATACCTTCACACGTTAGGACGATAGTCTACGATAAAATTTCTGAGTTTTCGGAACATGACATCGCTTATAACGCGCTAGGGTTATTACTAGGTATATCAGTTTTATTATCGGTTATGATTAATGTATATTTCCAGTAGACACAACATTATTTATACCGCATATCTATTATAATTTAGTGACGTGTCTGCCCACGTTATGTATACATATCATATCCTTTGCTAGTTATTAGTTACAAAATGTTACCGCATTTTGTTATATGACCACACACGCTGTAGATTCTACCAACATGTCTGACCCATCCTCATGTTGTAATCTTCGTAGATCGAAACCTGGTTATAACATTAAATTTCACGGCTCCGTGTCTCTTGTATTGTCCGCATTTCACACCCACGACATATTATACTCCAGGTTATTATTTTCTTTTATTTTTCTTATGGCATCGAATGACGAGACGAGCATGCCGTTCACCTGATGGTAAGCGATACGACCACCCATAAACAGTAGAAATACCATCCAGCACCTTGAGTTACAAAGTACTGTATGGCATTCCACTGCGCTCGTCATCCTGAGACATAAGATGTTAAGTCTCACTATGTCCTGTAGTTACACTGTATTTGTTATTATTACGAAGACATACTAAGTAGGTACAAACTTGTGCGATTATACTTTGTGCCAGAAGGTGACAATGAGGAAGCATCAGGGGATAGACGTAACTATGACGGCACAGTGAAAAAAAATGCAGCCCTATCTTTCATAGTTCTCAAGTTATAGTTTTTATGCATGGATCTGTAGGATATAAAAAACGCGAATCCCAACATAGTAACGAACTACGTAGCCGTCTATAAGTTTATGCGTGCGGTCACGTGGCCGCCGCTAAACGGTTCCATCAACACTTGTCGACACGTGGCGCGTCGCTATACGGTAGTCTGTATAGATGTAATCTAGACTAGATTGTGTATGAGTGTTGCTCATTTCGCTTGGTATTGTGAATCGTGTGTGATACGTAGATTTCCTCTAGATTGTAATGTTCTGAATGAGTGCCAATTTATACATAAATTTGATGTCAGCCTATCATAATACTCAATGTGTACAAATTCCGATTAAAAGTAAATCTTATAAATTATTCCGGAAAGTATTATTTTGTTTGATCGATGTGGTATTGGTCCCGATTTAGAACAGTCTAAATATAATGTGATTACATGACTAAAGTCAGATCGACAACGCCGAAGTTTAAATTATCTTACAGATTGCACATTAAATAGATTAATTTTCAATTGGAAAATGTTTTACAATTCTGGAGGCGATAATGCATTATTACTAAAAGTAAACATTAAAACATTCTTTTTCGAGATTAGAAGGAATAAAATAAGTTTAGTCACAAAGCTGGGTTAATCGTTGAATAATTAATTCATCTTTACGTCTGTATCCGCCGATAAATCCACTTAATTAATTATTATTACATATTATTTTGTGATAAATTATATTATTATTACATGTTAGTCTATTTTTGTTGTGTGTATATTTGTTATTATATTACTAAATACTGCCTTCGCGGCGTAGTTGTATTACGGTACGACTGTAACTGCTGAGGTCTTTAGTTCGATACCCGGGTCGGGCAAATGTTGTATTTTTCTATTCAGTATGAGCCCGGAGTCTGAAGTTTGTGCCCGATATGGCGATAGGGTCGCACCCTATCACATCATGGAACGGAATACGCACGGATAAAGTGGGTGCACTATTTGCGCCTCTGCCTACCCCTTCGGTGATAAAAGGCGTGTAAATATGCGTATGCGCATATTACCAAATCGTGGTGTCTCTAGGTTGCGATAGTCCATTTGTTTATTGTTACAGTTCTTAATATATAATTTGGAGGCATTTGTATTATGTATTTAATTTTCGAAATAAATTTATATTTCTATTAATAATAGCATCCCTTTAGTTCGTTTAAGTTGAAACCCTTTCAGAAGAACCCTTTGCGAGGACACAATAGGCCTGGGAACGTATAAAATATTAAACCCTTCAAATGTATGCCAGGTGACAATGACCTTCGTCAGGTCGCCAAAAGCGTAAACGGCGGGCGTCGCGTGACGAAAACATGTTGCGACAATGTCATTGCCGTGTGGGGGGTTAGACTATTGAATGTTGAGAACAATTACGACAAAAACAATAGACTAGATTGTTGTCTACTGTTTAGAGAAATCTAGATCGACCTGCGACGTAATAATGTATTTCAGTAATCGGTTGGCTTGTTTTGTACTTGGTATCAAGAGGCCGCCTTATTCTCTCTTCAAAGGCATCATTCATCTTATTAAGTATTTAAACCATAACCTACCATACATTTCAATGTTTTACAATGATAGTTATTCAAAAACATTTGAGGACTTGTGTACCTAGAAGTGGGCACGTGAACATTCAGTAATCATCATTACGCTGCGTAATTATTTTCATAAAAGCAATCCAGGTTGTCGTTTACTCTAAATAACACCAAAATACATTCCTCAAATTGCTCGTAAAAATAATTCTAGCTGAAGCCAATAAAGCCGATCGTAAAGAAAGTTTACTCGAAATGTAGAATATAAAATTTGTCGCAATTTCTTGTAGTAATAAAGATAATTTGCGCCCGTCGTTGGGCGACGTGTCGGCTCCGCGCGGTGTAATGTGCCAGTCGGATTGTTCACCCGACACTTGGGCAAACATCGGCCGACACGCTCCATTGTGACGTCTAATACAGGCGCGATAACAGCCGCGAGATGTTTTGTGCAAGCGCAAATGCTCTGCCGGCACTCGGTCAAGTCGCGACTCGCAACCAACGCCTTGACAACACGACAGATGGCAACACAATGGGGCTGTATCAATTGTAATTAACTTTTGTGAAAACCAAGCGGACTAACACTGTTGGTCGATATGTCTGTTAATTAAGTACATAGATGATATTCCTTTCTCTAATGAATATTTTTTAAACCATTTTGTTTTTTCAGATCATCCTTTCTGCCTTCCTTTTAGTTAGTTACATTTTGTTTAAGTAACAAGAAGAAATAGTAGGTAATTTGCAGCATAATGTTTTATTGAAGCGTTTCAAAAGACATCATTAGCAACGAAGACAGTTTTCATAAAACGTGACTTGAAAAAGTGTGCACGTTGTTTCAATTCAAATACGAATTTCCTTGTACAGTTCTGAGTGGTGGAGAAAATCGCGAAAACAATAATAAAAAGTGCGCGGGAAACGTGTGTGTCGAATTAACTCGGCCTCGGCATTGTGCGCGCGACGTGGTCAAAGTCGACGCACCGGCCGACGAGCGACGAGATTATGAGATACGCACTTATAATGCAGCTGAGTCCTGAGGCGTGGGTGACGCTCCAGAGCTTAGCATGGAAATGTCATGTGGCACCTACTGCGATCGGACACACTTGTTTCAGTTTGATGTGCAATTCATTTTACCAGTATGGAAAAACATACATGTATATGTTTCGTCAGTTTTGTGGCTTTCTTCGGGATATGAAATTTATATACGAGTATAAAATGGTATCGATTTCAGTTTTATAAAAATTACTTGAGATGATTGTTAGTTTTGTCTGTCTCTTTATAAACTGTTACAATTATTTCTGAACGTTACAAACACCAGACTTGAACATTCTTTGTAAACACTCGGAATGAGATGTTTTGGCAGTAGGTACCTAACGTCGAGTCTCAATAGTCATGTTAACTGACTGGCGATTGAATTGTATGTTGTGCCAATGTTTGCCGATAACGCAGTTTCCGCCTTTTGTTCGCGCTCGGAATCGCCGTGAGACTCTGAGATGAGACGCTTGCGTGCGCGGGCATTGTTACACAGTTTTATCATTATTAACCGCGAATTATTGTAACTATGTTTTACTACATAACTAACAGTAAGAGGTGAAGCTTTAAAAATGTATTCTGTCTTCCAAACGGTCTTATGTATTCTTTTTTTTTAATAACTAGGTAATCGATCGCAGATGTCCAGTTTGAATTGGTGTATTGCCTGAATAACAGCGATAAATTTTCAATGATCGTCATTTTTTGTTTATACATATACATACATATACACTCACGCCTTCTATCTCTGAAGGGGTAGGCAGAGCCGCAACAAGTGCACCCACTTTTCGCCATTATTCCGTCCCATGATGAGATAGGGGGCGAGCCTATCGCCATATCATGCACAAATTCCAGACTCCGAGCTGATACTGAATAGAAAAACTCAATGTCACTTTATCTGACCCGGGGATCGAACCCAAGACCTCAGCATTGCAGTCGTACCGTAACACAACTACGCCACCGAGGCAGTTTTTGTTTAATCAAATCAAATCAAATCAAATCATTTATTCGCTTGTGATACATAGGTGGTTACAATGTTGGTATAGTACTTATGCTAAGTGCTCTATGATCAGCCTCATATTGGCATACAAGCGTGGCTTTAAATATTTTAACTATAATATAATCATTAAGCCAAATGGAATTTTATATAATAATATTGTAGCAAAATATAAAATAATTAATATAAAATAAAATTATGTCAAACGTAGATTTACTTATATTATTAGATTGCTAAAATGTCAAATTATTTAATATACAAATTAGAAGTTCTTTATAATACAAAATTTATAATATATATATAATCAAAAGAATTTATTTATTGTGCCTGTAGAAGTTCTAATGTCACATAATATAATATTAATTAAAAATGTCATTTACAAAATCTAACACACCATAATAACATTTGTTATGTAGAAGTTTCATCAATTCTCTTTTGAATTTGTCCAGACTAAGGTTTTTTAAAGATTTAGGTAACTTATTGTACAACACTGGAGCCATATAGAAAATACTTTTACGGGCTAATGCTGTATTACATTTGAGTGTACATAATTTATTTGGGTCTCTTTGTGGTCTTTTGTAAACTTTTGAGGCTTGTTCAAACAAATTTAGGTTGGACTTTACGAATATACACACTTCATACAAGTATAGAGATGGTAACGTTAGTATTTTGTGCTTTAAATAGTAAGGTTTACAACTATCATCACTTTTTAATCCAAACATTGCTCTTAAACATCTTTTTTGTGCTTTAAAAATAATGTCCCTGTCTGTTGCATTTCCCCAGAAAATTATTCCATATCTTAAATTAGATGCTACTAGTCCATGATATGCAGCCAATAGAGTACTAGTATTGGTAATAGTAGCCAGCTGTTGCAGAGCATATGCAGCTTGACTAATTTTTTTTGATAATTTTTCAATATGCTGTTTCCATTTTATTTTGCTGTCTATGATTAGTCCTAGAAATTTTGTGGTATTTACTTCTTCGACAGCTTGACTATTATAATTTATTCTAAGATGATTTTGGCTGGTTTGCCTTTGACTAAAGGTCATCATTTTGGTTTTTTCTATGTTTGCCTTAAGATTGTTTTCACATAACCAATGAATGATGGAAATCAGGGTGTTATTAATATCTTGTTCAAATGTTAATTTATTTGAACATCTAATAGAAACTGTACTATCATCTGCAAAAAGTGAAATTGGATTAGGGGTTGCACGAGGTAAGTCATTTATGTAAAGAATAAACAGTAATGGTCCCAATATGCTCCCCTGCGGTACACCGTATAGAACCGTTCGACTGTTAGATATATATGTATCTTCTTTTTTTGTTTTAAGATTTTTGATAGTTCCGTATATTGTTTACGTCCTTTAAGATAAGATTCTATGAGATTCAATACGTTTCCTCTTATACCATAAGCTTGTAATTTATTTAGTAGTATATCGTGGTGTACATAGTCGAAGGCTTGGGTCATATCCATATATATAGCACATACTGGGGTTCTTTTATCAACATTAGACATTATGAATTTTAAAAAATCATATATAGCTAAGTTAACAGATTTATTTTGTCTGAAACCTTTTTGCTCTTTGGCTAATATGTTATTTTTTTCTACATAATTATTAATTTCTTTATAAATATATTTTTCAACGATCTTCGAAAATATCGACAGCAGTGCTATAGGTCTATAATTTCCCATACACTCTTTATCACTTTTTTTAAAAACAGGTTTTATTTTAGCTACTTTTAAGATTTCTGGAAAAACTCCGTATTCAATACATAAATTGATTTATTATTGCAAAATAATTTGTAGTAGGTAAATATATGTAAGCGTGGATAATTTTTTTGCAATGCTTTTTAGTATTCACAGCTTACCAAGATTGGGAACTATAAGTTACAATTTTTTTTTATAAATGGAATATTTTTCTAAAATGCTGCCGCACACTCTATATGATGTTAACAAAGTGTGTTATTCATATTGTTGTATTTGATGAATCATGCTTCAGAGTCTGTCTGTTCAGCGGTACGAATGATAATATAAGCTATTACTGCAAACAATAAATGTAGATGTTATCGGGTAAAGTTTTGTATACTACTGTTATTCTGTGTACAATTATGTTAATAACGAAAAAGTTTAATTCGACCATTTCACGTTTATTTTATTAAAGTAAATTTTCTAGAATATATCACCGCAGGAGAGCGTTCGTTCATGCGGCGGTAGGTCAGACTATTGGTGACAATTCTTTTATCCCGTTGCCTGAGGTCGCACAGTAGTTAACCGTTAGATGTCACGTGTACATTTCGTCCTATAGGTATGTCGCGGTTGACAGCGCGGCGGTGCAGCGGGCTCGTCTCGCCCGAACGCCCTTGAGTCCGATGTGTATGACATGGATTCCTCTGACCGACACTTTTGTTTCCTCCATTTCGCATTCCTTATTCGTACGCACGTCGCTATACATATCTGATGAGGATAATTAAGTAGGTAGGTGTTGATTGCCAAATTATATCGGCGATTTAAGCTTTACTAACGATTTATAATGTAAGTTTTAATATTTAGCATTTCTTTTTGTCTAAGACTATAACTGAATTATAATAATATGATTCGCAAGGTTTTCATTTGTTTGTAGACGTCGCTGCTCATCAACTATAGCAACACCATTCAGCCAATTGCATACATTACCTACACTATTCTGTCTTACGATTAAGTAGTTGTTTTGACTATCTCTACATATGACATAGTTAATATACAACACCCAATCATTATTGATAGATGATGGTGAGGTTATTCACGTCTTAGCAGCTGACCTTGATCAAAGATCTGCTCACAACCGGTTGCCAAGTTCACTTGTTCAAAAACAAATTGGTGGTAATTTGGTGCGCGCGGGACCGTTAGCCACCGCTGCTGCGACCCTCGTGAGTAGCATGTGACCTCGATGCGGCGCGGTACGGCCTGGGCCTGTTTGTTGTCACGTATCCATGGACACGCGCACGCGAGGGTTGCCCGTGGGAAGCTCCTCGAGGGTGCATTATGACTCATATATTAATGTGGTTTTTTACCTGGTCTGTTGGGGACAGATGTTGTAAGGATAATGGTGTGATAGGGATGGTTGAAGCACAGCGAGTTAAGGTAAGTTGTGAAACGGAAGGCCGCGTGTTCATTTCTCACGTTGCATTGACACAAAAAAATGTCAATCGAATATATCTGTTGGGTATATTTATTACGAGTCTTGGCTTTTGTTTATGTAGGCGAGATAATAATATTAATAGAAATGTTTTTATTTTATTTACGGTGGTGGATAAGTCACGTGGTTATTTGCATCTTAGGTAACATGCCTTCCTTTCAAAGGCTCTTAGTATTTACAAAACATAAAGCTTTATAAGGAAATTCTTAGAAATTTGCATAGTATAATTAGGATATTAAAACAAGATTCCGCATTAATTTAAATATTCTCTTCCATTCACTGCTATGTTATATTTTTGATGTTGTTTTTTAGTTCTTACTAGCTTATGCCCGCGGCTCCGTCCGTATTAAAAAGTTTTTTCGGGATAAAAGTCCCGCTTTTTATTTTCCCGGGATAAAATGTAGCCTATGTGTTAATCCAGGACATGATCTACCCGTGTACCAAATTTCATCGAAATCCGTTCAGTAGTTTTTGCGTGAAAGAGTAACAAACATCCATACATCCATACAAAACATTACATACTTTCGCCTTTATAATATTAATAGGATTAATGATTAAAGATGAGACAAACAAATCTTAATTTCAAGCGGCGCGACTGTCCTCAGGTAGAGATGCCATTAGGCATCTCTACGTTAAGTTTCATAATGATTAGTAGTATTTAAGATTTATAGGGGCTATAAAACTATACTAGACGTGACTAGACAAGAAATAGATAAAATGTGCTCATCATAAAAAAAAATCAAAGGATACAAATAGTGACAGGAATTGTACGTTACATAACTAGAGGCACTCGGGTGGCGTTGCCACATCCTACGCGGACTCGCGAATTGAACAAAAAATACAGAATTGAATGAAAAAAATTTGCTCATTTTGCTAGTATCAATTTTGTGTGTCCGACCACTTAGCGCGAGTGATGTCATCGCTCTACTATCTAGGTGGATATACAAAGTGATTTTAAACGGGGTTGTCACGACAAATTTATGATTTCTAGTAAGTCATATTTATGATTTTTACTGGTGGTAGGTCTCTCATATGTAAGAGCCCGTCTGGGTGGGTACCACCGCAATGTCTATTACTACCGCCAAGCAGCAGTGCATGCACTGTTGTGTTTCGGTTTAAAGGGCATTATAGCCAGTGAAACTACTAGACATAATGGGACTTAACATCTTATGTCTCAGGATGACGAAGCTGTCCTGCCAACCGGCGAAAATCCCGACGTGTGGTCGTCGTGCCAGAGTGGGAGACTGGGGTGGATCCCGACGACTGCTCGCGGGGGGGCACCGGGGGCCCTTCCGTGCTTTACGCCGACTCCCCATGATGCCGTCTGCCCGCCTTGCACTCTATCCGTCCTCTTTCTCGAGCGTCGTTTTGGCCTACCACACCCATTCCCAACCCATCCCAAACTCAATATAAAAACGAATGAGAAGGACTAAAAATAGCAGGCGCTCTACGGCGGTTATTGAAAATCCATCCACATTCTCGGTGGACTTCTGCAATGTCAGGGGTCTACACAGCAACCTCGACGCCGTCCACCACCATCTAGAGACGGCGCGGCCTGCCCTGCTCTTTTTAACGGAGACCCAAATATCTACCCCTGACGATGTGTCGTACCTTAACTACCCAGGTTACGTGCTGGAGCATCTGTTCCTGCGTAAAGCCGGAGTGTGCGTCTTCGTCAGGGGTGATATCTGCTGTCACCGCCTTCGCGACCTCGAACGTCGGGACTTGTCCTTATTATGGCTGCGCGTAGACTTTAGGGGTAGCACCCGAGTCTATGCTTGCCTGTACAGGTCCCACGCCAGTGATACGGGATCTGCTCAATTGTTTGAGAACGTCCAAGTGGGGACTGACCGAATACTGGAGCAGTACCCTTCTGCGGAGGTGGTGGTCCTTGGCGATTTCAACGCTCATCACAAAGAGTGGTTGGGATCCAGGACCACTGATCTCCCCGGTCGGGCTGCTCACGAGATGGCCTTAGCTTATGGTTTCTCGCAGCTGGTAACACAGCCCACCCGTGTTCCAGATGTTGAGAGCCATGAGCCCTCTATGTTGGATCTTCTGCTTACGACACACCCGGACGGATACAGGGTAGTGGTCGAGGCCCCTCTGGGATCATCAGACCACTGCCTGGTCCGTTCATGGGCCCCTGTGTTGGGTTCCAGTCGTTCTCCAAAAACTGGAACTCGCACAATGTGGCGGTATTCGTCTGCAGATTGGGACGGAATTCGTGAATTCTTCGCGTCCTACCCATGGGGGCGGCTCTGTTTCTCCTCAGATGATCCTGACGCCTGTGCGGACTGTGTCGCGGATACAATCCGCCTGGGTATGGAGATATTCATACCCAGCTCAAAAATACCCACAGGGCGTCGCAGCCGGCCGTGGTACAATCGTGCCTGTGCTGTTGCTGCACGCCTTAAGCAGTCCGCATACGCGGCGTGGCAAGACGCCAGGAGGCGTCGGGATCCGCATAAAAAGGAGGAGAAACGGAAGTTTAACACCGCCTCTAGATCCAACAAGAGAGCTTTAGCTAGGGCCAAGGCAGAGCACATCCGCAGAATTGGCGAGAGACTCCAGAGCTATCCCTCTGGGAGCCGTGCTTTTTGGTCACTCGCCAAGGCTGTGGAGGGCAATTTCTGCCAGTCTAGTCTCCCACCACTGCGTAAACACGATAACAGCTTGGCCCATAGTGCAAAGGAGAAGGCCGATCTCTTGGCTCAAATCTTTGCCTCGAACTCGAATTTGGATGATGGAGGAGCCACACCACCGAATATCCCGCGGTGCGAGAGTCTCCTGTCTGAAATCAAAATCAGTCAGCGTGCTGTCAGACGGGAACTTAGGCTTCTCGACATCCATAAGTCGAGTGGGCCAGACTGTATCCCCGCAGTGGTTCTTAAGACGTGCGCCCCTGAGTTGACCCCCGTGCTCACGCGCCTTTACCGTCTTTCCTACAAGACCAACCGGGTTCCAGCTTCGTGGAAGGTTGCCCGCGTACACCCAATCCCCAAAAAGGGTGACCGTTCGGACCCTTCGAGCTATAGACCGATTGCTGTCACATCCTTACTGTCCAAAGTCTTGGAGCGAGTTATAAACACTCAGCTCCTGAGGTATCTTGAGGACCACCAACTGATAAGTGACCGTCAGTACGGTTTCCGTCACGGTCGGTCGGCCGGTGATCTTCTCGTGTACCTCACGCACCGCTGGGCGGAGGCTTTGGATGGTGGGGGTGAGGCTATTGCGATCGGCCTTGACATTGCGAAGGCGTTCGATCGAGTGTGGCATGGCGCTCTTCTAGCGAAGCTACCAGCCTACGGAATCCCCGAGGGACTCTGCAAGTGGATTGCCAGCTTTTTGGATGGTCGGAGCATACAAGTCGTAGTGGACGGCTGTTGCTCCGAGACCAAGACCATCAATGCTGGTGTTCCACAAGGCTCGGTGTTATCGCCGACACTCTTCATCTTGCATATCAATGACATGTTGTCTATCGACAGCATGCATTGTTATGCAGACGATAGTACAAGTGATGCGCGATACATCGGCCAACAGAATCTCCCTCGAAGTTCCGTTGAGGAAAGACGGTCTCAACTTGTGTCTGAAATCGAGAGCTCTCTGGGGCGGGCCTCCAAATGGGGTGAAATGAACTTAGTTCAATTTAACCCCTTGAAGACACAAGTTTGCGCGTTCACTGCGAAGAAGGACCCTTTTGTCACGGCGCCACAATTCGAAGGAGTCACTCTCCAAGTGTCCGAGTGTATTGGGATCCTCGGCGTCGAAATCTCGAGCAAAGTCCAGTTTAGGAGTCATTTGGAAGATAAAGCCAAAATGGCTAGTAAAAAGTTGGGCATCCTGAACAGAGCCAAGCGGTACTTCACGTCGGGTCATAGGTTAGCGCTCTACAAAGCGCAAATCCGGCCCCACGTGGAGTACTGCTCTCATCTCTGGGCAGGTGCCCCAAAATACCAGCTCGACCCACTTGACTCCTTACAGCGCCGAGCTGTTCGAATCGTCGATGATACCAATCTCACGGACAAACTGGAACCGTTAGGACTGCGGAGAGACTTTGGGTCTCTCTGTGTGTTCTATCGTTTGTTCCATGGGGAGTGCTCCGAGGAATTGTTTAAGATGGTTCCATCGTCACCTTTTTACCATCGCACCACTCGTCACCGCAGTAGAGTTCATTCCTACCACCTGGAATCGTACCGTTCCCGAACGGTACGGTTCCAGCGTTCTTTTTTACCACGTACGTGTAAGCTCTGGAATGAACTACCTGTGTCGGTGTTCCCTGAGCGCTATGACCTGTCCTTCTTCAAACGAGGTTTAAAAAGAGTATTATCCCTACGGTAGGCAGCGGCTTGTCTGTGTCCCCGGCATTGCCAAGTCCATGAGCAGCGGTGGCCGCTTACCACCAGGTGGGCCGCTCGCTCGTCTGCCTATTCTGGCAATAAAAAAAAAAAAAAAAAAAAAAATGACGAGCGCAGTGGAATGCCACACAATACTTTGTATTTGAAGGTGCTGGATGTTGATGCTACTGTTTATAGGTGGTCGTATCGCTTGCCATCAGGCGAACGGCATGTTCGTCTCGTCATTCAATGCCATAAAAAATAAGTACTTGATATATGAATTGCTTTGCCCGCGTTAATAAAAAGTTTGTATTGGCTAGTGGTCAGATGTAATGTATCTTCTTATTACTGAAAAAAAAATTAAAATTGAATATAATAGGTCATATATTTAGAATAGTTAGGAAAGTGTAATTACTAAGCTAGTCTGATGTGATTTGATATGTGTAGATACTGTTTATTTGATGTAAGGAAAACTAAATGCATTTATCAGAAATCGGTAGCGTCGTTCCCTCTTGGAGTGATGTAGGTAAAAATCATAGGAAATCTCAAATCTGGCTAGTTTTTAGTCAGAGCGGTCGTGTCCCCCGGCTCGCCACACCGCCCCGAGAACCGCGAGCGATGTGTGTCAATGAACCTGGCTCCGTAGCCGAATGGCAGCCAGTCTAGACTAGACCAGCCCGGCCGCTTGTCATCCGTGGTGCGCTGTTTGTTTTGCTATCCGTATTATCCTCTTTATTACATGCAATTCATACCCAACTTTATTTTTAAAGCATTAGAGTAGCGTTTACAACGGCGAGACGTCTTTGTTTATTGCACGCAAGAATGTATGGGGTTTTAGATTATTTTTTGTCGCTTAATACGTTGCCGCCGTCTGGTTGAATATTCACACGACAATGAATGTTCAAAAACTTGTCGCGTGTTTCTTTTTGCATAATGTCGTTGGTAAGATGAAAGGCGGACAGTACCTAATTAGATGAACAGGCTAAAGATTGCGCTTACTGGGATGTAATACAAACCTATTGATGGATACAAACCGATTTACATCTACAGCACAATAGTGTCTGACCTTTTATTTAGGATATTCTGTCTGACTAAAAGCACAGATTCTTTATTTTTGCCGCCAAATAGCGTACAAGCAATGGGGTGGTTTGGTTGAAAGAGTATTGTAGCTGGTCTAATTACTAAGCATTATGAGAATCGTTATCTCAACGTGCAAAGCACAGCACAGTTATTCGTAATTTATAGTTTCGAATGTTTTGATCTCCTATTATTTTGTATAAGTGAAAAACACTTCGGTACCCGTTATTTATATACAGAATAGCACAGTATTAGCCTAGTTTGGGAGTCATTGTAAAATCATGTCATTGTATAAAACGTTTCTATTGTTATAATTAATTTCTTATTACTGATATAAATAACGACGAGGTGCCTATCTCTTATCGACATTCAATTGTATAAAAAATCCTACAATATATTGAAAGTCCATTAATTGGCTTTAACATTTTTCAATATACGGCTTGTATTCAATGGATTTATCTCTGCAAATGGGCTCTTTGCTGGCTAATAAGCTGTGGATGTAATCCCGAGCGCAGGTGATTTGCTCGGTACTGGCCGAGTGGGCTAAGCTTGCCTAGATCATTTTATGTCGGAGTGCACGCCATTCTGGAGGCCTTTTATGTTTAACGATAAGCTGAGATTATCCATGCTAGTTTGTGAATAAATTACAGTCTTTACCAATAAACATGTGTGATCGAAGATTAACTTAATCACTGTTTGTCTCGGTAACGAGAAGAAGATAGTAACAAGCAAGCAATATTTTGGTATTTCTTACCCGTAAGGTTACCCTCGTGTTATAATATGAAACACAAACATACCATACACAAAATTATTCCAATGGCCTGTTTCCAAATACAAACGCTCAATCATATTCCAGATTAATAATTATTTCCTACACGTACATTAATGACTAGGTATACGTTATTGTTTTACTTCTAGATATTAAGTACAGACAAGTCACACAATGTTATCATTTAATGTAACACACCGTTGTGAGTACTGAGTTCTGAGTAGGTTTTATTGTAGACAAAATAATCTATTACTAGAAATTAAATTATACGATAGTATCGTTATCGAGTGATTTTGTACTCTATTTGATCGCCTGTGTGGGTCTCAGTCTAGGTATAAATTGGCTAGATTTTTTTTTGACTAATAACGTTTCTTTGTAATTATGATTTGATTCTTATTCTATGTACAACATTTTGCGTCAATATGTAAGATGAAAAGAAACAATATTCTTCCAATATTTTGATCAAATATCTGGTACTTAAAAAGTTTGTTATATTATCTATATAAGATGGATTCGGGTAATATCTAGTTAATTTGAAGTATTTAATTTGTTGAAGATTATTTCTTATTGTAGTAACCGAAGTAAGTTAGTCAGAACCACACTTCACAATTTATTTTCAGAATTATAGTTTACATAATACTTCGACCCGTTTTAAACGTTTTTGATAATTATTTACACAAGTTTTGTTTAAAAGTTTTCAAGGTGATTCGTGTTATTAGACGCATGAGGGAATATTTATGGAGTTTCATAAATATGTAACAAATGTTTGGATTGAGTGGTCACTGGACGAGAGTAGATGGATTGAGTGGTCATTTCACATCATAGCACGGTTGGTAACAAGCAAATAAAAGTAGTTATAACTTACACCGCAAGTTTTTTGTAACAGTCAGTAGACGGTCACTGACTTGCATTGATTGGCATTATAAGTGATTATATGCGATTATCTATCGAAAAAGTAATCGTAGCTACGTTGGTCATTTTTTAGGATTAATAAAATTTTGGGAAGGGAGTCGATAGCAGTTATAGAGCGTCTTATAACCAGAGGATCAGTCGCGGTTTACCGACTCACAATAGTAATAAGAGCGGCATCGTATTGCTTAATTTAGCCATGCACAACGCTTGCGCCTACAAGGCTACTCTGATAATAAACTTAATACGTTCACCAAATCCTTTAATCGCCAGGTTATCAGTCACATGACCTTTCCGTAAGTTTCGGGATTATACGATTGGTGATCAAAATCTCCATTATTTTTTATCTATACAAGTTTTATAAAGGAGTTAAGTTGGAGAGTTTGTGAGTTGTTAGTGAAGCATAATGATTGTAACCACTGTTGCGATTCTAAAAAAAACTTTTACTAAAACTAAGTTACGTTGTTTATGAGTAAAAATATAGTCTATATTTTACATTGATTTTATTAAGTTTACTAGACCAATGCGTGCGTTTACTGCGATCTTCAGTCGTCTCCCTGAAACGTCATCTGTTCATTCCCATAATGCAGAGTAATTACATTGGCAACTATGAGTACTTTGTGGAACTTACATAACGGTATTTGTAAGGTATCATGCCTCTAGCTTAGCGCGCTTTAATGCCATCTCACCGTAATTAGAGATGCGTCGTTTATTTTGAAGCTTGAACGACCTTGCGGGTGGCAGGTAAGAGGTATTGCTTTCTACGGCTGATCAAAATTATAACCGTCAATATTATGTTCAAATCCTTATCTAATATCTACAAGTGTTGTAATTTCATCTTGTATGACTACCGGGTAACAAAGTGTTTTCAAATGTTGATTGATTGGTAGAGTCCAGTGACGTCATTATCGATGGCTTGATTGTGTGATATCTTATCAGTCGCATATCACGCGACGATTGATACAAAACATAATATTGTGCTCTTCAGTATAATTAAATTAATATACCTTGCAGGAATACTGAATGTTCTAGTTCGGTTTATGTCTAAGGATGCTCAAAATCTTTCTCTCATACACAATTTCTTTTCTGTTTACCAACAGAAAAATGACCCTCTATACATATACGCTCCAACTAGTGATGATTGATGGTCTTTCGTGCAAGTATTTCTAACGTTTTATCTCATCATCGCACCTTCACTACTAATACATGAAACCATACTTTTAATATTCAAACCAGTTTCTACCATCTTTTACCAGATACACCAGACTAATAGATTACAATTATTTATACAATTAAGTGACGAGAAGAGAAGGCTGTCGCGTTGGCCTGACCGTTAGCGCCATGTAAACATGGCGTAAATACGTACCCAAAACATTGGTTGTGAAAAAGCTGTAAATCTACAGGCCCTGAAATAATCTCGAATTCTGAAATTTGTGGGTTTAACTCTGTGAGTGTGGTGTAACATGAATACTCGATAGTGGTGTTTAGTCTATGCCACAATTATATTATAAGTAGATATTACGTACTGACATTGCTATTGTCATTCATGCATAATCTTTAATAGAATAAAACCAAGTATTCATTGGTTTTGTCTTTTCTTTATATCAGTGAGATAATAAGTCGACATTATAAAAGTTTTGTGTACTTGCATGGAGTCTATGTGTGTAACTTTGGTGTTTATTATTATTGTTCTCTATCCAATCTCTCGCATCACTTTCAGCTAAGTACATAAGAAATACGACCAACCAAGCCTGCAAAAAAAGGCACATGTTCATTAACTTTGATTTACTAACAATAAACACGTTAGCGGAGGAAGTGTGAGTTAATTAATGAGTGTTGTATGCGCTGCTGTTTTTCTTTTCGATGCGTGCGGTTCCGTTGCAGTTGCTAATGCGTCGTAATTACGTTTGGCAACGATTGCGTCGAGGATGCTCCATGGCGGCGCGGCGCGTGGCGTAATCGGCCGGTACTGGAAATGAACTGGTTATGCTTTGAATGCGAACTGAGTACCTGTAACTGTAGTAGCCACAGCTGTATCAATTCTCCATAAACATTTGTTGTTTTTGAGCGGTATATGAAGAAGCTTTTGGCCATACCTACGGGTATAGTTGGCTACCATTGTATATCTATTTGATCGTATTTTTTGGAAATCATTATGCCGTGCCAGAAAAAAAAATATGCTCACGGCTCATAAGAATCATTGGATTACGATATATTTTGTTATTCATAGATTATATCACTCACTGCCAAAAACACGTAATAAGTAGATTTATTGAACCAAAGTTTCTATGAACAGTTTAACGTTTACGATCAGTTTGATAAAAACGATCAAAACGTCGTTGTTAAACCAATATGTATAAGCATAAGCACTTTGAGATACGGAGTAAAAACATTCTCATGTAAAATTTTGAGACAATATTTTGCACATATATCCTACTAATATTATAAACGAGAAAGTTTGTGAGTATGTATGGATGCTTGTTACTCTTTCTGGCAAAAACTACTGAACGGATTTCGTTGAAATTTGGCACACGGGTAGATCATGTTCTGGATTAACACATAGGCTACATTTTATCCCGGGAAAACAAAAAGCGGGACTTTTATCCCGGAAAAACTTTTTAACGCAGGCGGAGCCGCGGGCACAATCTAGTCTACATATTTTTCCTAGCACTCATAGTTTGCTGAGTAACAATTACAATCACATGGTGGCTTTCATATATCAAAGTTTGGGGGCGAACTAGTCATATAGTCAAAATGTTGAAAGCTCATAAAAGTGCACATAGCATATTGGTTTGACAACGACGATAAACTACTTTTTGTTGTATTTAACTGTTTAAATTTAATTGTATTTAACTGTTTCATTAATAGGGCGATGCTAATAACTATAGTATAGGTATAACACCTTAATTTAGGTACAATTTAAATAACATAGAACAACAGAAAAAAACGCAATTCTTTCAACTTGAGTTAAATTTCTTAAAATTTATGTTTGACTTGTTTCTTGAAAAACTGAGACTTAGTGAAAGTCCATTATAAGATTTTGGGATTAAAGTTCCCCGTACCTGCCTTTACTATGATCAGTTGAGCAGCATGAGATATAACGGTCACGTAACTTGTAAACAATCCATGCGGCTCCATCTCGCCGACCGCGCTCGGTCACAGATCATTTGTCCGCCACTTTCCCTGCCCACAGTAGCCACTGACCAGGCCCCACCTCTGCGTGAAATCTACACGCTGCTACTGGGGAAATGTCGTTATCATCAAGAAAATTTACTCCAATGACGTGTTATAAATACGCATGTGTCAATAATGTTGAATTTTTTATACTGTACGAGTATTTTATGCATCTCCTTAACTGTATAATTTGGTAACTTGACGCATCTCGTCGTTTTTGTTTTGATCTCTTTACTCTAAAGTTATTTTCTTTCATTCTTTCTTTGATCTACCACCTAATGTGTAGCTGTATAAAAGCTCATAAAAATATTCTCATTACAAAGTTTAAATTAAAATACTTCCAAGATCTGAAATATTGCAGTCATAGATACACAATGCACACGCAGATTCTCAAATCAGATACCAATAAGGAATATTAGCATATGTATCCTAAATTGTCATTAGTCAGCTACTTGCATCCCACATCCTTGCGCGGCCCATGCGCTCGCCCACCCATGAGGTTGCGCCATCGTCGCTTTAGAAATTGCAAGTGTACAATTATCAACAATAAAACGGTGTGGGCTGTCACCGAAGCCGCAGGCGCGTACCTCTGAACATATTTATTGCGCCTTGTATAATACTTTTATGTTTTATCGATTAGCTTTTGCTTATTTCTCCGCCCTTGCGAATATCCCGGTCTTAATGGGGTACAGTAATAGTAGATTTTTCGAGATTATAGGACTCGCCGACTTTAAAACCAGCTAGTTAAGTTATATAGAGGAATATTACGAAACTAAGGCGATGCTAGCGTCTCTCTTCTGACGAAACAAATATAAGTACCTACACAACAATTTTCTAATTACATATAGTTAATGAAACTGATTGGGTACAAAACACACTATTATATCACAATTGTGGTTATTACATTACAAGTGGCATTTGAGCAGAAAAAGTGGCTTTACACAGCGGTCATTTAAAGTAAATTGCCGTCTTGGCTGTGTGTGCTTGGGTGTCGAACATAGCCTGTGGAAAGTCGTAATTCGTAACATGTCGACGGTATCGGCCCAAATTATATCGGCTTGGTAGCTTCGAAGCCCTGTGTGAGTGCACAATTTGCGAAATGACTGAAAGTAAAGTAAGTAAGTAGGTTTCAGTTTCGGCAAAATGTAAGGATTACGGTTTCCATCACATGTTATTATTAAGTATAAGTTTTTGTTATATTTAAATGGATTTGTTACAAACATGTATCAACGGAAATCACGTTTAATAGCCGATCGTGTACGCAAATGTACCACTAATTTACCCACAGTTTTAACCTTATTCCCGTCTGCTTATGTGACAGGAGCCGACCCTTATCATCTCATAATGCTTTTTCACCTCAAAGGCAAATCTTTTCCAAAATAACCACTAATTTCAACGTCAATGAGATAGATCGCCTATCTCAACATAATTTCCTGAAACAACAACTTTAACACAAATACTGCGAAATGTATGCACACCAATTTGAGGGATTTAATGCAGCTAAGTTTCTCCGGCTTCGAAATTGGGCTCGCAAAGTTTCGTGTCACTAGTGAGTGGTTAGCCCCGCCAGCTGAGCCAAATTTTGGGAACAATTAACTTGTTAATTAGTTTGCCGCGTGTTTTAACAGCATTTTTTTATTAAGCCGTTTGTATGTGAGTTCACGTAATGATATGGCGCAGAGCGAATAATGCGCCATCGTCGTGACAGTTGTCTTTATTGATTGAAGTTTTTATGTCGGGAGCTAATGGGTGTAGGAATTTTCATATTAAATCATGATTAGGAGAGACACGATGTAGGTAGAGTACATTAAACTTATAAAAAATACGAAATATTTTTTAATAACCATAGGCTCACGCCTTCTCCCCCATAGAGAAGACAGACTTACGATCACTGATCGCCAACTTACACCTGTCCCATAATTAAAGAGTTTGTGAACGTATTGCTTTATCAGGTACTAGACTTTTTGCCACCCGAATGAGTTTTTCCGGGATAACAGTCCCGTTTAATGTTTTGCTCAGATAGCTGATGATAATGTAGCTATATGTATATTGGTTAAAGAATTTTTAAAGTCGGTCCAGTAGTTTTTGCATGTTTTCGTTACAAACATACAAATATACATTTCTTTCCTCTTTTATAATATCAGTGTCAGGTATAAATGCGATTCGCAGGGAACTTCTGTAGTCAGATTTTAATCGCTCTATCTGAATATCGAACTCACTAAAATATAGTGACTACATCAAGCATTTTGCACTCTTATTACACGACTACTACACGGAACATATTATTGTTAGATTAATGGTGTAACTATGGCAAGCACAAATTGTGCACTATGTTTACTCCTAGTATGTTTAATTTATAGTTTAATTTATAGCTATGTAATGACTTCTATTGAGAAGCATTCGATTGGAGTTTTTAACAGAATGCTACTGGTTACTTTTAAAGTATATCCGTCAATCAACTACCTGTTGTATATGTGACCCCGAAATGGTATATCAATCTTACCATTTACTATTTTCATCACTCGCCACACATATTTTTAGGGTTCGCATTGTCATGTAATATATGCAAATAGATCCTTTGGTATAATATCTTTGTTAAGACGTTTTCATTAAATTAAATACATTTAAGATAACTTAAAAGGGTAGATTTGTTTCCTATAGTTTTAATCTATATTCGGTAAAAAGGATTTTTAATAACCCTGAATAAAAATACAGCGGTAGTCCGACATAATCCGGTCGAATCGCAGCATATTGCCGAAATCCCTTCATACACATAGACCCACGAGAACACATGAAGCGAATTCATCAAAGCGACAAAAGGGCGCGTTTGTCACGTTCCGAGTGACAACTCATTGCCAAAGGTTACAGTAATCCGGAGTGATTGCCACCGGCGCGGCGCGGATTGGCCGGACCGCCTACCTCGTAACTCGTTCGCCAATCGCTCCGGAACGGACGGTTATGGCGGGCCGGCTTTACGGAGCTACGTCATCCCGACTGGGTGAATTGAAAATGGATTCTCGTAAATCCACTGAGGAGTTTTATTGAGTCGTATGTAGACAAAATAAATGTCTGCAGTATATAAAAAGGGATAGAAATTGTAACTTTTGCATATAGTACTGATCCGGATAAACCGATTCAAATCCTCTTGGATTTTGTCAAAATCCAAGAGAATTTAGGACCAGAGTAGACTAGTCAGCATTTTATATTCTATCTACAATCTCGTAGAAACTATTAAAACTGTTGTAGGGATAAGTTTACGCGAGTCATCTATTGTTATAGGAAGAAATAAGTATTTCTCCACGGCTCGTGAACTTTACGTGAGTCATGCTAAATTGACTACGAGTCCAGATGGTCACACAAACCATGATGTACTAGGTGTATGATATATGGAAATACTATATACCCATTATACAATCCAGACTCCACACCTCATACAAGATGCAATTAGTGTTGCGGTAATAGAATGAGGTTACGGCGATGATGTAACAGTATTATGGTACTACAAAGATTCTTAATTAATGTTCATTGCGGACGTAAGTTTACACCGTCTATAAAAACACAATGACCTAACATTAGACTATAATCTGTATATTACTATTATGGGCTATAATCTGTATACTAACACTATTAGTAATCGTTTTCCATGGAATATCTTTGTGTACACTTCTTCATTACCCGTGTGGTTAACATAATGTCTATAAGTGTGTTTACTTTATTCATCCTCTCATTGTAAGACATCCTGTATGTACATGGTAAACGTAGTATGAAGCGCCAAATTAACAGCTTTAGACAATTCATATTTCTTCGAACCAGACACTGCATCATAACTTGGTCGTACCATGCCAAATATTACTGAAATAACTTAGCTCCTGCTGTACCATGTATAACTCAAAAGCATTCCGAAGTCAATGCGCATGTCATAATATCCTATTCCAACACATTAGTCCGTTCCAGTCCACATCGTCCCGTAATTCGCGTTGGTCGGTGTCAGTCGATTACCCCGAAACTATCCGCCTCTTATGGACGGGTCGCTCGTTGCTTTAGATATTGTCAGGAACTACCTAGATGATAAAGTCCCACCACTGCGTGGATCCAGCACAGCTGTGTTCCAAAACCTTTTAATAATTTCTGACAGTGGCGACCATCGCTTCACTGGTCATCGTTGTTTTTGCCACTCTGTGCAATACTTAAATGATGGAAATCAACTTTTTTCGACGGCTTCGTTATTGCCGCATTTTAAGTTTTGATATAACGCGTCACGGTTCTGTTTCGAATAACAAAAGGTTAAGTATAACCTTGGTAGTGTACAACCGTTCAGTACAATCAACTTGAACATGTAATTCGCAAATAATTTGGCTTGTTTTGCCATTATAGTGTGATGGTTTCTTTGTTTAAAAATCTTTGGTGTTGATAATATATTTTTCATGTGACAAGTAATCATATAATATCTTGTACCCGCTTTGATACCTTTAAATATGTTTATTATATTGTAGTCAGTTTTTCTTCATCATTGATGTTCGGCTTCAATTTAGGCGGCTCCATTGCTTAAAAAATGTAAAATGGCAACTTTACTGTTGTATTTTCTAAGATCAGTGATTCGCTGGAAGGTCAAATAATTCAGCTCCTATTTTTTCTGAAAGATCTCGTTGACGATTCCTTTATTTTTGTCATGGTGGACATCGTTGCACAACAGGCTAGTTATTTGCGGGTTTGGCGTTGCTATAAAAACGCTGATTTAAACGCTTACAAACTATACAAAAAAGGAATTATAACATGCGAGTGGGTTTATAGTGGTAGGTTGTACATCAGGCCTGTTCAATGATCCGTGAGTTCACACAACATTAGGCGACGGCGGCGCCGAGCAGAGTATCCTTCGCTCCCTCGCTAGCTGCCGATCGATCACATGCAACCAGTTGTTATGTCCAGACCGGTCTGTGCAGCTTCGTGTGGGTTTATTTAAATCATGTGAAATCTCAATGGGATTATTTTGTCGTGTGAAATAAAGCTAGTGAAATTGAAGAGATAGATAGTTCATTAATTTATCAGTCAGCAGTTTAATTTTTTGTCGTACATGGGAAGAAAATAGCAGTAAACGGAATTACAGTCTATTTTATATTACATATTTTTAAAAGAACTTGCTACTCGAATAATATTCACTACATAGTAGGTATAAAACCAAGTCGCTTCCCGCTGTCTATCCCTATGTATGCTTAGACCTTTGAAACTACGCAACGGATTTTAATGCGGTTATATGTACTTTTATCCCGGAAAAACTTATTAACCCGTCAAGCCCCGCTTATATAAATAGATGTATGGGGAAACCCCGTATACCCAGACGCCGGCGTCCGTCGCGGGGCTTGACGAGTCAACACGGTTGTAGCCGCGGGCAAAAGCTTGTAAAATTAAAACTGTTCACAATAATTCACAATCTCATTTGATAGCTTTTTATTTGAAAACGTCATAAACAATAATAATTATTTGTGCTTGCTGACTTAATTATTTAATTAAAGAGAACTAAATTTCCCCCTTTTCACAACGGCTGGAGATTATTCCGTCTTTACGCGGAGGGCGATTACAGAAGTGAAATGTCAGGAATGTCACCGGAGTTCGTGCAGACGACGGTCACCGTGTTATCTTCGGCCATCTTACGGAATCTCTCACACAGCTTTGTCACTAAAATGGCTGAATTTTAGGGTAGAGGACTTTTTGCCTTTAAAAATTATCGAATCTGTTTAGCTCGGTAACACAGCCGTTGAAAATGAGAGTGGAGAAGTTTCTCATCATGCACGGATAGGTTCGAGATTGCCGTGACTAATTAATATAAGCATTTTATCACATTACATTGAAACTGGCTTCTGATTTTTTGGTTTGAATCTGGATTCAGCTTGGTGTGACAAAAGATAGTGATATTGTCATGAATCTATACATCAAATGTCTCAGCACAATGCCCATTTTGTTGACCCGACTGCGAGAGAAGGAAGGTTATGTATGTACGTATATTTCTTTGGCACGTCCTAGAGGCTAAATGGCTTGTATTTTTATGTGAGTGGTGTCAATAGATTCGTCTTAGTCGTGGAAGTGACCCTAGGTACATCAAAATTAAAATACATAACACGCTCACTGCTCATAATTTGGTTTGTAATATAGATAAAGCAACAAAATCTCGGAGGGAGCAGATGCCTCCGACTGCGTTTGTGAACACTGTCAACTTTACTAAGATTATTCAAAACTAAAATAAAACATTCGAATTAAAATCTTGTTTCTATTTTTTCATTTCTTCAATGAATTTGACTCGTCAAGCATACATCTATATATAATATATTATTATAAGCGGAGATTGACGGGTTAATAAAGATGGCAGATATAGACGCAGTCGGGTTTTTGTTTTATTTTTAAATGTATGTTTTTTTTTTAAGTTTAACTTATATATGGTTTTCTTATTATAATTTAAGTAGAGTAATTTCCATGGTAACATTCAGATTAATAACGTTGTCTACGGCAATCATTTGAGTGTCATCGTGTCCGAAACAAATTGCCTGAGCAATAACCCCAACATGTTTGTACAACGTTTCCATGTGATGAACAATCTATGCAAATAAGATTGTCAACTGGCGCCTCATCGCTTGCATCCGGATTAGTTACTTTATCCTTGTTCTTATATTTAGTTATTATTTGTTCTACCTTTACAGCTTATTCACCATAATCATCATCAACATAGACCTTAAACTATTACCGTTGGATAATAGGTCCTACGTAAAACGAACTTGCGCAAACATCGTTTCAGATTAAATGAACACAAGAAAAAGTGTAAGCATTAACGTGTCTTCTCTAAGCTCTTTATTTGCTAAAACCATATTCTGGTGAAGTAAAACGCTGAGAGGTGTGTTTCCGTGGCACCACCAAAATTGCAGTAATCGATTGGCCTCATACTGCACGCTCCAGCGGGTGTTGCGTCACGCGCTCCTCGGCTGAGCCGCGTCGGAGTCGTCAGGTGCGGAGCGCTCGCGGCAGATGAACTTGATTTTCGCCGATCAGCTAATCAGGAAATAGGTCTCATGTTGCTAAGTGATCATTAAAGAATATACCCTACATACGTCTACATAGAGGAATCGATGAATTAAACTGTAGCTGACAAAAAGTTGTCCGAGCAAGTTTTAATATTCCTGAAATTAATGTCAGCTTTTGGACATGAAAAAGTACATGTGCATGGTTTAGCGAGAGGCTGGGATATATTTTACATATGTGTTTTAGGAAAATTTTGTTGTTCCACCTGGTAGATTCTATTCATAAGTATTTAATAATAATAAGACTTTACTTGGTAATTGTTTTAACATGCTTTATAAACGGATGTTGGTCAGCGGGGCCGTATCATATTTTATAATAATAGCTGACTTGTAATTAAAATTACTAATTTCATGCGTCATATTTGTTAATTGTATGTGTTTCATGCTCACATGATAGTCAAAGCCTTATTTGGACATTAATTTATAGATGTTATTTAAGCATTAGTCTTTATTCCTCTACCTACTTCTGTCCATTTTATGTAGTAGAGGTACACTTTGATATCCGTCTGAAAATATATAATATAATATACAGTCACTATAAATATACAAAAACAGGAAAAACAAGAAAAGGGATTTTACTTCGCGTGCGGAGATAAGCACCTACCTACTGACAAAAACAGACTGGCTTCCATGACAACCGATTCGTCCTGAGTGTGACCGTTAACCATTTAGCATTACCGATTCAACGCTCGTGTTGAAAACATTGCTTTGACACGGCACTTTTTGGTCACTTTATAAACTGTGGCCGGCAGCGAGGTGAAACTTATCGGATCCAAGTTATCTTTGTTTTTCTTTCAATTTCTCAAGGAGTTTAGTTACGCTGATAATGTACAATTTACTAGTGAAGTTGGTAGAGTTATAAGGGTAAAACCATTTTAAACACGATACAAAATCTGTTTTATTTCGGCAGCTTCGAATAGCTGCGTTATGATGTCAACTGTAGGTAAGTCAACACAGTGAATTGAAAATTAATATCTTTTAATAAATAGTTCTATGTACTCATTCATCAGAATTCAGACCATAATGTTTCAATCGCTATAAGATTGAGGATTTATTCCTATGACACAGAAATTAAAACCAAGAAAACCAAAATGAAATGAAAACCAAGAATGTGAAATAGACAACCAAGTACAGGCGTCAGGTGAGGCAAGTGAGTTCTGAAGGGTGTTCGTATCCCTTATAGGTATATATGTTCGTATCCCCTAGGTCATATATCCTGAAACAGAATTGGCGAAGATATGGTACCAATGATTACTCAATATCCCAATGTGGTGATAAAAAATGCGAGCGCGTGGGCGTTGGAAAATGCAATCGGAACGGAAATATATTCAGGACAGCTGATATTTTTTGTTCGCAATTAGCGCAAATGATGCACTTATTATCTTGAGTGTATTTTCGCCGAGTATGTTAAAAAGTTAATGGGCTGTGTAAATTAAAGTTTAGGTGGCGTTCCAAGTATATCACACATAAGCAGTCTTAGATCATTACGAATAGGCCAGCATTATATGTATAATACAAAATAATTTTTCATAAATACTTGCAGATATTGCAACTTGCAAGCGTTTTTAGTTTTAGCTATAGGCATGTAGCGGGAGAATCCATTTGATTTACGTAACGAAGAGGAAATCCCGACGACGCGTTGCATTGTTCAATTTTCCTTCGGGATAAAATATCGTTAACTTTGGACGATATATTATATGGAAGTTTAAATGAAGTCATAGATTTTCGTGAGTCTTGCGTGGTTGTGAGTTTTCAAAAGTAGTTGCAAATAATTGTTGTTACTAGTTACCTTGAATTTTTATGTTTATCCTATAGTTTATAGTAATTTTGTAGTTTTTGTGAAGGAGATTTATTGTAGAAATAATTAAGGGAGGGTGTGCGGTTCTTATCAATGACATCTTTTGAAAACAATTGACCTCACCTATCTGCACAGTTCATATCTTACTAGTTGACAATCAAGGCTCCAAACCACGAATTAGCACTGGAGTTATTGTATTGTTATCCACTTCATAAAAAACCGAAAAATCGACCATGATATAGCAGTTAAGTTTTATAGGCTAGAAAAAAATAAAACAACAAATAATTTATACAATACAAAATATGATGTTTGCATTGAATATTGGTTAGCAATTAGAAGTACATTTGCATCATTATCAGCAGTCGCCATGGCGCCAGCGGCGGCCGGGGACCTCGAGTGATAGCGCCGAGTCATAACCCACATACACACATCACGTGCTGACAATATTGTTCAATGAACATCTACTTTGTCTTTTATTGTGCTTTTATGTTTACTAGAGTAGGTCGCTCGTATGAGAGTGTCAGTGGGTAGTTGTTGATTGTTTATTTCTGATGAAAGAAAAAATCAGCAATATACTCTCAAAGACTGAAATCTGGATGACACAACACAATTTAGAACTAAACTACCAAAAAACGAAATTAATCACTTTCCACCCACCACAAAAACAACCACTTAACATAAACATTATTTACAAGGGGATAACATTAGAATTAGTACAAAATGTTACACTGTTAGGTTTGGACTTAGACACCCATATAAATTGGAAGCAACATATTCAAAAAATAAAATCAAAAATTTCAAAATTTACCTATGCTTTGTATGAAATAAAAAAGATAACAGACGTAAAGACTGCTCTATCATCCTACTATGCATATGCATACTCGTGGCTCTCTTATGGTATAATACTATGGGGAAACAGTACCGATGCACAAATTCTCTTCACCCTTCAAAAAAAACTTATCAGAATAATAATAAACATTAAACAAACTGATAGCTGCAAACCTCACTTTCAAAACCACCGCATCCTCACGCTTGCATCCATCTATATATTAGAAATTTCCAAATTCGTACACAAACATCCAAACTTTTTTCCAACGCGAGGGGAAATTAACTCCTCAATAAACCTCCGCTATAAAAACAGATTAAACATTCCATCCTCTAGGTTACACATGCATTCATCTAGTCCTTATGTAATGGCTATAAAGATATTTAATAAGTTGCCCAAAAGTATTAAAAAAGAAACCAAAACTAGTCTATTTATTAATAAATTAAAAAACTTCCTACATTATAAATGTTATTATAAGGTCACTGAATTTCTAAATGATGATAATATATTATAATAATTAGTTATATCATATATAAAATAAAATTATAATAAATGCTGCATATATATAATTGTACATACGTATATATGTATTTATTCTTTTTATGTATACACATAAATACGCACGCACGCGACACTCACTCACACACACACACACACACACACATTTGTGTTTAATAATATTAATTGTAAGTTAATAAAAACCATTAAAATTTAAACATACATATAAATTCTTAATAATATAGTTTCACCCTCTCTTCAAATTTTGCCGTGCCCGACAGGGTCCACGATTGTCACGTATGTATTCGATTGTACCATCTTTATGTATAAACAATTGTGGAGTGCAATAAACTTTGAATTTGAATTTGAATTTGAAAGGGTATAGTCATGTGTTTCACTTTTAAGGGTATTATAAAGTATTATCATCACGCAGTGCTTAATCTAAACCAGAGTCACATTACTGTTACATAAGTTTTGGCAGTATGCCTTTGGTCAGCCCATGGGCGTGTATATAAGGGGGCGTTCAGGGGGGTCCGGATCCCCCCTCTCAGCTTCAATAAACCACGCTTCGCCACTGACCGCTGACATTTTGGGGATTCGGACCCCCCCCTAAGCTTTTAAAATACAGTGTCATGCAAGGGAAAACCCACGCCACTAAAATTCTTATATCGTAGGAGCCCCCCTCCCTCAGTTGAAAACTATAGCTACGCCCATGGTTCAGCCCCCTTATTCTCTATGACACACGTTATTTTCACCGCTCGTAACATACCCGTAACGTAACTCATCGGGTTTATCAGTGGCAGTTGGCACACAGTGAAAATATCATTTAACCCTTACTATACGAACGTAACGCGGTCGCGCTACGAGTTTAACACTGTCGTAGGGAATAAAGGGGCAGGTGAGCAATTTGATAAAAAAGTAACTTTCGCTTTGGTATATGTTTCTTCATAGTAAACCAAATAAGATAATAAGTTACAGATAGGTCCTATACTTAAATCGGCTTTCGAACCAAAAGCTCAATGTATTGTGTATTTAAATTGTCATGTTTTTTTAAGGCCCCTGTACCCATGTCCATATTAAGTTACTTTTCTATTATTTTATTCAAAATACGCATTTAAAGCAGTTTATGTTGAATAAAATAATGGTGCGCAATTATAAAGTGCTTTATCTTTTTGGGTATTGTTCGTCAAGAAGTAATATAATAAAATGGGTAATTATCGCAGAATATGTACGATTTAATTAGTTTTATGGTGTTTCCCATCATCATCATCAGTAATTATAATAACACAAATACCTATCTACTTTATTACTTGAAATAACCGAACTAACCGCTGGGTATTAACAATAATAAAAATATAATTTTATATATTCAAAAACATGGTTTTGTGTATATAAGATATTACGATGTGATTATATAATTTTAAGTATAATTTATCTACAAAAACTAATTATGTGAAGATTTGGGGGTTTGTTTTCTGAGACATAAAACCTTAAAAATCAAATTGAGGTTCTAACTGCTTACTTTTTATTTTTAAAAGTTCTTGTTTTCTGTGTAATTTGTACTTGCTGCTTATACGGTTGTTTTTGGTAAACTGTACAACACAGCCTGTCAGCTTTTACTCGCACTTGCCGGATTCCATCACACGCATGCAGTCTGCAGACGTATTTTTAGCGTATAATGTGCTATAAATCACATTCCCCATGGCATGGGGCCCTATGGGCGTCGGCTCCAAGGTGACGCTGGGAATGCTTGGCATCCGGCCAGCTGGGCAGGTTGAGAGCTCGGCACACGGGTTCAGCGCCGGGCCCTAAGTAAAACGGAATCGAAATAGTCGGTAATGAGCCTGTAAATACTGTACAGATTTTCGCACTGGCGTGTCAGGCCGTTGTTAGTATGATGTTTACTGGCGTGTAGATTTTTCTTGCGAACGGCCGAGATACTTTGTAATTTATGTTAATAAATGACTCTTTGAAATAATATTTGACGCGTCCATTTTTCTCCAATGTAGTCTCTTGTTACAGTAAGATATAATAATTTTGGAGTTAAATTTGGATTTCCTTTTCGTAATGAGAAATTTACTTATGCTAATGCAATACGCAAAAACATATAAGGATAATTGCGCTATCTCGTTATTGTTCAAACCAGAACACGACAATCCTACTAATATGTTTAATAAACACTACTCAGACGAATTCCTATATAAAATAAATAAATAATATAATCTAATCGGATTAGTCGATAAATCTACATGGTTAACTGCTACGAACCGTAGGAGCGTGGTTCACCTACCTCATACCTTGTCAACAGGTTCGAGAGTAATTTTTCTACAATTTGTTTCGTATCTCTCTCTAGGTCAGTTGTTTCAAATCGTTGCAGTTGTTTGGGCGCAGTCGCTCTCCCCTTAGGTTTTGCGGAGCTGCACACGCGCCGCGACGCCTCATCACGCGAAGGTCGTGACAAATTGCCCAACATCACGTAATGCCACTCAATTATTCCCGATTTTACTCGGTTTGTATACACGTGAGCGAAGATCACAACGCCGCCCGCATCCTTGGACGGATTTCTACGGATTTGCATAGTAAATTGCGGTGTAATTGTCTGTCTGTCTATTGAGTTGGGCGTTAATAACCGGCGGGTTATCGCTATTCTAATGCGTTTATTGTGCTAGTTATAGCGGGCTATTCTTGGAGGTTTGGTTTTATCCTCTGTTGGATTATGTTGGGTCGTGTGTGTTGTTAGCTAAAGTCCGGCGAATTAATATAATTGTTTTTGTGATGATGAGGCCATGTTTATAGCGGATTTTGTTAACTTGTGAATGATAAATACGAGTACAAATTTAGGTAATATCCATATATCATTGTTTGAATGCTTTAATGTACCTAGTGTAAACTTTAGCTGTAGCTGTTCATTTATTATTTCATCGCTATTGGCGTGCGTCTCCGCTTGCTTAAAATTTCATGCAAATCTTATTCTGCGGTTTACGAGTTATTCGGTTACAAATATCTTAAACTTTGTCATTTATCTATACTAATAATATAAAGAGGAAAGATTTGATTGTTTCTTTGTATTGAATAGGCTCTGAAACTACTACACCTACTTGAAAAGTTCTTTCACCAATATAAGGTACATAATCAGCGAGTAACACAGGCTACTGTTTATACCGGAAAAACACATTCAACCGGGCGGAAGCGCGAGCAGAACTCTAGTTATGTTATAAAATAAATCCGAATCGTACAGCATGTACAATGAGATGTCTTCTGGGAAATAATTTAATTCAATTAAGCGATTTGCATATACATAGGTGTGCAGCTGAACTAGTTAACGAAGCGAATAAATTGTTTGTGGAAATTGGATAACGAAATATAATGCTGTTTTGGTAGTAGTTTTATGTATTTTATTGGAATTCTTTCTCCTCGCGTTATTCACAGCAAGCCCTATTTTATTATATTAAAGAAGTTAATATGGACTTGTTACCTATATCTTCCCACAAGCCTTTGGTTAAACATCGTTTCCTTTGGAGTTAATGTGTTCATAAACAGTAGGAAAATGTTTCGTTAAGAGTATTGTAAAAAATGACGAATTTCATTTCATGACGATGATGTGTTGATTGTTGTGTTGTGTGATTCCATTTGCAGCTAATTGCTAACGATCGTGACGCCGGCACAGGCTCGTATCAGATTGTGTGTACCGTTATACACCTCTCGTTACTGCGCTCATTGCACTAAAACATATCACCGCGCTGTGGTACTTAATGATAATCGTTTAACTACATTTATTGCTTTGTTTTGACAACACTTCGCTCGTGTATATCTTCCTTATTAATCTCTGATTAATTTCTTATCCACGTCTTATTTTTGGGATATGGGATGTAATCAATTAATGGAGTTACGTGAATGCATCCGCGGTCGGATCCCCGCACCGAAACAAATGAGATCCGCAAACGTTTGTTCAGAGTCTGGTTGTGTAGTCTCGTAGTCAATAACCATGACAGGAAAGTTGTATATTAGTGTACATTCAAGACTACTGGACAGATTTTTAAGTCATCAGATAACTATTAAGAGACTAATAATTTTGAAAGACTACAAAAATATCACGTCAAAACCCAAAGTTATTAAGTTCAACAAAATATATTTACCGATGGTAAAGTCAGTCCTAAGTAAATTTATTGCTTGTTGATGTATAGTCTGCAATATATTTATTTCATCATCCAATTTGGTATATAATTTAAAGCCGGTATCTGTTTGTTGCAGGTGATGTGAGCCGATGCGGTGGTGTGCTAGAGCTGGCACCGTTCCACGTGCTTCCATCTTTTGCCAAACATGTGAGTTTTTTACCAGTACACTTAGCCTATGTGTTCTATGTATTATGTACTAATTCCCCGAAGTTCACCCACCTCGTGTTCGGCTCGTGTTCTAATCTCTAATCGATATTTCTGTCAGCCAGACTATCTTGGGAAAAAATCTTATTGCTAGCCGAATTATTTTGTGGTGATTGAAGAGTAGACCTAACATATCGTAAACATCCTATCGCAGGAAAGAATAATTTAAACACCAAGACATAATGCTGATAGTTGATAAATGATGCACGTAATCTGGGTGTGTATTGAAGCTCGCACGTGCCAACGTTTCGACGCACGATGCGGCGCAGTTACCGTTGCTGTCAAAAAGGATGTTTTAATTAAACCGGCTGCGTTGAATGGAGCTGCGTGCCGCGGTACTACAGAGTACAGACATAACTACGCATTATGACATTTCGTGTGCCCTGTGCCACTCGGAATGATGTCGTGATTTCAAGTGTTACGAAATGAGACACACTTCTCTGTTCTAGGGTAACCTGATATAGCTAAGAAGTTTATTTTTTCAATTGATCATGTATAGATCTTCACAAATGTTATGTTATTTTCATAATACATTTAGATTTTATTAATTTCGAATTTACTTGGGTTCTATTAAAAAATCCAAATATCCCGCTACGTTTAAACCATACTCAATGTAACAACCATATTTTTTCAAATAAAAATTACCTTACATCTAGTATGGATACCGCATTGTAAATATACCTACAAGAAAATATTATATAATATTTATTATATCATAAAAGATCTAATATTGTAAAGAGGCCCCAGAAGCTCGTTTGTGGTTGTTATGTAATTCGTTTCGGAGGCAGATAGATTCGCTATCGGCCTTGTCTAGCATCTAAAGTGGACAATTTATAGTTCCAATTGAAATGGATCCCTGTGACGCGCCTTTACGAGATTGAATTATACGTAATTATACGGTTCCTAGTATTTGTTACCATACTACGTTATCCTTCTGTGTGAACTCGATTAGTAAATCAAATCAAAAAAGTAGCACCGGTTTTTTTATGTAACAATTTTATATAGGTAGATGTTTGTATTGTGACAAGTGTAGGAGGTTGCTGGCCTAGTTATAACTCTGCCTATAAATAATATCTACGGTATTATAGAATTTAAATCATATTGAAAGGCATAGTAGTGTGCTCATCAATCTATACATCCTAATGATAATAGGCGTGGCCTTTACTATCTCTCGAGAATTTGATAAATCTAAGGGAATGTTAAAAAAAGTTAAGTTTTCCGAGAATATAGGCGCAAACATGCTGTAAGAATTTTATTATTATGAAGTATCTTGCGATATGTTTCTTTGTAGAAAATAATGGTAATACCTCCCCTCGTCTTGCGTCGGTAGCTAAAACAGTCCGGTTAGTGTCTGATTAACTATCTACCACTTCCAACTAGACCCTGCGCCTAACGTACAGGAGCCTTGTAAAAAAATACGATTACACTACATCGGCTTCATTATTGGCGCTAATCCACAATCTGCCGGCAATATTTCACTGGGCCAAGGGGATTTTAAGGTTTCATACGTTTTAAAATGCGTCGTAAAAACCATTACGATATAATGTTGCGAATAAATTTTATAGATTAATCATTAATATACCTACGTTTTGTAATAATTTCTATAAAAAGCATTAAGTGTCTATGCTAGATTACTAATTTGAACTATTAATTATTGTAATATTTTGAATATGCAAGGTTATTTTCATCCCGAAAACTTAGGAGCGTGACATGTAGGTACTTAGTAGTTACTTGAAAAATAAAATAGTCGCCCAATACTACGAAAAAAACTGCCGATATCTCAACTCGACATAACTTATCATGGTTCAGTAAGACGGCCTCGTCGGTCGTAAAAAAATGTTGAACGTTATCTTAATGTCGTTAACCATCAACTGTGTTTTCCAGACTAATGACATCGGCAGCTATGCGCCACATCGACGCTCGGATCCGCCATCCGACCTCGCACCGCAGGCGACGCGCTCACTCTCCGCCGCTTTATTTATCCACATAAATATTTCGGAAGTTTAGTTGGTATTTTTTAAACCCCGTGCGCTGACTCTGATGTGAGTGTAGTGTGGTGTCAGTGAGTATAGTGAGTGACGGGACGGGCGCCGGCGGCGGCGGTGCAGGCCGGTCTGCCAGGCCCGATGTGGCCGGCGTCATGGCCTTCATGATGAAAAAGAAGCGGTATAAGTTTGAGGTGCAGTGCTGTCTCGAGGAGCTGACCGAGGTGCCTTTTGTGTCGGCCGTTCTTTTCGCCAAGGTGCGGCTGCTCGACGGCGGCAACTTCCAGGAGCATTCTAGCAGGTTGGTCACAGTGCCTTTCAATGTAAAATATGGATCTTGAATAGTTTTTATCATTGAAATATCTACCTCGGTGGCGTAGTTGTATTACGGTTTGACTGCAAAGCTGAGGTCGGTCTCAGACCCACTGGCACCCTAAAACGCGTACCCTATAATAAAAATTGTTGATTCGTCACCTATTCAAGTGCCAATTGATCCTCTAATAGGAGATCACTCAATATCAATTTATTTATCTGTTACACATTCGACCCCCACGTAATACTTTATGAAAGCCACGCGAAAAAACATGATAAACGAGTACCAGTGGGCTTGGAATGTGGCAAAAAGACGCAACTCGTAAGACGATATCGTTTAATTTTAATGTTTGTGATGATCGAGAGACCAATACGTCAGTCACGTGTAGTCTCTCAACCAACCCCAATAAACCGAAACAGAGGCGTGTCGTGTTTTTTTTTCACATTGTAAGCCCACAGGCATACACGATTATGTAGAAGGCATAACAGTATGTGTGTTGCCATCGTCACCTGTAATCCTAAGTAATTGGTTTATTGTCCGTACATCAAAGAATAGTTTTTATGACAATAAATATACACACACATACACTTACGCCCTTTAATCCCCGAAGGGCTAGGCAGAGGCACAATTAATGCACCCATTTTTCGCCGTGCGTATTCCGTCCCATGATGTGATAGGTGGCGAGCCTATCGCCATATCAGGCATAAATTCCAGACTCCGGGGTTGTATACCGAATAGAAAAACCCGATATAACTTTGCCCGTTATCACCCGGGATCGAACCCAAGACCTGATGGTAGGTCTCTCATATGTAAGAGTCCGTCTGTGTAGGTACCACCGCAAGGTCTATTTCTACCGCCAAGCAGCAGTGTGCATGCACTGTTGTATTTCGGTTTGAAGGACATTGTAGTTGTGTAACTATGGGACATAATGAGACTTCACCTCTTATGTCTCAGGATGATGAGCGCAGTGGAATGTTACACAGTACTTTGAAACTCAAGGTACTGGATGGTGTTTCTACTGTTTATGAGTGGTGGAATCCCTTACCATCAGGCGAACGGCATGCTCGCCTCGTCATTCAATGCCGTAAAAAAACCTTAGACCTTAGACCTAGAGACCTTAGAGTTTACAATATAATACATGAACTTGGAACTTTCCTCCTGTGCGTTATTATTGTAATAGTGTTCTTGCAGACGCTCGGCTGTTAGTTTGGTTCATAGTTCGTATTCCATTCGGATAAGATTCGTTTTAATTGACATTATTGCTATGTTAACTACGTGCCCACTGCCCCGTTGCAGTTCTTAAAATAGTCAATACTACTGAATTCATATTATATTTTATTGGTTAGGTAGATGATCTAACTAACGGTTCTCTTGTTGATCACCATCCACTCTCCAAGATATTGATAATGGTTGGGTCACGCAGGCACGCCGTTGCCAGCTGTGAATTTGCAGCATGCTTAATTTCTGAGACATTCTCACGGCGCGGCTTAACAGAACATCTAAGAGTTCAGTAGAATTTATAGCTGTCAAAGTGAATAATAGCTATAACATCGTACATTATAACTGGTAATCCCAAATTTGCAAATTATTTCAGTAAAATTCTCGCTTATGTGTGGGAAATGCGAATGCCACTAAATCTCGGAATACCGTTAAGATGAGCGCTTTCTCAGATAAGCGGCACAACGCGCACTTACCGCAGTATTTTGACTACCTACATCACGGCGTTATCTCAAGCAGCCAGGCTGTACAGGCAGGCTATACAATAAATCTTTACTTGTACGTATAATACCACGACGCACATATGAACCGGTGTTAATCGTTAAGTATTCATCACGACTCCGATAACGAAACGTTACGAAATCGACCGGTTCACGAGCTATCGTGGCCGTGTCGGTTACGCAACGGTCCGTGTCGGACTGGTTGTAAACAGGGCTTCATTTAACATCACACCGGACTCTGCAGGCGTAGAGCCTGAACTTAATAGGGGGTAAACCCATTGTCATTGATCAGTCAAGAGAGTCCGGATTGATACGAATAATAATAATCCTATATCACTGTGATATACGTATCACACCACCCGACCTAAGGATCGAACCTAAAGTATGGAAATATAATACTGACTTCGAGTAAGCAATACAAATACCTCACTGTAATGATCACACCAACAATAAGCCAATGTAGCTTTAAGGCAACCTAGCGCGTACATCAACTTGTATAAATTACGATTTGTCCTCTTGGGAGTAGCATTTGGCCTTTACCAGTTTGACTTTTTTATTTTTGGGCCACTAGACGAGCAACAACAAGACGGTAATACGCTTCATAGTTTATGTTCCGTGTTTTGCACAGAACATGTTTTTCTAACAAATTATGACCCAATAAAAACGTATGTATGCGTAATAGTATCGTTTATTGCTTTTAAATTACTTAACTTCTCTAAATAGCATTAAAATATATTTTTTGTTATCGAATAGGCACAGAAGAGTATCTGGAAGTTTGTAATAGGTTTTATGGTTTAATAGTGGCTTAATGAACAACTATTTATATTGTTAGGAGTTCTGTACGTAATCATTGTCTAATAGTAACAATTCGTAGAGTAGTGGGAAATAAGCCTTCTGCGGAAAGTTGGATATTCTAGTCCGCGATCCCTAAACATATCCGTTTTACCCAAACCGAAATATCCCTGCGTAGAGTTGGAACTTTGAAGCCATAACACAAGTCTAAGTATCATTGCATAGATTACGTGTTTCATTTTTTGACAGTCTTTAATTGTTCAAAAGATCACTGCCTTTGGCAACATGAAATATTATCAAGAACACTACCGTTACATAGTTTGCTCCAAGTAGTTCATACCAATAATGTTTTTTATGAATTCGACCTACAAACCGTTTCGTACAGGGACATGTTTGGTCATTTATCTTCAATGTTTTCATAACAGAAGTTAAGCAGACGAACATACAGGTCAACTTGTGGTGAGTGATCACCGCTGCCTATGAATTTATAAAGGTGATCGCACGAAATACAACAGTGCAACTACTACTCTGGCCCCTCTAATAACTAGAGAAGTTATGCCTCCATCACACCGGCTTAATACGAGTTGTAAATTAAACATCTTTTTCTTTCAATTATATAGATTTCCTCGCAATGATTTCCGTGATAAACAGAATAATATGTAACTTCTAAGTCAGGACATATCTTGAGATCAAATCCGATACTTTGGTATCAGTAGTCCACTCTCTATCCACGCTATCGCTGCTGCGAGTTATTGACCGTAAAATTAAACGAACGGCGGATAGCGCACTCGATTCGTTTTGGCCATGTAATTTTTATGTGTTCACATCGCTACGGCACGGGAAACTCGGTCAAGTGCGATGTAATTCGCTATAGGAATTTCTGTTTCCGACGTTTTGATCTTTATGCTGCTGAGTTATTGATAGATTCGCTATATTTATTAATTGCCTTATTCGTCTAGACGTATAAGGCAACGTACTTGTCAGGTATGCTGACACTAGTGTCAGCGTACTAGCGCTTGGAATCGTAAGGCTTTGTTCCCAATCAGCATTCCTCTGTGCGTTATCAGAGAGATCCCCATAGCCCTGACATCAGTCGTCGAGCAATTTTCAGTGCCAAAAACATCACAGCACTTACTCCTAATCGAAGTTACTTAACGCGGGGGCGGATTGCAAATCGCAATTAAGCTTGGAGCGATGGGCGCCTTGAGTGTCGGAATGGTCTCCCGTTCGCATCCTAAAGGTTTCCAGTTGCTGATTTAATTATAGGTTACTGCGACGTTTATATTATGTTGGGTGAATCTTAATAATCTTACATGAGTAGTGGATTTTTTTGTACATCATTGAGTTTATCTGTAAATCTAAATAAACTATAGCTCACTATAATGGCAGGTCGTAGTTATTTTATCATAAGTAATAGTTGTACCGTAGACTGGCAACAACTGCTGTGCATACGCGAGATTCCTTTTAAAAAATGTTGATGACATGATATTATAGTATTTTGCAACATAGGACACAATTTTCAATTCCATATGTTGACGAGGATTTCACAGGGGCCAATAAAACGTGTCGAATACTTTGCAATGATCATGATTGAATGCATTCCATTGGCGGGAGGAGGCGTTCAGTCGCGGGGAGCGTCCGGCCCTGAAGGAGGTGGAGGCCAAGAGGACCTCCTTACGGCGAGCCGCCGTGGAGACGTGGCGTCTCAGGCTGGAGGCCCCGTCGTGGGGACACAGGGTCGTAGAGGCAGTGCGTCCTGTCTTTGCCGAATGGCTGGACAGGCGCCAGGGAGCGGCAACATACCGCCTGACGCAGGTGCTCACCGGGCATGGCTGCTTCGGTGAGTACCTGTTTCGGGTGGTGGAGATAGAGGAGTCGGCCGTGTGTCACTATTGTGACAACTGCCCAATGGACACGGCCCAACACACGTTGGAGTTTTGTCCAGCCTGGGATGAAGAACGCAGCGCTCTCAGAGCAGTCGTTGGAGAAGACCTCTCGCTGCCGGCCGTGGTCGCTTCCATGGTCGGCGGCCGGGAGGCCTGGCAGGCGGTGGCCCACTTCTGCGAGGTGGTCCTCTCGCGGAAGGAGAGTGCCGAGAGGGATCGCCAGCGCAGTCGTGATCCCTCCCACCGCCAGACGAGACGTAGGAGGCGTCGGGTGGACGACTGACCGACGTCTCCCGCCCTGTGGATTGGGGGCGTTTGGAGAATTCCACCACGGTATCCCCTGCCTGTCGTAAAAGGCGACTAATAGGGGCCTCCGGGGGTCATTGCCGTCCACCTATTAGTCTAGCCAACATCTGTGACCCCGTAATGGACGGAAGCGTGCCTCACGCTGCCTTTGACGCCAAGAGCGTCCTTCGGTGTACGGGGGCTTCTGAGCCCCGCAACAACAGGAGACGGACCGCAACAGCGTTACGCGCAGGGCGGTTGCGGACGACAACTTAGACGTGAGTCGGAGGAAGCCCGCAGCCGTCCCTAATGCGCCGAAGATGGCCACCGCGGAGTTTTAGTTGGTATGCCGTGCGGTGTACATAGGTTAGGGACTCGGCCCGGCGGTCGCCCGACGTTTTCCATCTCTCCGGGCAGCTCAACGTCGGGTCGTAAGGCACAGTGAACCCAACATAACCGCTCAGTCGTTCTATTAAACACTGGGTGGTAGTAATAAGTCACTTTCTCCGCGTAAACAAAAAAAAAATGATTGACCTTTATTTCGTCAACTCATAATTCGTCTGTCACTCATCACTTTGTCAGAACTAGCATAGTAACCTCTAAGTTACCATAGCGACTATTGATAACTAGTTGAACACTGAACGATGACCAAATTAATACAGTGCTCCTCAAATAGCGAGCACCTTATTTATACTCTGTCCCCCCACTAATACTTTGACATGGCGACCAGTTTTGCACGATTATTATTTCAAAAGTACCCGACGCTCCGACACAATATACAGGGTCATTTTGTAATCGAATACATAAATTTGACTGCGATAAAATCAATTTGAAAGAAACACCATGCAGTTAATTAATTTAACCATAAGTGTAAAATAAAGAAGTACATTTTTCAAACAAAATAAATAACAAAAAAGGTCTTTTAATTTTAGACATCCTATTGCCACTACTAGTATACGAGAGATCGTCGGAGCGTCAACATCGCACTGAGGTCTGTGTGTTTCATTGATAATAATATGCCCACGCACACGCGAACAAGAAATGCACACACGGAGCGCAACGATAAGCTGTCACATCGCGCCATCGTAACCAAGAAGCTTTATTCCAAACCGAAAAGATGAGGTCGCTATTATTACCAATGCTTCTGTGTCAGGTCACATAGGTCAATCTAAACAACAGTCACTTACTAGACTCTGTCAGAGCCAGTTATGTCTCCTTTAGAAGACTGAAATCATTGAGGCATCTTCGCTAATGGTCACAGTCCGTACACCGCACGTAGCTTATCAAAAAGCCTCACAACCCTAAGATTCTATCAACTATCACACGATACATCAGCAAGAATCGCACGCTCAAGCCGTAAAATTCGTCGATCGATTTCGTGAAACCGACTATGATGCTACCGTTATGATACGAGTGTCAACGAGGTTCTGGAAGATTGGAATTTTGAACATTTACTCAGTAATCTCGAAAAGTACAAAAGACATTTCAACGACCTTCAAGGAAACATTAACACTTTATTCACGAGCTTTGTAAATGTAAATCATAGTTTACCACAACAGAAACTTAAAAATTAACACAATAGAATAATAATTACAATTAGAGAACATTTGATCGTGTGCGCATAAAAGCCCACAAAGGACTAAACTAAAAACCTACACATGGCTCGCGTCTCCCGAAGCGATGTCAAAGACAAGGTCACTCGGATCGATACAAAACGATTCAATAATAAAATTACAATAGGTACCGGTAAGTACATAGGGAGCATCGGCCTAACATTTAGTACGTAAATCGACATACGCCACGTCGTGTTGCTGCCGGGCGACTGGCGGGCAACGCGCGCGCAGGCCCCCGCGCCCCACGGCGCATGCGCCTGGAGGAGCCAGTGCGGGGCCATATTTTAGGCCGCGCGGGATAGGCATAAAGTCCACGAATCACGGACCGTGAATCTCGATGTATTTCGACACGTTACACATTTTGATAAATATCACTTGTACTTATTGCTATTACCTGGAATTGTCGTAATTTACTTGTAAGGTAAAAAATGTTTAATTTTTACCACTTCATAGAATACACGCACACTTTTGTCAAGAATAAGTAACATTTACGTACGTATTGGAAGCTTTAGTATTTAACTAAAGCTTCCAATAGTGAGTAATGACTGAACTTAATTTAAGATAACCAGGATATTCAATTGACTAATGACCAAAATTATTGTAAGTAGGTAAAACATAGGTATTTAGAAGGATTTTATGCACTTGGTCGAGTCACTTTATAAGTGGTTAGTAAATAACGCCAGTTTTAGGTATTATTACTCAGGCAGGAACTATTAAAAATTACGATTGTTATTGCGGTGCGGAGATACTGGGGTACTCTGTCAGAGGTGTCCGGGAATAAACCCATATTTCGCCCAAATGTCCGGAATTCTTGCCGTGTTTGTCCGGCGTCGGCAATTTAGGTAATGGCAGCCCTATACAAAGAACATGCCGACAAGTGCGCCGTGCGCCCGCTGGCGCGCGCGATCTTTGGCCCCGCCAGCTGATGTTCGTGTTACACGTGCTCCCACAGGGATACCAAGCTTTGGTACTATTATCTTATTCTGCAATATCTTGCAATTTTAGTTTTACATTGTTCTATGCTATTTAAACCGTACCGCAATGCATATTGAAATTAAATGATGTTAGAGCTCTGGTATACTTTATTGCTTAAAGTAATGTTATTTTTACAATACAAAGATATTGCTGCGTATTCGTTTAAGTAGACTTTTCATTAGCATAATTGCCCTAGTTATTTTATTATTTAATACACTTATTTAAGTGTGTTAGAAATCCATGTGATAAATAAACTAATATCCGATTCTTTGAAAAGCTGTGTCATTTTAGCAAACTTGTCGGTAAAAATGTTTATACTGGCAACACAGCGTGTTTGAGTGCGTGTTTGTATTGAATGGCGTGCGAAAGAGACATAACATGTTGGTATCTGCACGTTAGTTTCAATGTGTTAGTAACAAGATCAACGACTCTGACGCGATACAAAATGTAGCTAGAGATTAGAAGGTACAGAAGGCATAATAAGGCGTTTGGTAGTATAAAGTATTTACGTAAACCTATTTTAGGCATGACGTCCAGAAATATTGATGTTAAAATTAAAATAAACGTTGAAATATCATACGGAATCTAAAAAATATGATATCAATAGATTAAAATCCTGTAACTTTTTAATAACCCGACTGCGAGTTGTTAAGTACCTACCTATTTCGGTAGGTAAACTTATTTATTAACGAAAACAAAGTTTATTATTAAAGAATTAATACTTTTCTTTACAGCATAACACTTAAAAAATAATTAGTTCCTTTTCATACAATAACATGACAACTTTTTATTTCATGTTGATATTTATAACGTATTAGTTAGGGAGTAGGGACTGCTCTAGTAGCAATTTAATTATTTTATTTCAAATTCCACGTCTCAAGCGGTACTGCTGCAGCTATGTGAGTGAATGTATTGCAAGTGAATTTGTGAGTTGCCCTTCTTAATCCTATAGGTTTTGTAATAACATCGTCAGCTGTGACGTGATTCACTGAATAAAGTCAAGCGCGCTAAAACACAGCGTGATCAAAAAACTATAAAACTAATAATCGGGATTATTGGCGAAAGTATGCTGCTTACCCATGGATAATATTTTGCACGATGTTAGCAGAGGTCACGCTGAATATGTGGTTTCATTTAGTAACGCAATGTTGGAATGACACTGTATAACTTGCATGTTCTTTCCGAAAACAGTAAGCTCTTTCTTGTCGCATCATAATATCTTTAAATTATCAACTTTAAATATAAACCAAAATAAGACGAAAAATGAACAAAGCATTGAGTGTCTTAGATGTATAATAATAGAACGGGGTCAGTGTTTACTAATGTTTAAAACTTTTTTGGTATTATATAAGGTATGTTTAGAAAATCATGGCGAGTGAGTAGTCATCCATATGTGGGCAAGTTATTTTAAAGCGTCTTATTTTTTTAAATTAATCAACGCATCATCCTATTTATGCCCTGGCTAGGCACTGACCTAACCGGATCAATTACCACAGAATTTAAATATAATGTCAACCAATACGAACCGCGACATTTCGCGATGGTCGTCAGAATTATTTCGAACTGCCTTACGACGTAGACAGACTGACGCCAGAACCAGTCGCTATATCGAGGTTTTCTAATCATGAATGGTGGTGGTTCCACATCAAAATATATCGAACACTTCTCAAATAACTTTTGTGTTTTAATAACTTGACGTAACACAACCGACGATAACTTATAAATTATAACTCTCATGAATTCATATCTTACAATAATAAAAACACTCTTATGTATACTGACTAAAGAAGATTTGAAACGCCTTGAACTAACAATCTGCGAAGTGCCCTGTCCTGTCACCGTCATTATTCATTCACGCACATCCCCCCGCCGGAATGGCATGGCGGTGTGGTGAGCACGTAAAAGGCTGAAAACAAACTGTCACGCTCGAACTTGCCAGTTACTCAGCTGCTGACGGCCTTATTGGCATGACCTAGCATGTGAGGACTGCTTTATGTACCTGTTGCCTGGTTTTGACCTAGTTTAGAAAACTATCAACTACATAAAAATGTCGGGTTTTTTTATTTCTAATAATTTGGAAGTCTTTTTTTGTGGTATAATCGTGGTACTAAACGTATACTTCATCTTGTAATATATAAATATAGCAAAAGCTAGTACTATAAACTTCCCTGGGATTCGAACCGTGAAAAATTCAGAGCACTCGATCAACCTTTGCGTGTTGCTAAATGTACCAATAATGTTGGCCCTTTGTTGGTATTCTATGCATGATTTGTCATTTCGTGCCCCATGTTTTAGTTAAACTTTTTATAGTCAGTAAATTACCTGTTCATGTAACGTTTTGAGGCTGTGAAAATATTTAAACACGGTTAGTTTGTTATGAGGTTATTATGTAACAATGGTTTGTTAGCTACTACCCCCCAGCTGTTTCACTTGTAATAATTAAATTTACATATGGGTCTTTTTTATTTTACATTAACGGTTCAAGTAACTTATTGTAGTGTTATTTTCATTTGATTATTGAATTATCGCTGTTCATAAATAACATTGACTTCTAATCTGAGGTCTAAACCTAAATATAAATCAATAACATTCAAACGGTATGCATTCAAACATCTAAATAGGTCAAAGAGCGAAGCGGACGACCGGAGCGGAGGGAAATTGCTAGTTATATAGGGAGCCGCCACTCTGCGCCGCGCTGGAATGCGGAGGCGTCCGGCCATCAACTACCGCGCTGTCTACTCGCTACTAGCGACAATTGCGCGATAATGCTCTTGTTGCCACTCGCCAATCTCCATCAACCTTGCGCGTCATGTGGTGGCCACGCCGAGGACACGGCTATTTACTTACGTCTAGACTGTATATGCCAACTATAGAGTGTGCTCACTGCTCTCTGAGCTTTCGATATGAAGAACTAAAGTTTCAAGTAGTATCTGCTACCTCTTTGGCGGCGCCTACACAATATTCGTATCACAATAACGATCGGGGCTATATGTAATATGAAACCAAATAATTTTCAATCCTAACCTATTCCACTATCTTACAAATTAATAATTATAATGATAGTGTCACACAAAGTCGTTTTTAATGAAACCGGTAAATAAAACCTGACAGTCGAAATGTTTCACTCTTCGGGGACCTTTTTTCACTGGAGTGGGAAGAAACTTAGTGGCGCGTGACAAGTTTCTGAAGTTTTAATTGCCCATAATGTCATGTGGTGACAGAGGCGAAATAATAATTATTTTTTGTGTTATCCGTCTCATTATATTAAAAACCTTAGGTTATGGTTGTTAAATCAGTGAGGGTTTGATCCCCCACACTGGGAAAAACTAATGTGAGTTTTTCGATTTAGAAACGGTAATGCGAATTGCCATTTAGTGCTTCATGTAAGATTTTTTTTATGGTATTGAATCGCAAGACGAGCATGCCGTTTGCCTGATGGTAAGGGATACGACTACCCATTAACAGTAGTAACACCAATACAGCACCTTGAGTTACAAAGTACTGTGTGGCATTTCACTGCGCTCGTCATCCTGAGACATAACATTTTCAGTCTCATTATGTCCTGTAGTTACACTGGCTTCAAGGTCCTTCAAACTGAAACACAACAGTGCATTCACAATATTGCTTGGCGGTAGAAATAGACACTACGGTGGTACCCACCCACACGGACTCTTACATGTGAGAGACTTGCACCGGTTAATTTGAATAAGAATTCCGGCTTGGTCACCGTATCCTCACTGATTACATACTATGCACCCTTCAGAAATACACATATGACCTTTTACATAGGTATGTCCGTACTGTTCAAACCGGTGTAGTGAGATGGTTACCTTGACCGTCCGCGATTTAACAACAAACCGTACCCTATCGTAACAAAAACACTACCGTGCTACAAACAGATGTTCATAACGAAGTAGTAGTTGTTATTAACATCGTTATGAGGAATTCGACGATGAGCGTCGAACGTTAGCCGTTGACGCACGACACCGCTATAATATCTGAAATGCGGATGCGCACGCGTCGATTGATATCATACCAATTATATTTTACATTAAACGTTACTACTCGAATAATATAACTAGCTTGGGAAATACTAGTTAGTCAACGAAGGGTTACGATAATTACATGTACAGTTACTATAAATTAAATAAATAGAACCTCCAAGGCTTTACAGTTCACTGATTTCCCAGAGTTTCATCGACTCAAATGGTTAGCATATAATATAATGTTTCGACCAAATTGAAACGTAAACAACAAACGCCTGTCCGCTTGTCTGTCAACAAACAAACTCGTGCAGTGTGATGGCATTGTTGTGCGATATCTGGTCGCATTGTTGCCATTTGTGTTCTTTTGTTACGCCACTATGGAATTTGTAAGGCGTTCGATGTTCAATGTGGGGAATGTTTCCATGAATCGGTTTGTGGTTTTGTATAGTTTGTTCAGTTAATGAGACTCGTGCATGAGTACTTATGTTTGAAAGTAGAACACAGTTTCGTGTAACGAGGTTTAAGATTTTTAATACCACTCAATATAAACTTTGTGTAATTATATTCCACAATGCTTCAAGTAATTGTCGCTCAAATATAATGCCTGACAACGAAAGACTATGTGCGTTGATTGCCATAACAATGTTGGCATTTGTTAACAAGATGTAATCCGACAATCCACCGCTTCGTTCGTTATGACCGGTTGTTAATCGCCATGAACTTCGGTTGCGTAGATGCCGTATTCATTCGTAAATGTTAACAGATGTCTCACACGTTGCACTCTCTACGGCGTGTACACATTCACATATTGTGTAAGTTTCACACAGTGTGTCCATCAACAGAAAGCGATACGGATCAACAAACAAACCATGTATCATCTATTTATTCATTCACCACATTTTATAATGACAATGAAGCTGTGATAAGCAAATTATTTAATTCAACAAATAATTTAAAATCGTGTGCTCTAATTGATTGTATTTAAGCTAGCTCATTTTATTGTTCTTAAATTGTTGCCAGTTGACACATTTGTTATGTCTAGATTGTATTAGATGATAGATCTCTAGTCGTAGCACGACGCTCTATAAATAGAGTTGTATTTATACTTAGTGGGTGGATCTGCCCAGTGGTGCTATCTTATCGTCCAAGGCATTGTCGGCCGCTTTGCACCACGTGGTGTCCAAGGTCGCTAACGAGTCGGTTCGACGAGGCCAGGGTCTGGTCCATGGCCGGAAACGCAGAACTGCCAGACACGACGTTTTGTCAACAACTCACATATGTATGTAAGATTCATGCTAATCTTAACTTGGTGATATGTAGTTAAATCGATTTTGATCAGCGATCACCGCCATTATGCGAATTTGGTGGGACATTTGATAGGCATTGAGAGATTTATATAGTATAGATATTACGCTAACCAAAAATATATTTCTTTAATACATTTTTTTTAATTGTATTACACACTACAAACTCGTAGACTGTTATTAAGTACCACGACTGCGCATAGATAATATTTACCGTATTTTATACTATTATATTTTGTGCATTCCGCAAACGGTGATGACTGACATATTGTGAGCAGTAATTATTTGTTATTGCATTATTAGCAATTACTACCGGTCTGTAGCATGAAGCAACTGGATATCCACTATCTGATCCCAAAACACGCTTACTAATATGAAGGACTAGCTTTTGCCCGCGGCTCCGCCCGCGTTAAAAAGTTTTTCCGGGATAAAAGTCCCGCTTTATGTTTTCCCGGGATAAAAAGTAGCCTATGTGTTAATCCAGGACATGGTCTACCCGTGTGCCAAATTTCATCAAAATCCGTTCAGTAGTTTTTGCGTGAAAGAGGAACAAACATCCATACATCCAAACATCCATACATTCTTACAAACTTTCGCCTTTATAGTAAGATTATTTCGCGTGTGTAATAAGTCATTTTCAGCGTAAGCAAACTAAGTTAAAGGCAATGTGATGGTTCGACAATGCTAAAGGAACTATCTTATATACGTTGCCTTTAAGGAATGGGAGTAGGTAGGTTTCGTTTAATCTTTAAGACATTATTGTTAACAAAAAACTCAACGCGTGAAAATTACAGACAGGCAGCTCAACATTCGTAAATTCTCAAAATTTGTGACAGCAAAAACTCTCGAAGTTGATACCAACGATACGACATTCTTTATTATTGTCGGATAGAATATGCATGTTGTCAGTTCTATGTATTAAATATTAATTAAAGTACTGTACATGCACGTTCAGGTTTCCAATCTCGCAATACCGAGATTCCGGTACTCCGAGATCCTTTTTCATTTTCCAGTCCCGCGTGTTGCAGGATTATCGCGGGATTGCGGGACTGATTTAGCATATTGGAAATGACAACACGCAAAGCACGTCATGTTATGTTTCCCTCGCAAGCATTTTCAACTGAATGTTGACTCTTGTGTGTGCTGGTGTGCTTGTTTTGTGATAGTTTGCACACCAGACTAATATGATACGGCGAGCGATTTAATAGATGATAAAAACAACCGTTCCGATGAGTGCGTCTATTGCAACTGAACTTATGATTAATTGATACATTAACGAAAATGATATTTGCTTACGATGTACAAATATGTTAATGCTAATGTGCGGTAACCCGTACAACCCTAGTAATCAAAGTCCTAATTAGTTAACTATGTTAACATTCAATTGAAAATGGTTTTTGTTCCTATTGTATGTGAATTGTTTATTTTTTCTGTTTTCGATTTATGATTTTTTTTATACGACCACAGCAAAGTTGCTCCACTGCACCTGGTGGTAAGTCGAGTAGCGTCTAGAGTACCTCTCGACTGACAAGAGAAAAAATATTCCTGAACCAGTCTACACAATTATGCCGTCCTATTCGGAATCGGATATACACAGGCTGATCCCGAAACGCGACACATTTACCTGGCCTATTATCGTGGGCTTTAAAGAGCAACTTGATTAATAGTAAACTGAAATAAAAGTGAAGTTGTGTTATTTCATTGTTTTTCTCCTTACATCATCCTTGTATTCGGGATCCCTCAAATACAGAGATTGAAGGTAGGCTGCGGGATTGGAAGCCCTAGTATCCATTTCCCGTGTGAACGGAGTACTTTCGCCCACGCTGCTTGGGTACGCCGCGCCTTGATAATTGCGGACGGCCGTATATTCATCGCGATTCGCGGCGCACGAGATGATGCGCTGACGTCGCTCCTCGCCTGTCCAACCGACGTTTTACTTTCACTGGCTTTGTTCACGTCACACGTGTGCTCGCTTTCCCGTGGGATAGTGTGTTGGATTTTATTAGGGACCTACACGCGTCTTGGATGTTCTTATGTTTCTGATGCTTATACTGCTGTTACATCATATGCATACTCACGCCTTTTTTTATCCCCGGAGGGGTAGGCAGAGGCGCAACTATTGCAGCCTTTTTTGCCGTGCATATTCCGTCCCATGATGTGATAGGGGGCGAATCTATCGCCATATCGGGCATAAATTCCAGTCTCCGAGCTGTTACTGATTAGAAAAAAATAATATCACTTTGCCCAACCCAGGGAGGACCGAGTCCCTAACATATAATGTTAGGAACTCGGTCCGATGCTCGCTCGGATGATGCTATACTCCCGAGTGTCGACTTAGGGCTGTAAGACTGTGCGAAACCAACATAACCGTTCCACTCATCTCCCAGTGTTGGTAGCGATAATGCGTTTTTTCCCTGCGAAAAAAAAGGATCAATCCCGAGACCTCGGCATTGCAGTCGTAACGTAATACAACTACGCCTCCGAGGCAGTCTGTTAAAACAGGCATTATGTTGAAACAGTTTAAACATACTCGAATATTCCTAGACATACATTTCAAGTTTATTTTTTCGACCAGTCTCGTGCGTAGGTTTTTTGTTACTTACATAAGTTTATTTCGCTTTTTGCCATAAAATTGTTATAACCGCAGTTAATTGAAGATATCTGGTGGGACGGGCTTTTTTTGTTCTATTGTTGTAGTTTTTTTTTTGTAATTAATAGTTTCATGGTGCCATGTATGAAGACTTTTTGGGTGATTTGCATTTCATGAGCTTACTACGCATTTAGCAATTCAATACGCATTATTGTAGATTATCTGTAGAAAAAAACTGGGTTTCTTTCACCACTGCATGAACTCGTTATAATGATATGTTAAGACTTCAAATAATATAATAGGAGGAAAATGGTTTAGATGATATTCCTATATAAAATACATATTTAAATTCAAATGCGTTCTGCTGGTTTCCAAAATAATCATGAAGAATTTGTCACTATGTTGACTGTGAACAGATGTGTATTTATTTATTTATATGTTAAGGTACACCAACAGCATATATATTAAAAACATACAAAGACATTCTATCATTATATAACAGGCAGGTACATATGCCCATTGCAGGTATACGATTCTATTGTATAGAAATCACAAGTTTCAGTGAAAAAGAAAACAAAAATAAATTAAACTTCTAATATAAATTATGTAAGAGGACTGCAGAAACTATGTGATGGTAGTAATTACCACCGTCCAGGCGTCCACCAGCCGTGTCCGAGTGCATTACCCCGCGCGATTCCATCGCACTCGTACCGCAAGATCACGCGATGCGTGCCCGATGCACGCTGCACGCTTGTGTGCGTGTATGTGGTTATTGTGCTTAGATACGATCGAGTCTTTCATTTGAATAGTAGACACTGGCTACAAAATTAGCTTCCAGCGACATTCTAAATTGAAAAAAAAAACATGTCAAGTATCTAGATATTTATTATCTACATAAATATGTAACCCAGGTAAGTAATATTTATTTTTCTGGGTATGGTATTAACTTAACGCCATTCGGGTATACGTTATTATTGTTCGCGTTGATGTAAACAGGAAAGGAAAAACACGCACGTTAGTAAAATAACCATTGTCTCTTCCTGTTATAAACGTCGTATTTTTCGCACACGTCTTCGTAATCCAATTCCGGGGGTGCGTTTCCTTGGCCTTATTTTTGCGGTTACGAGGGACAAAGCCGCCCGGACGTTTTGCCCTTACCGCGCCTATGCTTACGGCTGTTCAGTGTCGGACACTTGACAAACGTTTAGGGCCTTATCAATAAACGTTATTTATGTGTTTAGCTCACTACTCTTTATTTACTTACACGTGGAATAATTTGAGAATTAAAGATTCTGATTTGTGTTGCTTCTGTCCAAAGACAAGCCTGGCGCTTACTATCCAGCGAGAGACGAGCCCGAGTCGTCATTATATTTTATTAAAAAACATGTATTATCCCAGTTTAAATAGCCCTACACATCATTCGCAACGTAGCTGGCGCTGAATCTACTGCAATAACAAGAGATAACGACCTCAGCTCCCGCTTCGAAATGAATATTTGTCTAACCCTTAAACACGTAAGACTTTAAGCAGTACGGTCAGGACTTTGTGATTATTGAGTGTATATTACACTGCCATGAGGTAGGCCCGTACGGTTTTACCGCCCGCATGAGCACTTTCGACGGCACCGCAAGCGAGCCGTGAGACCAATAGTTTTCTCTTCACTTTCATTCACTCGCCCGTGCTTCGGTTGATCTTCGTTTCCTTTAACTTGATTTTGTAGTGTACCGATTTAACATCATGCACACTATTTTGAAACTACATCTAAGGTGTGTGTTGGTTGTTAGTTAATAAATTGCGAACACGGTGACGCGGGCGATTCCTCATTTGGAAAGTGAAACCGGGGGCGTTACACTGTCTCTGACAATGTTACGCAACGCGGATGATATTGATGTGTTACCATCGTTACAGGCGTCGAAGCATTGATGTCTTCAAACAATGTTCATAAAACCGGCGCGTGGTGACGACAATGCGCCGATGATTCCTATGTTGTGGATGTTCATGTGTGGCGGTGATAACTTATGTAGGTATTCATTTCCATTCGCTTCGCTTCCAAAGTCAGAGTCAAAGTTCATGAAAGAATGGAGGTCTAGGTTTGTTTTTCTTGGCTCTGGGAATCTTTAACAGTACGAAACGCAACGATAACCCTACTGCTATCGGTTTTCTATTAGACTGTAGTTATACCCCTCTACGTGACCCTATAAAATAATTTTGGTGTAGATTGCAGTTTCAGCTTCCTTTATAGTCACCTACCTAAACCCCACGGGAAACCCTGCCTTTCCCGAAGGTTTCAAAGCTGCTGAAGCCTCTAAATCTACAGAATTCTTCGCTTTGCATGTTTAGGTACTGTTTACAAATCATTCCACGCTAAGTATTTCAGTTAGCACAAGCGTAGTATGTTTAGGACGTTTATTAACGCTAGGGTTAAAGGTCAGCGCGGCCGTGCCCAGCATATCCCAATATAGCCTCGCTACGAATCAACGGTTAAGGTCGCAAAAGGTCGAATCGGGCGTCGGAGGCTGCCGATGTAAGCTTAAGTAACCTGAGTGTAATATTAGTCTATATAGAAGAGAAAACAAATGAGTACGCGTGTGATGAGTAGTAGAGGTATACACATGAAGAAATTCAGAGAGATTAGTGTATTGCCGGCCTTTACGGTGTTGGAATATGTAACACACACACACACACACACACACACACACACAAAAGCGCGCGCGCGCGCGTGCTCCTTTTATCCCCGAAGGGGTCGGCAGAGACGCAACAAGTTCATCCACTTTTTTCCGTACGTATTTCCGTCCCATGACGTGGAAGGGGACGAGCCTATTTCCACACTCCGGGCTGATACTGAACAGAAAAATGCAATATCACTTTGCCAGAGACCCAGTGATCGAATCCGAGACCTCAGCATTGCAGTCGTTTTTTTTTTTCTTTTATTGCATCGAATGAAAATAAGAATCCAATCCGAAATAAAAATAAGAATCGGCATGGCCAAGGACGCTATGGTTCGACTTTGAAACATTTGGCGGAAGAAGGGAATTACTATTAACACCAAAATGCGCCTCATCAGAGCATTAATATTCCCTATTTTCCTTTACGGTGTCGAAACGTGGTCAATCCTAGCTCGAGAAAGAGAGAGGATCGATGCGTTCGAAACGTGGTGCTGGAGGCGAATGCTGAGGATACCGTGGACCGCCAAACGCACAAACGAGTCGATTCTCTCACAGCTTAAAGTGACGACACGTTTAGCCACCATATGTCACCAACGCATCCTTGCATACTTCGGACACGTTATACGGAAAGGCGACGAGAATCTGGAGAGACTTATCATCGTTGGCAACACCGAAGGCAAACGTTCGCGCGGCCGAGCACCAACCCGATGGACAGACCAGATTAAGGACTCGTCTGCCACCAAGTTCCATAAATTAGTCGAAGATGCGATGAACAGAAACCGGTGGAGACAAACAATCCGCTCCAAATGTGGTACATCCAATGATGACCACGATCCTCAGTCATGAGGGACCGACTACAGAGAGCATCTAATGACAAGACAGGCATGCCGTTCACCTGATGGTAAACGATACGACCACTCATAAGCAGTAGCAACGCCATCCAACACCATGACTTTAAAGTACTGTGGGGCGTTCCACTGCGCTCGTCATCCTGAGGCATAAGACGTTAAGTCTCATTATTTCCAGTAGTTACACTGACTACAATATCCTTCAAACCGAAACAAAACAGTGCATTCACACTGCTGCTTCGAGGTAGAAATACATTGCGGTGGTACCCACCCAGACGGATTCTTACATTTGAGAGACTTTTTTTTACGCGGAGAAAGTGAATTATTACTACCGCCCAATGTTCAAGGAGAACGACTGAGCGGTTTTGTTGGGTTCACTGTGCCTTACGACCCGACGTTGAGCCGCCCGGAGAGATGGAAAACGTTGGGCGACCGCCGGGCCGAGTCCCTAACCTATGTACACCGCACGGCATAACAACCAAAACTCCGCGGTGGCCATCTTCGGCGCATTAGGGACGGCTGCGGGCTTCCTCCGACTCACGTCTAAGTTGTAGTCCGCAACCGCCCCTGCGCGTACCGCTGTTGCGGTCCTTCTCCTGTTGTTGCGGGGGCTCAAAAGCCCCCGTACACCGAAGGACGCCCTTGGCGTCCGAGGCAGCGTGAGACACGCTGCCGTCCATCACGGGGGTCACAGAAGTTGGCTAGACTAATAGGTGGACGGCAATGACCCCCGGAGGCCCCTATTAGCCGCCTTTTACGACAGGCAGGGGATACCGTGGTGTAATTCTCCAAACGCCCCCAATCCACAGGGCGGGAGACGTCGGTCAGTCGTCCACCCGACGCCTCCTACGTCTCGTCTGGCGGCGGCAGGGATCACCACTGCGCTGGCGATCCCTCTCGGCACTCTCCTTCCGCGAGAGGACCACCTCGCAGAAGTGGGCCACCGCCTGCCAGGCCTCCCGGCCGCCGACCATGGAAGCGACCACGGCCGGCAGCGAGAGGTCTTCTCCGACGACTGCTCTGAGAACGCTGCGTTCTTCATCCCAGGCTGGAAAAACTCCAACGTGTGTTGGGCCGTGTCCATTGGGAAGTTGTCACAATAGTGACACACGGCCGACTCCACAATCCCCACCACCCGAAACAGGAACTCACCGAAGCAGCCATGCCCGGTGAGCACCTGCGTCAGGCGGTATGTTGCCGCTCCGTGGCGCCTGTCCAGCCATTCGGCAAAGACAGGACGCACTGCCTCTACGACCCTGTGCCCCCACGACGGGGCCTCCAGCCTGAGACGCCACTCCTCCACGGCGGCTCGCCGTAAGGAGGCCCTCTTGGCCTCCACCTCCTTCAGGGCCGGACGCTCCCCGCGACTGAACGCCTCCTCCCGCCAATGGAATGCATCGGCAAGGGATTTGGCATCCAGGTCCCAGGGCAGAAATCCGGCCAATAAGCAAGCCGCCTCGAAAGAGACCGAGCGTTACGCCCTGACCGCCCGCTGCGCTAAAGCTCTGCGGAGCGCGCAGGAGGGCGACGCAGGGGCGGTTCAGGGACTCAGCCCAAACGGGGCTGCCATAAAGGACCATGGACCGCACGACTCCGTGATACAGCCTCCGGCAAGGGAAGCCAGGACCTTCCAGGTTGGGCAGCAGGCCGGAAAGAGCGCCCGCTACCCGGGACAATTTCGTCCTCAACTCCTTAAAGTGGGTGCGGAATCGCCATCGGCTATCTAGGACTAAACCTAGATACTTCATGCTAGAGCCGATGGGGATCCGCACCCCCCCAACGACGATGCGGGCACCGGCCGGTGGCCCTCTACGAAGTCCGTGAAAACACACGGCCTCGGTTTTCTCGCGGGCCACCTTCAAATCTAAACGTTGAATTCTTCCAACTACTTGGCTAGCGAATGGTGTGCGTATTATTGGTGTGTAACATACTCTGTCGCCAGGGGACACGTTTTGTGTTCCAGTTTAAAGGACATTACGCTCAATGTTATTGCCATTATAAGAATTAACACCTAACATCACCTTAATTAATGTAATAATTATAAAGTCCACCTGTTACTTTGTTGTATGTAGTAGGATACTTGTGTATACAATCAATTTTGTAAATTGGACTTACTTAATTACTCTGGTCAGGATTTACTTAATTCTTAACTAATTTACAAATGTCGCCGTCAGCACCTTGTCTTAGCTCCAATTATAGCGTAACTATTACGGGGTTCAAGGTCGATAATGCGAATTCTTTTACCTTTCAATAACACCTATAGTTTATTTTGTGTGCATTGTGTAAACACGCGAGTGGTGCCGCGCGCACGCGCACGTGGCCACCTAGCCATGGCGCGCCTGCGCATCGTACGTCAACGGGACGCTTTGAAGTTTTTGCTATTGGCGGATACTTGCGAAAGATTGTGGGTCGGCTCTGTTATAGAATTTACCGCGAAGGACAACGTAATTCGTTTAGGATATTCTATAGGGGCCTCTTAGAAGACTAGGATAGATAGGTAGTGCTTAGGGAGGGATATTAAAAGTTCCGTGCATAATGTACGCACGAAATGAAATTGCCTTCTATTTCGGTATACAGTCCGTGACTAGCTGACATTACATGTATTCAGTGAAAAAGATGTATTACATACCTATAGAATTAGAAACGTAAATCATAAACCATTTTATACAACAGTAGATTTTTGCAACTACAGCCTATCGATATTGGTGCCGCCGTATAGGGCGAAATTATCAACCACCATTCCAAATGTTGCAAGAGCACTTCATGTCTACAAAAAAAAAACTCGTGTAGCCTTTTACAGTACAATATTTGTACCACACTCCTTATTTACAACCGTCGAAATTATCGACAATTTAACACACCAAACGTCTTAATACCAACCGTTCTTTCTAAAGGCGTTTAAATAAACAGACACATGGACAAAAGAGCCTGTCTATGTGTAGTGCGTGCGCATGCGCCGGCGCTTCGCTTGTTATTCTAAACGCGCAGATGGATTTTTGTGTATTGCTGTTGATGAGATAAAAACGCGCAACGAGTAAAAAACAAGTACTCGTTAAATGATTTGCTCGCGCTGTTTTTGACTTGTTTTTGTAGCTTATAACAGCTAAACATAGCGCGATATTGCAATCAGTTGTTAAAGTGTTTTGTCTGGATTAGATGCCATTAATCTCATCAGATTTCATGGCTTGACAGCATAAACAATCATACAGTATGTCATCGCGTTTAATGTTCACTATAACGTACAGATTTTTTTTAATAGACGGTGCACTGTCGCAACTCTTAAAGCTGTTTATAGACATCGCGTCGTCGTGATAAAACGTCACTTTGAACATAAATTAAAGTTAAACTAAATTCTCTAGAACCTCCAACCTTGTAATAAAGCTATTCACCATTGCTGTTTAGTTTACATTCGTCTATTTACAGTGTCGTAGTGTTGTATCGTACTCGTGAAACGTCTAACCAATAAAATTTATTACGCCACTGGACAGACACCGATGTGGCTTTGGCACCAGGGTAGACTTACTAACAGTCTAGTGTTTTGTAAATTTAATATCACTTAGTTTTCGTAGGAGTTACTTAGGCTATAAAAATGGAGTGATGTCAGAATTGATTTTCAAATCTGGCAATTGATATTCGATAGCTGGTAAATTCTTGATTAATAAACCGGGCAAGTTCGAGTCGGACTCGCGTACCGCGGGTTTCGTACCAACTTGTAGGTAAGGTATCTAGGGGCGGTTGCGGACGACAACTTAGACGTGAGTCGGAGGAAGCCCGAAGCCGTCCCTAATGCGCCGAAGATGGCCACCGCGGAGTTTCGGTTGGTATTCCGTGCGGTGTACATAGGTTAGGGACTCGGCCCAGCGGTCGCCCGACGATTTCCATCTCTCCGGGAGGCTCAACCTCGGGTCGTAAGGCACGGTAAACCCAACATAACCGCCCAGTCGTTCCCCTTGAACACTGGGCGGTAGTAATAATTCACTTTCTCCGCGTAAACAAAAAAAAAGATAAAAAGGTAAGTATATAAGTTCAATAGTTCGCCAAAATTAATTAATCAAATTACGGTATTCATTTTTTCCTTTACATGTGCTGTAAGACCTTGCTTATTGCCGAATTTCATGATTCTAGGTCAACGTGAAGTACCCTATAGGCTTTGGTTCCCTTGCGAAATCAAAATATGTGACATACGCCCGAATACTCAAACGTTACTTAAATATTTGAGATGGCCTTACGGATTTAAGCATTCGTTATTAGTGAAATTGGTATACTGAAACGTCACTTATCTCCTAACCTTAAATTTAAGGCGACTCAGTTTAAGGTCCGCTTATTGATTCAAACGGTATTCACAAACACTGCTTAAAGTTTGACAGCTATGTAAGGCCTCCAAATATGGCTGTTAATCGAGATCAATTTGAGAGTGCTTCAGACTAGTCTCAAATATTTACGCTCAAATCTTTAATAATTTTATTGCGTAATAACTACTTATTATATTCTCTTTGGATTTAATAAATCGTTTTTTTCTTCATTATCATCATTGTCTGAAGAGGAGTATGGTGTCAAAGGAAGAAATCGAGAGAAATTAAACGCTTTCGAAGAATACAATAATGATAATTTAATGTTTAAGTTTGACAAATAAATATATCATATCTTATCTTATTTTAACTTATCGTAAAAGAAGATTCCAACTCAGCAAGGAAACAGTTCTTCATTTATGTTCTTTAAAATCGGGATTATATCCAGCCGAACACAAAAAGAAACCAAACAATCCAACCGATAGCCCAAGGTCATCGGGGTTATTTTTTACGGGAAACAACCAACGGTAGTACATCGTATTGTGCGTAGTATGGCAGTTGAGTTAGCATATTTTGTAAATGTTTGTAAATATGCCTACTTCTGATGATAAAACTGAAATAAGAATTATAAATATTATTGTTGTTGACTTGTTTATTTTTTTTCTAAAGCGGCTAATGTCAACCCTGACATACTGCCAAGTGGCAATATAATGCCAATATAAGCTCATCACATCAATGTTAAGAATATAATAATTAATACACTATTTCTAATAATGAATATGCCATTCCTACATATTAAAAACCTAGGATGGTTTTTAAACGTACTTACCATTTTTACTATGTAGCATCTGCACATAGTACATAAAATACACACGAAAATTAAATATAATAGACATATTATAACATTGTTAATCATTTTCAAACTGCGCATTGTGGTATTCGATTTATTTATATTTAACATCTTAAAAATTATACTGCGTGAAACGACACATAAATATCAAATTTATTAAAATTGTAATCGAAAACAAACTTTTTATAATCTGTAGCAAAATGACTGCTCCTCGGCTGAGTTTTCCATCAAATCTTTTAAAGTGCGTTTGAGAATGCCATTTAAAATAAGAAGCCGGCTAAAATTAAGTACGCCTCAGATAACTTGGTTGGTTGAGTAGCGTTTGAGTATTCGGGCGATAAACGGTCATATCTTGATTTGATTGCGTTGACCAGGTAGATTTTTATAGCTACAAGCGACCGTAGACCCGAATATTTCATATACATTTCAAGTTTATATTTTCGCGTTTCTGATAAAAAGGCCCTTGACAGACAGGCAGACAGACGGACAACAAAGTGATCCTATAAAGGTTCCTTTTTTCCTTTTGTGGTACGAAATCCTAAAAATACTAATAACTTGGAATAAAACATGAAACTAAAACGGTACAAATATAAAGCAGTCAGTGAAAAAATAACGCTCGGTCGGAATGAAGTTATTGCGTTAGTGGCTATCGCAACTGTTCACGGCTGTATTCCGAGCGCAACCGGTTCGATTCTACGTGTACAACTTGTACCCGATGTGTGGTCAGGTGGGCCGAGGATTTGTGGCCGGACGGGCAGTGGCGGGTACGGATTTGTGATAAAATTTGGGGAAACTGTACGTACAGAGAATTTTATTGTTAATTTATTTTTAAGTATCGTGAAATATTACCTGTATTTCTGTTATAGGTGTGATGTGCTTTTTGTTCATAAATGTGACCACGACCACTCCGCCAAGAGTGACTCCGAGGGAGAATTAGAAATTATGATTGATGATTGATCAATGATTTGAATTTGAATTTGAATTTATCATTCTTGCGGCATGCCCATGAAAAATGTATTTTAAAATAAAAAAAAATCTTAAAATACTTGCAGGCTTTCATGTCGTTTTATACAATAGACTTAAATTTCGTTCATAATAAATGTACCTGAATCCGTGCCAGCGCGGCGGCCGGGTGGATTTGCTTTTTGAGCACATTTTGGCCGTGCGTAATTCGATACACTTGATGTTTACCCACATGTGTTTACTTTTTTACTGTTTGTCACGTATTTTGCGTTAGGTTTCTTGTGACTTATAATAGTAAATAACCAGATACAACGTTCGATTTCATGATTTAGAATATTTGTTCATTTTTGGAGAAATTGTTATTTTGGGGATTTCCTTGATGTAATGTTCATTATTTAACCTGCAACTAAAATATTAGCGGTACTCATTTACAAAATCGATACAGTGGCTTAATCCAACGAAAAGTTTTGAGAGCTTAGCTATGTATTTGGACTGCGCTTAACCAACGATCTAGTGCAACTCTTGCCGACAAGTAGAATATTTCGCCCAAACGTATATATTTCAATAATTTTATAATTACTAAGTTTGTAAGCGTTTTTTGTAAAATTTTAATTATGAAAAAATAAACATTTTTACTTGCATATTTTGAAAGGCTTTCCTCGAATGCAACGTCTTACTGGGAAGTCCGGTAAATTAGAACTAATACATTATGCAAGCATTTTCAGAACCCTATTTTCTCCTATGATAATAATTTTCCCATTTAATAGCTCCTAAAGCTCCTCTATTGTCGTAAATAATACGTTGACAAAACTGTCGAAATAATAATAAATATTTATTCATAACGCGAGGCCGATTTCGATGAACTCAATATCCTCAATTCTTTAGTAATTTCAATTTGAAAATAACAAAATTTCCTAGAATTTCTCTTTAATGCATGTTTTTCAGGTGTCGGCAAATTTTAACGCCTTTATGACGAAGCAATTAAGTCGATAGAAGAAACGTTTAAAAGTTAATTTTGAATTTCTATGCATGGCAATTAAACATTCATTACGCGAAAGTTGTTTACACAAAATTTCATTTTTCAGGTTTTACGAATAATGTTTACGGAAAATTATAATTGGTTCCGTTGTACATACGTATAAAATTTATAATTTCAAGGATACAAATTACACTCTCGGAGAAATTACTAAATCTAGTAGGTATATTTTTTGTTTTTGTAATTTTTAAGGAGCCAGACTAAATAGAGACTAACTCGTAACTGTCTTTAATCGTGTACATAAAAATATCATAAAACGGTCCAGACCCCTTGAATGTCTCCAGAAAGCGCAACTCATAAGTCAACGTCGTTTATTTTTGATGTTTGTGATTGATGCATAGACCAGTCAGTCACGTGTTGTTTTTCAACCAATTCCAATAGAACGACTCGGAGTCGCGTCGTGTTTTCTTGCCACATTCTAGGCACACAGCATAATTCTGGTTGAGGTACGCGTCACATACACCCCTCGTTTTTTGGCATTATATTACGACTAGATACCAGGATTAAAAAAAAAAACAATGTTCTCCATGTTTACTGTGGTCGCTATACAGTCGGGTACAAAATATTATATCCACTATAAGTATACAGCTGTGAACTTTCTGATAACTAATGATACGTTGCAGCAACTGTCAGTCAGCCGATCCGGCTTTGTTTACCCGATGACAGTCACGGCGCGATGATGGATGTGGCCCGGGGAGAATAATTGTCCTGTCTTGCATTACATCGCGTGCCCCGGGCTGTTTGAATGATAGATCATTAGATTAGATTAGATTTATAGATTCTTTTAAATAGAGCCTTTCTTGTGAACCCTAATGGTTGTTAGTATTATTACATAATATGTTAATTTGTATTATTATTATTTGTATTTCTATTTTTTTCCAGGTAATAAAAGAGTATAAACAGACGAAGATATGATTGTTGGTTCGTATACAGGTAACGTGTAAGAAAATATTTGAATTATGGGAAAGTTCATTGAGCATTGATTTATCGCACGGATGGTTTCGGGAAAGTCATTTTTTTCTTTGACAAAAGTTACAAACCATATCGATCAGTTATTCTACAAATGAAGCTAGGATGTACCACGGATCTAAAGATCATTGTTAGAGGCACTTTTACTATTAGAGTTTGAGTCACAACAAATTAACACCGAAATAGCATGAGAAAATGATGTCGGATAGCAATAGAAATTGGAAGTGTCTCTCGCCCCCTACGCATCGCGTCGCTTAGCTCACGATATTGAATGTAAATTAGCCCAAGCAAGTTGCTCTCCGCAATAACTGCAGGTAATCAGTGTCGAGTGAGAAGTGGGCGCTACGTTATTATGACGCATCTACAGCACTATCTTTGGGATCGATTGAAATTGATTAAATGTGATTTATTATGTTTTTATGTGTTGGTGTACGCTCGGTGTTCAATAATAATAATGGAAAAATATCAAGCCTATAGCGAGACATTAATCTATCGCATGCGATTCGGTCTGAGTACCTTGATTAATGCTGCCGCTAAGTACCGGTAGTAGGACTTTTAGATTCCGACATTATTGACATTGTATCTAGTGTGAGTACTGAGACATGATAAACAACATCTTATCTGGCGACCGTGGTGTGACCTATGGAGTATTTTCTTAAAGTCCTGGATGATGTTTTTATTCGACAACCTACTCTCGTGACAACGAAGTGTTCTAAACGTCTTTATCCTTATCAACTACTCTGCCAAGTCAGTGTCTACGTGTACGTCTAGCCGTAATATAGTGCTTCAATGTATCGTAGATAAGCAGGTAATTATCTCGTCCATCGCTGATTAGCGACTAGCGAGGTGATGCTCCCCCATAGCGTTTCTTAATTGATTATCGATTGCATCCGACCGGGCTGGAAGTTGTTAGGGATTTGCCTGTGATTAATATCCGTTTTGTGGCCTTAAGGTATAAGGATGTTGCAGTTTAAGTCATTATGTCTAGCTTGCAAGTCGGCAAGCGCGGGGTTGGTTTAGTAACTAGAGTCGAGTGGTAACAAATTTATTAGGAACTAATTTCATCTGGGTTCGATTTCGGGCAAATTGTGTGATTTCAATTCAGTCACAAGAATTTCGTATTCGAGATTGAATTTTGTGCCTGCGATAGTCAAGAGACGTTAATAATTTTGACAGTGTAGAAAGCGTAAGTGTAGGTATTTATATAATGTAGACACATGACATACATGCCCAAAGCAGCACTAGGCTGTATAGTCGCTGGTCTGTTTTTAAAATACTTCCAAATGAACAGTTTAAATGGTTCCTTTGCCACTACGAACAACGTAGTTAAATAAAAACTTCTTATATAAACTGTCGACTAATCAATAGTAATAACGTATGTTCAGCGATCGCGTCGATGACTACTCTGTGAGGGAAGCTGTCCGCTATCGATCCAGTATCGCTCACGTATCAGGATGTCGACCTGCCTGCTGCCCTTATGAATGCAGCAACCTGATAACATCTGTCTTAAATTTGTTTTATATTTGACCATAAAAGATTATGATTAATTGGTACAGACAACATCCGAATAACGTATACAAATGTTCTATCGAACCTAGTACAAAACAATACTATTCTGATAGAAGGCACAATGTGAATCAATTTAACTTAACATGTGACACAACATATTTTACTTTAAAAATGTAATTTTTTTTTTAATCGTTTGAATTTTTAATTGTCATAATGAATAGGTATTTCTTGAATTGTAAGTGCTTGTTAGAGCAAATAAACGTCGTTTCCTCCCATAGTTGTAAACGTTACACCGAAGTCGAATTAATGAAACAAAGAACTTATTAAGTCGCCTATATTCTAGAACTTGGGATAAGCACTGGTAGGCTGGATTAGTTTGTCGCTACATTTGTCTCAGGTTCTCTGACCTCTTAGTCTGGGTCGCCCAGGAGAAAAACTGCTAAAATGTCAGTAGCTGAAAATAACACTTCAATTTATAAATTTTTATAGGTATAAAGAATAAAAAAGAAGAACTAAGGGCTAGAAAATAAATAATATATTATAGCTTGCCTATTTTACAATCAATCTTTATGCCGTTTTCATAGAAAAGTATTTTACAAAAAAATATATTAAGTATAAAATAATGTACAACAAAAAAATTAGACATTTATTATCAGTCTATCAGTGCTACTAGCAGTCTCGTTTATTAACTGAATGCCGGAAGCGCCATTGTGCTTACTGTTTATGTTGCCTTTAATTGCTATGAAAAATATGGCTCCTTTCCAGAGTATCTATTCAGAATGTAATAAAAACATGTGGTTATATTAGTGAAGAGTTTTCATCTCTCGTATAATTTCCCGGACGGTATTCCACGATAATAGTGAATTGAATGCTTTCATCATTTTTTCTACTATCTTATAAATATGCAGTGGTAGCATAAAGATGGGTGGAAATCGATTGTCATGAAACACGTCGCAAGTTCAATTCTAGGACAAGGAATTCTTTGTTCTTTTCAAGTTACGCATGTGTGCACTGATAATAATGACTAGTTTTTATTGATGATGAAAAACATAGTAATTGGTGCAGAATTATTACGGCCTAGCAAGAAGCCTCTTCGCGGGCACATACATCACGTGTAATATTCGGCTCTCAAGATGTTTGGAATTAAATTATTTCACGCACCGTATCTTTGTTTAAAAGAGAACTATGAAAACAGCCCGTTGAAAATGACCCTCTTAATAGTTATGTGAGCGCGAGATATGAAAGGAATTATTAAGAGCATAAAGCCGTCTGCACAATGTCGTTTTGTTGTGCGACTGGAGAATTTTAAGGATAAAATTTTTGTCTACATAAATCAAATCACAGTTACAAATATACATATTATGAATATTATCATAGTATTTTACATTCTACCTCGATTTACCTTTCGCCTATATATAATACATCATAAATGCGTTTGAAATACTGCATTATGCATACACCTACACTACGTTTCGAGATACGTTCGCCGATTTGTCACATTTCTGCCAGGCTTGTAATAATTAGATTGATGCAACAGCAAGTTGCAATAGTAAGTTGCAGATTAAGCAGTGCTATGACCCCGTGTACTGTAGCAACATCGTGCGATATAGAAAGCGATGACAAAGCCGTGATATAATGTATCAGCCCGGTAACCAAGAAACCATCTGTGTAGTAAAATGTATATATGGGACTTTTTAAAACTTTTGTGCTTGTGTGTTGCGGTTTGTGACAGAAGCATGGAAGCAGCTCTAGCACCGGGTGCTCCCGCGACACCGCGCACCGCGCAGTGCCGGCGCATTCGTTAACGCACATATAATGGCGTAAACATCCGGCCCCTTATCAACACGTTACATCACAAGACAATATAATAACAGCCGAATGTGCGCACCGGATGTATTCATACGCGTGGAAATCTTTTACCGTAAATTATTTAGACAAAAATGTGTCTGTTTAAAATGTTTACGTACGGTTACTTACTCGGTTATGTATCTGTAAATGTTCTGTTCTAAATTACTGCAGTTTTAAAATAAACAAACACATACTATCTTTAATAAAAAAAAGAATGATTTAAAGGGATGGTGATATTTGTCCAATATCAATGTGTAGGCGAAATACTTTGTAATACATTACTTATTGTCATCTTACTCTTTACTAATTTTATGAATAGGAAAGTTTGTGAAATTCTTTGGATGTTGTTTTAGAAGTAAAAGCAGAAACAAGTAAACAGATTTGGATGAAATTTGGTACACGGGTAGGTCATGTCCTGGATTAACACCTAGGCTACGGCTAGGCTAGTTTCGTCCCGGCAAGTTGCTCCCATGGTAAATTATGGATATTTTAAATTTAATTATTTATGTAGATGGCGCACGCGTCGTATTGTGTTTTAATGAAGCCGCGAGTAGCACTTAGTGTACTAATAATGTTTTTTTTTACTTTCGTTTACATACAAGATTTTTTTTGTTACTTTGCGTAGTAGAGTCAATATCCACATTAATATTTCTGTTCGTTTGTATATTTCTGTGTTTTTAATTTGCGATTTATGAATACTACAATTTACTGAACTCCCACGTAGAGTTCGACTGTTTTTAAGTGTAACGGGTTCGTTACCCGGTCGAAGTAATTTTTCAACTCGCGTGTATTCTTAGCTGCTTTATTGTGACGTGTTGCATGTGCTTTGTTAATAAATTACACTCAAGAAAATTCTTTTGTTTATAACACTTCATGATCATTACTTATGTTTACACTTTTATAAGGAACGTGCACTATAGGGGCAGCACTAAATCGGCACAAGCGCCACATGTGAATAAAAAAAGGAACTTTTCAAAGCTACAATTTATTTCTAGATTTTTTTAATGAGATAAAATGATAAAATATGGTTCCGGCTGATACCTAGCTCGGCTAGAATATGCTTTTTTTACATACGAGCTAGTCCCCCCCCCCCCCACACACACACACACACACAACAGGAGACGGGACGCACTAGGCTGCACCGCACTGGGGCGGCTGCGGACGATAACTTAGACACTTCCGTCTGACGAAGCCCGCAGCCGTCCCTAATGCGCCGAAAATGGCCACCGCGGAGTTTTGGTTAAATGCCGTGCGTTGTATATAGGTTAGGGACTCGGCCCGGCGGTCGCCCGATGGTTCCATCTCTCCGGGTGACTTAACGCCGGGTCGTAGTGCACGGTGAACACAACATAACTGCTCAGTCGCCCCCCTTGAAGACTTTAGAATTTTACACCATTTGATTTGTTTATTTTTATATTGGAGCATCCAGATACACCGCACGAATATTTTACGTAATGCGAAGTATCGATAGGCTGAAAGATTCACATTGCTACACCAGATGGCAGAGCTTACGACGTGCACGTTCGATATAGCCGATGGGTATTGGGTAGGCCAAGTAAAATTAATGATATCGCTTAGAACTCCTTTAGTTATATATCATGTTAAAATGCATCTAAAACTTAAATACTGATTTTCATGAGAATGAAACACGGATCCTCACAAGGCATCACCAACTCAACTGTTACTAGATCAAAAATATAACTTTAATAATATAATTAACACGTAGACACACCTATCTGACCTCTGCACGTGAGACATTGGTGAATTATCAATATAAAACACGTCTATTGTCTATACTTATTAATGAACTATCTGTTTCTAATGTCCGAAGGCCCTTGAGGCGCGGTGCGGTGTTGCGCGTGCGCACGTGCCCGGTACGTGCGAACGACGCGACGCCGGACGCTTTGTTAACCAGATGGACGTAAGCGTTCGGCATGAATGGACCACGTTCCGACCGGCGGCGCGGTGTGTAGTCTAGACTCGGCCTGTCTAGATTATAACGTTATGTTAATGTTACATGGTTTCTATGTTTTGTTAAACGAAGATTATAGTCGTTTTGGTGTCTATTGGTTTTTATATCGTCAATGTGTTTTAGAGAAAAGAAAACTCTTTGATTCGATTTTCATTGTTTCTTTCCATTGTCCAGTTTTCATGTTTATGTGTGATATATTTATACATCTCAAAATCACACATAGTCATGACTCATGAGTATGACCCAAACACACAAATGTGTTGTTACCAACAGCTACACGAACCTGTCAATTTCTGCAACAGCGAATATAAAAAAATTGTCCATATCCACAAGCATTTGTGTGGATCTCGCCGACCCAGTTTCCCTGCCGGCTACGTGCCCGCCACGCGGTGGAATCTGTCATCTTCAATACCTTTCCATTTACTGCGACAGTATATTTAATACAAGTGATTATTCACGTCACGTATTCACCCATTTTACATTTTGACGGCGCGTCCCGTTATGCGATTATCTCGGTCGGTAATCGCCTCATATTGAAGGCGTCGTGAAGAAACCCCTCTTCGTATTCAGTAAAAGGAGCTGGGTGGGCAGACCGGGTGAAATTCGTTACGTGCTAACTAACGTGTAGGAACGTGGTAAAGTTAGAAAGATGTTTTAGTTCAGGGAAATTTTGGCTAAATCGTGTATGTGAATCATCTCGATTTTTTCGGTAATTTAAGCGATTGAACGCATTACGCCCGAATACTCAAACGCTGCTCAACCAACTAAGTTATCTGAGGCCTACTTAATTTTAACAGGCTTCTTATTTTAAATGGCATTCTCAAACGTACTTTAACCTATCTGGTACCGCGAGTTTGACAGCTGACATTTGTTTTTTTTTTATTTTTATAGTAAAACCTTATTGCGTAGGTAGGAACGGCGATTTTCGCTTTTATGACAGGAGCTGTCATGGTCGCAATCGACCAAGCGGCATTTGCCATTTTGAAAAAAAAAACAACTCAACAACAATAATATTCATAATTCTTATTTCATTTTTATCATCATAAGTAAGCATATTTATAAATCTGGTTTTTAGTTGTGCTAACTTAATCGCCAAGCTACGCACAATACGATCTACAATCGTTGGTTGTTTCCCTCGAAAAATATTCCCGATGACCTTGGGCTATCTGTTGGAATGACTGTTTTTTTTTGTGACCAGCTGGATAGTCCTGAATTAAGGAACATAAATAAAGAACTGTTTCCTCCCTGAGTCAGAATATTCTTTTTAATTCATAATTATTGTATTTTTCAAAAGCGTTGTAATTTCTCTCGATTTCTTCGATTGACAGTATATTCCTCCTCAGACAATGATGATAACGAAGAAAAAGACGTTTTATTAAACCCAAAGAGAATATAATAAGTAGTTATTACGCAATAAAATTATTAAAGATTTGAACGTAAAGATTTGAGACTAGTCTGAAGCACTCTCAAATTAATCTCGATTAACAGCCATATGAGGAGGCCTACATAGCTGTTAATCTTTAACCAGGTTTTGTAAATACCGTTTGAATCAAAAAGCGGACCTTATACTGAGTCGCCTTAAATTTAAGGTTAGGAGATAAGTAACGTTTCAGTATACCAATTTCAAGCATAACGAATGCTTAAATCCCTAAAGCCATCTCAAATATTTAAGTAGCAATTGAGTATTCGGGCGTTAGATTATTGATTTTCTCTCTGTAGCGTGATCCCTTTCACTCGTAAATTATTTGAAGAAAGGATAAACTTCATAGAACAATGATTATAATGAGAATTAAAAATGTTTTGAAGTAAGGAGATCAAATTATCAAAACAATTTAGGTACAGCTATTATCAACAGAAACTTTCACTGAATATTATGAGAGTCCCCTTAAATAAATTCCCATTCTTTAAGTAGTCAGTGACTTTCACTAAATATTACGAGTAAATTCCCCTAAACGAATTCCCATTGTTCGTCCGACAGTGACGTAATCAGCGGTAGTTTTTCCAGCTAAGAATGAACCCGGTTGAATGGCGGCCTGCGTGGGCGTGTACTATCGGCGCGACGCGACGTTGTGAGGCGCCGGCTCACGTGTGCTACTGTTTATGTGGCCCACATACTGGGAACAGTGGCGTGCAGGGCCAGCTGGGAAATCGAGTGATTCAGCTAGCTGTGCTTGTATTGCAACTTTTTTTTTTTTCACAAATTAATAATGAGTGCTGGTCACTTACTATTTCGCCAATTACATACAGATTGTATTGTATATTTACAAACCGTCACGTTCCGTGTTCAGGGGCCTTACCACCATCTCTTATAGCAGTATTATTATAACCTTACTTAGAAATTTCATACCATGACGAGCTTAAAACAAGCTTAAAACCATCATGTTTTATCTAGCAGTTTTGTGTGACGTCATCGCAAATCATTCAATCTAACCGTACCATGAAGTGTCTTTTGACAGTAAGTAATATTGTTTTTATGTCAAAGTTTGCAGTCTTAAAAAAGTTGCTCCTTCACAACTTTTTTAACATTATTTTTCGATTTTCTTTGATTTATTATATGAAAAGTAATTAAAAACAGTTACGTAACTATTTTTAATATTAATAATATGTGTTATAACGGTATCTCGTCCAAAAAGGGCTCAATATTATTATATATGTGATGTGTTTTAGATGGCCAATGAATTTGATATGTTCGAATTTCTAGAAGCTGATAATTCTACCAGTAACTCGGCGAACAAGCTAAGACGAAGGCGATTGCGAGAGGAATGTGATCCCTTCAACCTAGACGAGTCTGAGTTTATTGGTAGATATCGACTGACAAAGGAACTCGCGTAAAGTCTTTGCGAAGAATTGAGGCCTTTGTTTAATAAACCTAGAAATTCCACAGATTTGTCTGTAGAATCAAAAGTAACTATGTTATTCACGTACACACATGCTTTAATAATCTATACTAATATTATAAAGCTGAAGAGTTTGTTTGTTTGTTTGAACGCGCTAATCTCAGGAACTACTGGTTCGAATTGAAAAATTCTTTTTGTGTTGAATAGACCATTTATCGAGGAAGGCTATAGGCTATATAACATCACGATGCAACTATTAGGAGCGAAGAAATAATGGAAAATGTGAAACAAGCGGGGAAAATTATTCATCCTTGAGGGCTTCCATTGCGTGCGCTGCGAAAACGGTTCAAGATACTAAAAATATATGTATGAAGGAATTATTCCTCTTGAAATAATCTAAAAAAAAGTCCGCGACAGTATATGTCTATCTTTTAAGATTAACTCTCTAGAACCGTTTTTATGGTAATCAAATTTGGTCGAAATTAATGCATTATTTGTCAAGAGTTGTATCAACGTCATGATATTAATCTTTATCCAAATAAATGTGTTGGATAGAGTGATTCAACGGGAAGGTTTTTATGTATGTACTTTTAGCCCGGGAAAACTTATTAACGCGGGCGAAGCCGTGGGCAAAAGCTAGTATCTTATAATTACTTAATGGGCATAAAAGTTAAGAATTTTTAACATATTATGTACCTATTGATGTTTTCTAAAAGAACTTATGCACATTTATAGGTACTAACTGCTCTATCTTTTTACGCGACGGGCTCCTACCAACGTCCAGTGGGCCATCAAGAAGGTCACTTCATAGCCCAACAAACTGTATCCTCGGTGATTGCTCAAGTTATTGCCTGTCTGAACTCTATTGAATTGAGGCAAAAATATATACACTTTCCTTCAACCGACTAAGAACGTAACAGAATAAAAGCAGAGTAAGTAATATATCAGTAATTGATTTAAGTAATAGTTATTTGATAGTAAATTATTTATAGATCTCTTTATAATAATATGTAATTAGTATAAATTTAACCCTAGAATACATTTTTGATATTTGACTAGACATTGTTGTGCAATACCAGTTTCTACCTTAGTTTGCATCTGCTTGAGATAATGATTAAAAGATACAAAGATAAGATAGTAATTTATGACCTATTACATCCAACTGAATAATATTCACCAAGCATTATGGGTAATATAAAATTACCTCATGATAATTTTATCTACAGTTTATTTATCAAATAATTAAGTTATATTACACACATAAATGTTTTTGATCATTTCAGATTCTACAATAAATTTCAAATGCCTGGGTCTAGTCTTAGGGTGTATGGACTGTACCCAAGTGGCCATAGTAAGACCTGTGGTCCATGAAGAGAGCTATTACTATCGCAAGCATTACCATTCATTAAAATATGTTCAAGTGGTAAGTCATTTTTATAAATAAATTATGTAGGTTAATCTATATATCTAAGTCTGTGATATACCTTTGAATGTTCAGAAATGACTGAATTGATGTTAATGCAACTTTTGTAAATTGAAAAATGCTCAAGTTATCTCTTAATACCTAATAGCTGTTTATTATTATCGTATAACATAGTAATGCATACTCAAAAGGCAATGTTCAATAAAATAAGGTTAACAATTTAGAGAATATATTGTTTAAAAATTCTTGTTATGACAAAAAACAAGAAACAATTATAGGAACAATACTTCATTCAGTCTCATTTTATTCTTTCAGATTTGTGATGCAAACATGCAAATTATGAGTGTAGATGCAAGTCATGGTGGTGCTACTCATGACTCCTTTATATGGTCTAAGTCACTTGGAAGATCTAAGCAACAATGGAAATGTTTGGTTTCTAGGTATGACTCAGACTTTGTTTCTACACAAAAAATTCTTGACTTTAATATTAATTTTTTTTTAAATTTCTTATGCTTTTATGTCTTGCTCAATAATGATTCATTAATAATATTTTATAATTTTCAGGTGATTCTGGGTATCCACTAAGGAAAACCATGATGACTCCCATATTGGATGCAGTACCCCACACACACCTGAAGCACACTACACAAATTTGCATGTTCGCACCAGGAACATTATTGAGCGAACCATTGGACTTCTTAAGGCACGTTTTCGTTGCTTACTTGTACACAGAGTCTTGCACTACGCACCTGAAGTGGCAGGATCTATTGTTAATGCTTGTGTAATATTACACAACATTTGCAATACAGCTAACACTCCTTTGGTGCAATTGAGCAACGAAGAACAGAACCAAGAAGTCCAATTACAACTCAATAACAATACAAGTGAAACAACAGTTCAGCACACACGCAGCAGCAATGTCGCCTTGCAGTAGGGTAACGCTACACGAAGGACTCTCATTCAGGAGCTCTGGACAAGACGGCATCTATAGATGTCAAAATTCTGAAAAGAGGGTGCATTATATTATTTCACATAATTTTTACATATTTTTTTTTTATGAAATCAAGTAATATATGTTTCAATATTACCCAATTTATTATTTATCCCCACTATACCCTCTCCGATCACCTCCAAAGCTCGAGCACATTTAACTGCAGCTTCGGCTTTGTCTTGGGATGATTGGACGAGGGCATGCCTGGCAGCCTCTTGTGACATATGCTGTACTCTCCTGTGGCGACGCCGGTTGTGGGTCATTGTCCCCGCCACTGTTAGTGGCTGGGAGAGTGAAGGAGGACCTATGTGCAGAGGTCGGCGGCGTGGCAACCGTCGTGGCGTTGCTTGTACTGATGATGTTGATACAGGCTCTGCAGGTGGTGAAGGTGTCCGGCATGGAGAGAGGGCTAGTGCTGTACCACTGGACACCTCTTGGAATGGGATATCTACAGCATTAGGCAATATCTCTAGGTGGGATGGGGATTCTCCAACATCATCAGCATTTTCTGCATGCTGTTAATGTAGAAAAAAATTAATTATGTGTCAGCAAAATTAAGAATTAATTTATCCGAATGCTTAATGTTTTTAACACTTACTTCTATGAAAGGTTCCACTAGTTCACCAGGCAACCCTTGATCATAATCATCCCCAAGTAATTGCAGAAATTTATTTTCTATATGTGTCAAGGGTAACTCGGCACATGGTCCTCCTCCAGTCCTTGACTGGGATGAACGTATAGCTGCCACTCGCTTTTTTACTTTTGCTTTATAGTCCATCCAGTACTGAAAAATTTATGGGTAGGGTTTAGCATACACCTATCAGTTACATTTTATGAAAAACAACTACAAGATATTTATCATTTAAATGTTAAGTATGTAAATGCATACACATTTGCACATACATGAATAGCTATTTTTTATTCCACACAGTCTAAGAGTGAACTCTAGCAGATCACCATAGTTAGGTACTAGTAATATTAGGATCCATTAATAAAAGTAAGTACTTACTTTAGCCCAGCCTTTCCAATCTTTGTATGTGCCTTCGCCTTGAGAGTTAAAGATCCCTGCAATCTCGGTCCACTTTTGTATAGAATACTCCTTTGCCTGCAGGGATCGATTGAAGGCCTTAGCAATTTCTCTGTGAGAATTTACATACTTCCACAATAAGTCGAGCTGTTGCCCCGAAATTCTCCGAACTCTAACACTGCAAAAAAAAATTAAGCCACTTGAAAAAATAAACCACTTGAAATTCCAGCGTCGCGTCGAGTTCTCATGAATGTATGATTTCATTGTTTTATTGATATTTTCTTCAATTTTTAGACATTATAGTATATTACGTCATATTCACTGTAATTATTTAATTACATAAATAATACTGTAAGCAAATATATAATAGTGATTATCAAAATGCGGTCAAAATATTGTAATGCGTTAGTTACTTCATTGTTCTATCCTTAAAGCATTAAGATACATTATACTCACTCGCTGCTTGACATGATATCGAGAATTCCAAATTAAAACACTGCTCAACTTTAATAAATATTTTATTGCACCACTGCCACTTAGGAAAACTTTTAAACTGCAACCGCGAACTCAAAGAGTTATAAGCAAACTTTCGCCTAATGACATTTGTAAACCGTTCCGTTCTCGTTGCAGTCACGAAAAAATACGCCTGAGTTTGTAAATTTCTGCTTAAAGAAGCAAAAAGTTAATTTAACATTATATAATTATTATTTTTTAAACATAAGGCACTTATAAAACGAAGCCAAAATTATATAATTTTGACTTCAACATACATAAAAGTTATTCGCTATATGCGTGACTTGGAACGTAAATAAAAAAAAATGCCGTCTTTGACTATCATTCGTTCTTTCACATCACTACGCAGGAGTAAAACATGATTGTTTCAATATTGCTTTATAAGCTCATAGTACGAATCTGAGTAATATTACTTTAAGCTTGAAATAAAACGTACCTGCGATATGATGGTTTCGTAAAAGATGGTGGTAGGGCCCCAGCTCGTGTTTGTCCAGTAAGGCAAGCCGGTATAAATCTAGGGACTTTATGGCTCTAAGAACACTTATCTCGTGAGTCGATTTTATGATCAAACTTTTATATGCCATTATATCCAGTAGTTATTGTACCGTTTCAGGTAAAAAAAAAATAACTCGCATTCAAGTCCGTCCCAGACACCGCACGGACGAACTGTTTATTTTCATGGTGAATGGAATGGCCGCGCGTTAATCAGGTTATGGGGTTGCATGTGTACGTGTTAATTGGGTGGCTCGGCTCGGCTCGCGGTGCTTTGTAACGCTGTTGAACTACATTGAAGGGTTAATCGGATTGGGAAATGACGAAGACGTTCATTACTATTGAGATGCATTAAGGATGTTTGTTTGCATGTCGTGTTTGCTTACAGTCGGATGTTTATATGCGATTAGATGGATGGTCTGGAGTAAAAGTGGGTTCAAAATATTTATTCCCTAGCTTCTTGCTGTTAGCGGATATGTCTTTGTCAAAAAGTGGCGTTTAATTCTAATCTATACTAATATTATAAAGCTGAATAGTTTGTTTGTTTGTTTGTTTGAACGCGCTAATCTCAGGAACTACTGGTTCGAATTGAAACATTATTTTTGTGTTAAATAGACCATTTATCGAGGAAGGCTTTAGGCTATATAACATCACGATGCAACTATTAGGAGCGAAGAAATAATGGAAAATGTGAAAAAAACGGGGAAAATTATTCATCCTTGAGGGCTTCCATTGCGTGCGCTGCGAAAACGGTTCAAGACACCAAAAATATTTGTATGAAAGAATTATTCCTCTTGAAATGATCCAAAAAAAATTCCGCGACAGTATATATCTATCTTTTAAGATTAACTCACTAGAACCGTTTTTATGGTAATCAAATTTGGTCGAAATTAATCTATACTAATATTATAAAGCTGAAGAGTTTGTTTGTTTGTTTGTTTGAACGCGCTAATCTCAGGAACTACTGGTTCGAATTAAAAATTTCTTTTTGTGTTGAATAGACCATTTATCGAGGAAGGCTATAGGCTATATAACATCACGATGCAACTATTCGGAGCGAAGAAATACAGGAAAATGTTAAAAAAACGGGGAAAATTATTCATCCTTGAGGGCTTCCATTGCGTGCGCTGCGAAAACGGTTCAAGATACCAAAAATATATGTATGAAAGAATTATTCCTCTTGAAATGATCTAAAAAAATGTCCGCGACAGTATATGTCTATCTTTTAAGATTAACTCACTAGAACCGTTTTTATGGTAATGAAATTTGGTCGAAATTAATGCATTATTTGTTAAGAGTTGTATCAACGTCATAGTCATAGAGTGATTCAACGGGAAGGTTTTTATGTACTTTTAGCCCGGAAAAACTTATTAACGCGGGCGAAGCCGTGGGCAAAAGCTAGTTAATATTATAAATGCCAAAGTAACTTTGTCTGTCGCGCTTTCACGCCAAAACTACTGAACCGATTTAAATGAAATTTGGTACACAGATATTTTAGAGCCTGAAAAAGGACATAGGCTACTTTTTATCCCCGTGAAATATAAAACGGGACTTTTATCCCGAAAAAACTCATTCACGCGGGCGGAGCCGCTGGCAAAACCTAGTTAACGTTAAAAGGTAACCCGCTTTGATATTGAGATTGCTGAAAATTCAAAGATAGACTATAGTCCGGAAGTTTTTGATTTTAATTGTACCAAACATGCAATCTTTCAAATTAAATATAGAGAACTAGCTTTTGCCCACGGCTTCGCCCGCGTTAAAAAGTTTTTCCGGGCTAAAAGTACATAAAAACCTTCCCGTTAAATCACTCTATGACTATGACGTTGATACAACTCTTAACAAATAATGCATTAATTTCGACCAAATTTGATTACCATAAAAACGGTTCTAGTGAGTTAATCTTAAAAGATAGACATATACTGTCGCGGACATTTTTTTAGATCATTTCAATAGGAATAATTCTTTCATACGTATATTTTTGGTATCTTGAACAGTTTTTGCAGCGCACGCAATGGAAGCCCTCAAGGATGAATAATTTTCCCCGTTTTTTTCACATTTTCCATTATTTCTTCGCTCCTAATAGTTGCATCGTCATGTTATATAGCCTAAAGCCTTCCTCGATAAATGGTCTATTCAACACTAAAAGAATTTTTCAATTCGAACCAGTAGTTCCTGAGATTAGCGCGTTCAAACAAACAAACAAACAAACTCTTCAGCTTTATAATATTAGTATAGATTAGAAACAAACAAGATTGTAGAATCTTCGCTACAACTTTTACCCACGATATTCGAGAGGACCGTACAGCGGTGAGTGGTGTCAGCGCTCAGCACTCCCTTTCTAGTCGATATTCTCGTGCCGGCCTTGAACCAGTTGCTTCCATTTCTATTTTAGTTATATCGCTTACCCCTTTCAGTGTACACGTTTATTTAATAGATGTACTTACACATAAACATCTGGTTAAATACAAAGTAACGTTCTAATTACTGCAAGGTTTAAAAACTGATTTAATAATTTGGTTTAATATGACAATGATTCATCTAAATCTATGTTCATGATGATATAAGAATAATAAATAAATATAAATAATATCACTCATTTGTAATGTAATCCTGATAACAAAGGTCTACACGGTTACGGTTCCACGGTTGTAAAGAGTATTTCATAGTGAAATATTTTAGACTAGCTTTTACCCGCGTTAAAAAGTTTTTCCGGAATGAAGTACCGCTTTATATTTTTCCGGGATAAAAATCCTATGTGTTAATCCAGGACATGATCTACCCGTGTGGCAAATTTCATCGATATCCGTTGAGTAGTTTTTGCGTGAAAGAGTAACAAACATCCATACATTATTACAAACTTTCGCGTTTATAATATTAGTAGGATTAAAATATATTTTGTAGCTTATTTATACAAATACTAAGCATAAACTCAAGGCTACGCCAACGTAAAACGCCGTTGCCAAATAATAAATGTGGCCTTTAGTACTCAGACAAGAAATAGGTTTATGTTTGAAAATCATTTTTTTACTACTGGTCCAGCAGTTAGTAGCAATTCCAGAGATAACCCGTTCAAACAAATCGTGTTGCTTAGTGCCGGGACCGAATTCGCACAGTATTTTTTACAATACCATCCAATTTAATGGCGGAAATAAAGTTGTTTTGCCTACATAATATGAAACGAATTAAATTTTCTTAAAGTATTTTAAATCATTGTGTTGTTTTGTTGTATTATAATCCAAACATTCTTCATCATATCGGCCATGGAGTGGACGTGTCTAATGCGACGAGATGAATTTCGGATTATGCGAGAATGCGCTGCGCGCAGCTCCAGAATTAGCGGGTCAACGCACCGCGCCCGGCCGTCCCCGTCAGGCTCTCGAACCCGCGCTCGTGTACTGAACCCGATCATTGTCGCGTCCGTGGGCTGCAAGTGCTTAATGACAATTAAAACTCCGAATCACATAAACTCACAAGTTTATCGTTCTCTTGTCATTTCAAATGTATTATGGTGGTGTTTTCTTGTGTAGTATGGTGGTGGTGTTTCTGTGTTCGGTGAGTAAGCACTATCCCTAAGGAACATAATAATTAATTATTTATGTTGATTTGATAACTTTAATTCCAAGCAATAAGTCATGACGCCGCGCTGGATTTGCAAAAACCTAGCAAAATAATGCATACAAATTCCGTTGCTATATAACTTATATTTGATAGCTGTTGCCTGCGGCTCCGCCCGCGTTAAAAAGTTTTTCCGGGGAAAAGTCCCGCTTTATACTTTTCCGGAATAAAACGTAGCCTAAGTTACTCCTTATTACATCAGCTACCTCCCAATAAAAGTCCCGTCAAAATCGGTCCAGCCATTTCAGAGATCAGCCGGAACAGACAGACAAAAATTGAAAAAAAAAATAAAAAAATTTTGGTGTATGTACCGTATAAATATTCATTGGATAAAGATTAATATTAGTACGTTGATACAACTCTTAACAAATAATGCATTAATTTCGACCAAATTTGATTACGATAAAAACGGTTCTAGTGAGTTAATCTTAAAAGATAGACATATACTGTCGCGGACATTTTTTTAGATCATTTCAAGAGGAATAATTCTTTCATACATATATTTTTGGTATCTTGAACCGTTTTCGCAGCGCACGCAATGGAAGCCCTCAAGGATGAATAATTTTCCCCGCTTTTTTCACATTTTCCATTATTTCCTCGCTCCTAATAGTTGCATCGTGATGTTATATAGCCTAAAACCTTCCTCGATAAATGGTCTATTCAACACAAAAAGATTTTTTCAATTCGAACCAGTAGTTCCTGAGATTAGCGCGTTCAAACAAACAAACAAACAAACAAACTCTTCAGCTTTATAATATTAGTATAGATATGAGACATCGTTAGCTATGCAAACAATTTGTACCGTAAAATATTGGTACAACTCGAATGCGTGGCAGAGAATCCGCGATAACAAGGGGGTTATACAGACGGGGGTTCGTTGCACTTGCGACAACCACCCCCTGCAAACGTGAGATCGGCAACACACGTACAGAACTACAAATAATATGTATATTGTTTTAAATGTTCGTTCAACGTCAGGCGGCCAATGCGAGCTTTTCAGAAAAACTCGTACGTATTACCAAGGGCTAGAAGGGGAGAAAGTGGTTATTCTCAACTTTGACCAAATTCCGCTGTCTCAAAATTTTTGTTATGTTTATGAATTATGGACAAGTTAAGTTTGGTCAAAAAAAAATACTATAGGTATCACAGTTTTCACAAAGCTAATGATTCTTCAACCCTACAATAATTTCCCTTAAATGTCCTTTAAACACTATCACCCGTCCGAATTAAATAAATTCGCACTTCTCGTATATACCAGCATATTTTGCAAGCGGCAATATCCAGCACGTCTTAGAGGTCGATATGAGTCAACGATCAGCTGAGTGGCTTCACCTTGAGAGTACGTTCAACAGTTGGTTGAAACTAATAACAGAACCACAACTGTGTCTTACCAAAGACACTGTAAATCAGTGTATTGTTATTATTTTTATGCATACCAGAGGTTTTATTATTTTCATTGAGCCTAAAGGCAGAAATCAGTTGTAAATACGGAGACCGCGGGGATATGGTCGCGTTGTGTGCACTTGTATACATTTTCGTTTGATACAGTAACAGCAGTGTAGCATCATCCAACAGCCCATCATTTAACTGTTTTTGCACGTCCTACTATAAACCAATTAATGGTTGATAAAAAGAATATCATACTATATCAAAGTATAACTAACTAAAAGTATTCTTACTCCGCCGTGTCCTTGATATAATTACCTACAGCCGCGCGGTACGTAAATACGCGAAAGGGCTGCCCGTGTACAGTATTTTATTTTAACCTAAGATACTTAAGTTTCTTTCTAGTTTTGAGATTGTACATAATACACACTCACGCCTTTTATCCCCGAAGGGGTAGGCAGAAGCGCAACTAGTGCACTTTTTGCCGTACGTATTTCGTCCCATGATGTAATAGGGATCGACCCTATTGCCATTTCGGGCACAAATTCCAGACTCCGGGCTGATATTGAATAGAAAAATCCAATACCACTGTGTCCGACCCGGGTATCGAACCCGAGACCTTGCATTACATACATACATACATTGCAGCTGTACCGTAATACAACGCCGCCACCGATGCAGACAGTTTTAAGATTGTAAAAGATATAATTTAAAAAAGGAAATTCTTTGTGAATGAAATAAGAAGTGTTCAATTAAAATACAATATGTTGTAATTTTTGGTAAGTAGATTTAACAAAGCTTTATAGTAAAATTTTATAGTCAATTTTTTTGTGAATGAAATAATAAGTGTTCAATTAAAATACAATATGTTGTAATTGTTGGTTAGTAGATTTAACAAAGCTTTATAGTTAAATGGTGAAGTGAGTGAAATAAAGGTGAGTGGTAGTGTCGGACGGGGACGTCCTAGACGTACATTTATGGACCAAATTGACGACCTCTTGAGGAAGGGTCAAATAAGGAGTTCTCGTAACCGACGCGCATGTATGAAGAGACTGATGACTGTGGAAGAAGCGAAAGAGGTATGCTTGGATCGTAGCACTTGGCGCTCCATAGTCTTTGCCTACCCCAATGGGAGAAAGGCGTGAGTTTATGTATGTATGTATGTTATAGTTAAATTTAATAGTATAAAAAATTCGTATTCGGATAAAAAGTTTAATTAAAATATATACTTTTTTTGGGAAACACGGACAAGAATTCAAGCAACCAAAAACAGCACAATATCCTACTAATATTATAAAGGCGAAAGTTTGTAAGAATGTATGGATGTTTAGATGTTTGTTCATCTTTCACGCAAAAACTACTGAACGGATTTCGATGAAATTTGGCACACGGGTAGGTCATGTCCTGGATTAACACATAGGCTACTTTTTATCCCGGGAAAACATAAAGCGGGATTTTTACCCCGGAAAAACTTTTTAAGGCGGGCGGAGCCGCGGGCAAAAGCTAGTAGTCTATAATTGCTCTTTGTTATATTAAGTAAGTACTTGTACTTATTTAATTTAAATTTTCACAAAATGCATGCTTACTACTTACAAAACCATCGTACCGTTCGTTCGTCACTGCGGTGCACTCGCGACTGTTTGTGTACTTAACGTGTACCAAAATCGAGGCACGTAGGCATCACTCGCGTTCCGACCGTTTGTATGAAGATTTTCTTCTGTGTAGACTTATTATACTGTGACTATACGCTAGCACAGACTACTTAAAGATATCTCAAAATTTCTGAGATATATTCGCTTCTTCACACTTCAATAAATAAGATCAAGAATTGATTAAAACGTGATACTAGTATTCCCGGGAATCTTTCATTTATTCATAATCAGTGAACGTTTAGACTCCGAAATATTCCTTCGATGAGAGAGAACTTGGCTCCCTCCTAGAACGATAACTCCTTTTACAATTTTACTTTTATTAATTTCATATTATTTTTTAAATGTCGTGACAGCACGGATATTTTTCTATAAGAGAAATAATAAAAAGATTTCTCTCAAAGTTTGGTTTTCAAAAGTTTTATGAATTTTATCAAGGTTCCTATTTGTAGAAGGGTTTTCAGCAAAAGGAAAAGTTTTAATACTTTTCTTTTCGACAAAATTCTAATATTCGGTTTATTAAAATTTGTTTTGCACGAATTCATGAAATAAAATTAGATAGTCTTGTTTTAGGAGTCATATCTAATGACTCAAAATGATCGGTGCAGTTCAGTTCAAAAGCTTTGAGGATGTTACTGTTTGGTCAGGTGTTTATCTTCAACTCAGCAACGTGCGCATCTCGAATTGAATCAAACAAATATCGCATCATGTGTTTTCGTTACTCGAAATTTATATGTAGTAACAAATGCACTGCTTTCACGTAACATTGTTATATTATACAACTGGCGATCGTTGCTGCGTTGATTGCAAAATCGGGTCCATTTCGCGCCGCGCTTCGCCTCGCAGACACACAGACATGCAATTTGCGATACTTTGAAATCTTATAATGGTATCATAACAGAAATTAATGTATATCTGATTTCGGACGTTTGTTTATGAATTACGTTAGTGGTGAGATTCCTGCGGTCTAGTTATCGTCAACTTTGATATATACCTACATGAATGAGGACAAACGTTGTCTACAATAAATCAAGTGTTAGTTTTTTTTATCGCATTATTTTTCGCTAGTCATTTATGTAGTGTTATTAGTTAGAAAAATATTATGACTTTAAAATAAAGTTTTCTGAAAACTGCCTATTCGATTAAATTATTACTCTTTGTTATAGTTTTCTCAAGTACCTTTTGACTGATCCAAAATACATTCAAATTCCAGGTCAAAGACGATACAATAACATACGATTCAAATATTTATTCGGTCCTACTTTTGTAATTGTAATTTCTAAGAAACGTACGCCGTATTCGTTATTTTTTTTGCGTGTCCTCCTTTCACCACCGATGACAATCATGGATCGGGTGGCCTTGCGCGACCTTGTGCTCGCTGACCAATGGGATGCGCGTGTACGCACTGTAATACACTACATATCAGCAAAGTCATCCCCAAGTACCAAGTAATGAATATCTTACCGGAATCCTGCATTAACTCAGTATAGAATAATTATTGCTCATGAAAAGCACACAGTGGGATAAATGAACTTTGAAGAATTCTTAAAGGAACTTTCTTTGGGCGGAGCCGCCAGTAAAACTTATTTGCAATATGTTGTGAGTGTACGTACCTAATTATATTATTTTGAAAATAGCTGCGGTTCCATAGTTCAAACGTTAATAGAATTTGTAATGGGCAATTTTTTTTAAGAATTACTAGCCATACCTTAATCCTTATCATTTATCAACCATAAGCTTCGGTTCAAACTTCAACTCCACTCTAATCATATAATTTATAATATACTGGGTGGAAGGGAAACGCTCTCTATACCGGAACGGTAAGAGAGAAGAACCATAACATTAACGAAAAACTATATTCATTTGCAAAGCTAAGCGATAATACTTAGGATTTTAGTATTTCCGTAATTCATGCGCGCGCAATGTAAAGCGCACAAAAACTGGGTAGGGTACAAACTACAAAGCAAACGCCGACAAGGCGGCGCGGCGGCCACGCGATCGTTAACCCGTCAGCTGATGTACGTGTTTCATTACGATTTTTTTGAAATATTGACCTTTTTTACTATGTTTTTCAGAATAATAGTTTGATTTATCTATACATACGTGAAGTTGTATAAAAATTTGAGAAAATCCTACTAAAATTGTAACAATGCGATCGCGATTTTTTTAGTGCCATCACGTCATGAATCACCAATACTATCACCTGTATTCGTTTCCGAGAGCGTTTTCCTTCCACCCGGTATACTCTGATTGATTGAGAAAAGCAATCTAATTTTATGTATACACTAGCTTTTTTTTATTTTTATCCGCCCGCGATAAACGGTTTTCCCGGGATAAAAGTCCCGCTTTATATTTTCCCGGGATAAAAAGTAGCCCAAATGTTAATCCAGGACATGATCTATCCGTGTGCCAAATTTCATTGAAATCCGTTCAGTAGGTTTTGCGTGAATGGGTAACAAACATATGTATACATTCTTACAAAGTTTCGCGTTTATAATATTAGTAGGATAGATTAGTAAATGGCATGAATTAACTATATTCTGGAAATAGGTACTTATTTATGTAAGTAAATATTCAATATTTATTACCTGTATTTGTAAGTATTGTTGAATTTACAAGGTAAATTGGAATAAATATTCCTTTTTAATACATAGAAAATTGTACGAATATGTACATAATATATATTTTTCAATCAATTTAAAATTAGAAAACAATTTTTGAAACAAACTGTAGTGTAGAGATGGATAGGAAACTTCATTCTCGATTACACATACGAAAAATCACGGATACAAAAGCGAACTGCGAAGGCCACTTGGCGTAACATAATTATTTCGTATTCGGCATTATTCAGATGACATAACGAAAAGAACGCATTGTGTGATTCAGCGGATCCCACGCTTCGCACCGACGCGATGTGAAGCGACGGGCCGTCTCCGCGACTCATCCGAGTGAAATACTATTATGACATAATTTTTGTTACTATAAGGGATTAACTAAACTTATTCAGCTCAATTCAGTTTTTGTCCATAGAAAATACTAGTTTTGTATGGAGATGCGTACGCATCCGTTCAGCTCACCGCGTGTATTCAATTTTCGCGGCAAACAGGCATAATAGGAGAGGACAAGTTTGTATTTATCATGCGCATGCTAGAGCCAGTATTCAACGCTGTTCTGCTGCGTACAGCACTGTTCCTCCGCGTTTAGCGCTGCACACGGACGGTTCTCGACGACATGTTGCACATTGCAGAGGTTGATGCATTTGATTTAACACTAATACGCAATCATTAATAACGTTCCAGTTTTTCTATTTCTTCTGAAACAAAAGAAACTATAACAACATCGAACATGTGACTGTCTATGTCGAGTGCCAAATACTAATTGAAAGTAGTTCACCAGGAGCATATAATCGCTTCTCAGTCATCCAGCACAGCACGCGGAAGATAGAAGCGTTTCAGCGGAGATAGCACGATGTGTCGCCTTTTATAATCTTACGATGCTGTATGCGGATGATAGAAGCGAAACTGTAGAATTGTAACCAAAATCTTCCAACGTAACGCGAATGGAGCTGAATAAATGTAGTTAGTCCCTTTGCATTGACTGTAATTTGGAAGTGGACTAGACTCATTCGTAGCATTATGCGCAGATAGCTCGTTTTGTTCGACGTCATAGAATAATGGTAAGTCATCTTTACAAGCATTGATCCAAGAGAAACTATGAATTAATGAACGTATCGTCTCATACGTATTGACTTGATATTCCTGTGAAATTTGTCAAAGCTGTAATTTGGATTCCAGAATTTTGCATCTTCTAATTACTATTAGAAGCATTAATAGATAGGTTACATCATCGACGGATCAATCATATCGTTAAGAAACAAAGTCCGAAGAAAAGAAATCAAATCAGTAATTTTGTATCCGCTGTGCGTTTAATTAAAGACTCAAAAGGCAATAACCTGGGTCGAATCGTTTGTAAACAACATTTTATTGACCACAACCTTACCACTGAGGACATACTTCCTTATAATTTTTATTATTGAATCGAATGTTGAAAGGAATCATTGGCAAACGCTATGAAAGGAATAGCAACATTACTCAGGACTTTGAATTTTAAGGTATTTAGTTAGTACTACTTACAATATGGTCCTATCAATAAACACTGATCAGCGAACAAGTGATTTTAAAATGGATTCATTAAACGCTGTTTAATAAAGTTGATTGGTAAATGCGTAAAAAATGTTAAACCTCATGTTGCTCAGTGATTATATGTAGTAAGAAAACATTAATTATGAATGTACTTGGGTCGGTCGCGAAGAGTGCGGGTCGCTGAGGTACGGGCCTCCTCTACTACTGAGAGGGTTTAGGCCTTAGTCCACCAAGCTGGCCTAGTGCGGGTTGGTAGACTTCACATACCTTCGAAATTCTTATAAAGAACTTCTTAGGTATGCAGGTTTCCTCACGATGTTTTCCTTCACCGTTATAAGAATAATCTACTACAAATTATATGACCTATATGTTACGTTTCGCCAACTTACTCTCATACCAAATATATCTTTATATTTATATACGTTACAGAACGTATGTTTTCAATTTTAAGAACAACCCGCGTTCTTTGACCTTATGTAATCATCCACTTGTCGCAATTGCGCAAATTACGACCTTACCTTCAGCTGTGTACATCACCAATGAATTATATCTGCCTATACACTTGCCACTGCGGTTCAGTGATCCCTTTATTCGTTATGCCACGTAATGAAATGAAATAAATGTATTATAACCCATAAAATGTTACACATTATTTAGATTCCGTCAATATTAACTCTACCACCAGTTCGGAAAGCAATTCTCACTAGAGAAGAACGGGTAAGAAACTCTAGTGTTGCTCTTTTCAAAATCAGTTCAAGGTAGGTATTTTATACCTATATGCAATGCATGATATAGAGAAAAAAATATAATTGAGTATTTAATTAGAGCAGTTCGTTTATATATTCGCAAAATAGCTAATAAATTTAAAATTCCAAAACGAGTGCATAACTCTCTCAGGAATCATTTGCTTAATAATTTGATCTGAAAAGCTTCAATCGTTATTAATCTAAGTTCAAGACATACCCCTAATACTTAGATAAATTAAGCGAAAAGGGCAGACTAGTCTACGCAAGCAGCACCCGTTTACGAGTATGACGCATGTCCCAGCCATCTTAGTTTGAGGCTTGGATAGAATCAAACCTGGCCTTCATTTTGATAGGATTCATTCGATTAGATCGGCTGTTAAGAATATTTTTTTTTAACCTGTTCAACTTTTGATCCATTATTTATTTTGACAGACCTGTTGCACCCTGGTATTTCTTTTGTGTGTAAGAGTTGGATCGCAATGTTTTATTCATCACTAGATTTTACCCGCGGCTCCGCCCGCGTTAAAAAGTTTTTTCGGGATCAAAGTCCCGCTTTTTATTTTCACGGAATAAAATGTAGCCTATGTGTTCATCCAAGACATGATCTACCCGTGTGCCAAATTTCATCTAATTCCGTTCGGTAGTTTTTGCGTGAAAGAGTAACAAACATCCATACATCCATACATACTTGCAAACTTTCGCCTTTATAATATTAGTATGATATACCTACAGAAGTCAAATTTTGTCGGCTCTATGATATATCAGGTGTCTTCCCACCTTCTGACGCTAAAACTTGGTTCCACGAGATTCTTTTCTTTAATTTCACATCGGATATTGTTTATTTAAAACTTTTATCTGCGTTTCCGTTTGCTCCTGATTTGTAATCATACAACGGAAATTGTTGAAAATAAATCTCATCGATTGAATGAGGCGTGCATTATTAATATAAACTTCGTTACGAAAGCCGTGCAGACCTCGATCATATTATCTAAAGGGCAACATCAAAGAGAGGATTCCCTTTGCGACAGGAAGCCAGAGGAATTCATTACGAAATTTCAGTTAGATTACGCTCGGGGGGTTTATTCGCGATTCATCTGACCTCCTTTGTTTATGGAGACGAAGTGGTTGTGAGAGTATAAGCTGAGGCCATATTGAAACTTTTCATTAAGAACATCGTAACAGACATTACGCACTTGTGCTAAAACGCTTATTTCTTTATCAAATGTAGTATCTTTATAGAATGATAATTTTTATAACTCAATTTTTTTTTTTTTTTTTTTTTCATCACGTAGGCGAACCTAGTTGCACTTATGATAAGTCGAGATACATTTAATTACTTATTATTACTTACATAACTATAGACACTTTTATTACGAGTAAACTAAATGATGAAAAATAAAAGTAAGAAGCCAGCTCGGGCTGGCAAGAAGGCAATATAAAACAAGATATATCATAGCTGCCTGTAGGGTATGTGACTGGTATTAATTAATTTAATTATAAATATTAAAACGAGTGATTGTCAATCAATCATACAGTCCTCCAGAACTAGTTCAACGCAGCCGGTTCGAGATAAAAACAATGATCAAATGTGACTATCATATGATCGTCTGTAAATGGCAAGAACGCGGCGGTCAGCGGTCAACAAACGAGCGGCGACTGTGGGCGTCACTCATCGTCGCCTCACCGTCGCAGCACGTCGCCACACCGTCGCCGCACGGTCGCCTCCGCCGCGCGGCACTCCCGGAGGTCAAGTGGTTAGCTGACCTCGCACCAGCTCAATTGAGACGGTACCCGGCTGGTAATTGAACGGGACGATGTGTTGCCATTTAATTTGTGACCTTCATGCGATATTTGAGACGATCTACTTCAATGTGGACCGCTTGGAGTGTTAATTTGGTCCGAAAGTTCGCGAACTTTGTGTGTGGGCGATGAACATAAAAAAGGGTTATAAATCGTAAAGGGGTAATATTTGCAATAGCTCTTCGGTTGCTTCTCTACCAGTCCTCCTTCTTGATGCAGAGATGAGATGATGTTCAGGTATTTTGTAAGCAAGAGTTCGTTGGAGCAGAACCATCAACGATTTGTTTACTTCTTTTGCGAAACAGTGTGTAAGCATTTTAGTCGGGGTAAATACTGGGCGTTATGAGACTTAATATGTAAAGTATGTATTAAGATGAGGAGTGCAGTATATCGTCTTGAAGTTATTATAAGAAGTTCTGTACAGAATCACCATACACGGAAAATTATATAGTTGTTATACGGTGCGAGCAATCAGTTTGTCATTAAACCTAGTTGCATATTTTTAACCGACTTCTAAAAAGGAGAAGGTTCTCAATTCGTGTGTTTGTGTTCTTTTTTGTAATTACACTGGTTTCTCTGAGAATTGTGAGCCTATTTTCGTGATTCCTTTTTTATTTAGTAAAATAAGGCTTCGAAATGGTACCATTTCAATATGTCTTGGTTTTGGATTTAAAATTTTATGTAACAGACCTGAATTATAGGACTAATTTCATTCGACGACTTAGGAATTGCCCTCACGAAAGTTGATTAGCAATGCATAAATTTGATCGCTATTTATGATTGTAAAATTACTTAATAACCTAAAATGAAATTTCCATAGTAACGACATGGGTCGGTGTGACATCACGGCTAAGTTCCAATGACATCACTTGCAATTGCGAAGCTGTCGCCAGCCGTTCTGCCCCGTTCCGAGAATCCACTTCGATTACTTATATCTTGCGTGTTGCGGTGCGGGTTTTCCTCTATTTTGTGCAAAGATGTTGTCGAGTTGTTTTTTTTAATTTTATATCAGTTTACGAGTAAACAGTGAAAATACCTAAATATGATATGAACGCCACATATTTAAGAAGATTTATTATAACGCTCCTGTCCGCATTTACATATAGTTAATTCAATGAAGATATATATAAAATACGGATTCAACAATACTTGTTTAATAAAATACGGCCTTGAAAATTTAAAAACAACTCGCAAGTAACTAAAATGCCACCGTATTAAAAATTGATTCGAAACGATAAAAACTGGAAGTGGTAAACAAACAAACAAAAAATCTGCCAAAACGGCGGAAATAAAATAAGACGTTCGCCGTGCCAAGACCACGTGGGCTCCGCACTCTGTAATTGGAAAAGTTTTTGCACTGTATCACGCGGAAACTGTTGAGAACAACTTCTATCGTTTGTCGACGTTATATTTGGACAGCAATGCGCTCATCATTAGGAATGATGGAGTCGCTATTAGCTATTAGCGGATTAAATCAGGACATAAATAGTAAAAAACCGATTCAGTCAACATTCTAGAAATAAAAAAGAATTACTCACTCCCAGAACTTACTACCTAAGTATTTCCAAGAATACGGAAACCTAATGCAATCCTACTAATATTATAACGGCGAAAGTTTGTAAGAATGTCTGGATGTATGGATGTTTGTTCCTCTTTCACGCAAAAACTACTGAACGGATTTTGATGAAATTTAGCACACGGGTAGATCATGTCCTGGATTAACACATAGGCTACTTCTTATCCCGGGAAAATATATACCGGGACTTTTATCCCGGAAAAACTTTTTAATGCGGGCGGAGCCGCGGGCAAAAGCTAGTATTACTATAACTGTGTTTACAATTTACATAACATTGTGTAATATTTTCGAAAACATTACAAAATACTATCATAATCCGATGCAATGTAAATCAACCGCCGGTTGTAGATTTTAATCAGAAATCAATGACCCACATAATTTACACGTATAGTTCTCTTACTTGTAAAGTTTTACTATAGTTTCATTGCACTGAAACCACTAGCAGTATGTGCTCGCCTGGTCGGCTTTTTTTTTATTTATTAGAGATACAATTAGATAATACAGATACAGTACATTTTGAATACAAATCAATTCAATTTAAGGCATTATATTTAGATTGACATACATAATTTGTTTTTAAGAGTAATTATTGCCACAAAAAATAAAAACAAAAATCCAAGAACTAATACAAAAGCAATTTGATTACAATTAAAAAAAATTGTTTAAAAAGACTAAAAAATACGCTTTATAGTACATCCAATAAAAAATAGAAAATAAATTTGAATTGAGAAGTGTTGATAATATATTTAATTAATTAATTTTTAAGATATTGTCAAAATTATAATCCTTCTACTCATATTATAATCTGACAATAAAATATTTATAACTATTGACTCCATGTACCCCACGTTTTTTCTAGTAGGATTTTCTGTAAAGCGTGTTTTTTTAGTTTTTTTAAAACTATTATTTATTTATCATTTTTTTGTTCTGTTGTACTATTGTCCAACAAATGGCACTAAAAAGCAAGTAGGATTTTGCAAAGCAGAAGCATACGTCTGAAGCTAGTATAATAATAACCAGCCCTGTATTATTATACTGCCCACTGCTGAGCACGGGCCTCCTCTACTGAGGGGGTTTAGGCCTTAGTCCACCACGCTGGCCCAGTGTGGGTTGGTAGACTTCACATACCTTTGAAATTCTTATAAGGAACTTCTCAGGTATGCAGGTTTCCTCACGATGTTTTCCTTCACCGTTAAAGCGAACGATAATTGATAAACAATACACACGTAACTTCGAAAAGTCAGAGGTGTGTGCCTTGGGTTTCGAACCTCCGGACATTGTCTCGGCAGACAGACCGTTCCATTCGCAACTAGGCTATCGTCCACTTCTAAACACTACACTTCGAAGCTAGTAAAAGCGTGTTAATAAACATTTTTCCGAAGTTAAATTCTTTCTTTAAAGCCACCTGGTTGAACTGTATGCATTATTTTGTTTAAATAAACAATTGACTCGAAGTAAATGCAAAGCGAATATCATAATAAAAAAATTAAGTGTCGCAGCTGTATTATCTATGCGCTAAGCCGCAGTAATTACTTGCGACCCAGTTACCCTGCGCATGCAGTGCGCCCAAATGTATTGCTAATGTAACGCACCTCAATAACGCGATTTACATAAAAAAGTAAATACAAATAGCAAGTTATTGGTACATGACTTCATGATTCGAAGATCATGATGAAATATCGAATCGTTAAGATGTTTGAGATAATTCTTCTGACGGGAGAGAGAGTAAATTAGATAAGTAATCAAAGCCCGAGTCAGGAGACATAAAATGTTAAATCCTGAAACACATGTGTTGTTAGGAATTTTGTGCTTAATATAGCGATAGGCTTGTGATATATTATCGTGCGACAAAAATAAGCTGAACAAACATTGAGTGCACGAGGTACATTGCTGCCTTTCTCTTTAAGGCTACAGGTGTGAACTGAAACGTACATAATGATAATTAAACCTTTCCACTACAAACACTTCCTAATTCTTGTCGTCAATAACAATAACCGTCGCATAACATTACGGTATTATAAGTTGAGTTCCTAGTCGTTCTAGACTACAATTAATTCTAATTCTATTGGCTGGCTGTAATTAATTAGTCGCGCCGCTGAGCCGACTGCTGCCCCCGGAGGACGACTAATTGTTTAAAAACACAAATGCGTTCTTATGTTGTTGTAAACAACATCAAATGCATTGAATAACGTACGTTCTATCGTTGTAATGAATTGCGAAAGGTTATTGCGTTTGTTTATTGCTAACATCCTATAATGTCTAAAGGCGCACGCACAATACGTTTTTTGAAATGAGGTGATGACGCGCGTTTTAATTGCGTTTGGAGCGTTTCACCAGAAAAATCATCGCGGGTATAATAACCATTACGGATCTTTAGGCATTTTCCTTTCAATTAAGTTGTTTGAGATCAACGAAATCTAATCAACAGTTCGATGTTTAATTTAATTTGTTGATATTGTAATTGGGTCAAGTGGAGCGATTACAATGTACGTTGATTTGGATATCTCGCCAATTATGATTCAATTAATTGCTATTATGATCGTAAAGCGGACCAACAAATTATATTTTTTTTGTCAAGTATAAGTGTTTAACGTGAAATATAGAGATAATTATTTTCTGAACAATTTAAACTGTTGTTGATATAAAAACATATCTTACTAAATACTAAAATTAGAGATGCGAGAGTTTGTGAAAATGTTTCGATGTTTGTTAGAAGTAAACGCAGAAAAAACTAAACGGATTTGTATGAAATTTGGGACACGGGTGCATCATGTCCTGGATTAACACATAGGTTACTTTTATCCTAGCAATTTGCTCCCATGAATAATATTGGATATTTTTAATCTGAATCTTTAAGCAGATGCCCCTGGCGTTGTATTGTTTTAGGGACTATTGTAGCGGAAAAGGCTTGTCACGCGGGCGAAGCCGCGGGCAACACCTAGTGAACTCTATATTGGTAAAACAATGAAGTGTATTTTACATTTAATTAAAGTAGACTACTTACACTGTTTGGCCCATAAGCTACATCAATACTAAAAATCAAAGTAACTTGTTTTACTTCCTCCAATGCTGGTCCTCCAGACTGTGATGATACTCGTGCATAATGTGCCGCCCTCGGGCCGAGTGGAACTTTACACATATAAGTTGTTGTTTGTTTCAGGTAAGACGCCCCACACCACACACTACGGCCTGTGTTGCCAGAGGTGCCCCTTTAGCAGGATGTCTTGTTTTCACCCTTGAAAATATTCCGAATAAGGTCAAAATGAAAGATTATAAATATTTATGTATTAGCGATAATTCTGTTAGGAAAGATAGGCAAGGAATACAATTAAAGTACATAAATAACATGTGGTCCAAGCAGAGACGTTATATCTCTTGGTGATCATAATATTGCATGTAGGAAGGAACACACGCGTATCACCGATTCTAGGTAGTTTTTAATTTGATCCGAAGTATGTAAAAAGACCATAAAATTACGATAAGCTATCACGCTTAGTTAATTATGCAGTAGTGACATATCTTATAACACGATACTGTGCAAAAGGTAGTAGGAAATTCCCGACTTTTTCCATTACAATACGCGTTTTCCATTTATGTCTCGGTTTTTAAACGCGTCTAGCAATACTACAATCGTCACTTACCGGCTACGTCGCGTTCCATTCATTCACAAGTTACAACACACGGGCAACTTTGAACATTACACAAGTTCGGGACTGAGGAAGCAGTTTTGCCCGTCGAGGCATGTTGTTTTTGCCGTTTTCGGCTCAATTGAGTGAGATATTGGAGTAGATTGGATTAGTGTTTTAGTTAGTTACGACTTTAGCCCCTCTCCTCCCCTTGGTAGGTAATTGCACTGGAACTAATTTCCTTGGAAAACTATTTAGATATTTATTTTATGTTTGAATCGTTAAATTAACTGAAAAGAGTACCTCGGTGGCGTAGTTGTATTACGACACGACTGCAATGCTGAGGTCTCGGGTTCGATCCCCGGGTCGGGCAGTAATATTGGATTTTTCTATTCAGTATCAAACTGGAGTCTAGAATTTGTGCCCGATATGGTGATAGGCTCGCCCCCTATCACATAATGGGACGGAATATGCATGGCGAAAAGTGGGTGCAATAATTGCGCCTCTGCCTATCCCTACGGGTATAAAAGGCGTGAGTGTATTAACTGAAAGCCTGATGATAATTAATACTGTCAACGAGCAGTAGTAACACTGGAACTTATATTGATATGCGAGACACTGCAACATCTTAAAACTTTGTAATAGAAGAAGAATTATAGGAATCGGTTTAATGGTTTCAAAGATAATACTAGTATCACCCTCGAAAAAACATATTTCATCACTTTAATAGGTGTAGAAAAGAATCATTTACTATTTTTTTCTCATGAACACGTCAAAGTAAAGTGCATTACACAGATATGACGTGACTACTCGGGGAAATACATAGCTTTGTGTAAGTACGTGCGCAAACTGTGAACAAAAATGTGAATTTGTCAACTCGTCATTATGACAGGTTCCACGGCTTTTCAAACGTCACTATAACCTAATTTCCAGGTGTTCTCCTTTCTTTGTTACCTCTTAGAAATAACGTTTAATTGACCACATAAAAATGTAGTTAGTAAGAAAAAAATATTGATTATTAAAAAAAAAATTTAATATAAATTATTAAATTAATAACCATTGACTTTTATATACATATTCCTTACTATATCTATTTATAGTTGTGTTCTAAATAGATTTAAACGATTGTAATGATTATATTTCCTTATTATTGTTACTAAGCTGAGCACTGTCTTATTGCGTTGTGATTTTGTCCTCGAATTCCCTGACATGACATAATTGATATCTCCTTACAATAGCGGGAAATCAATCAGTGAGCCCTGTGATTTAACAGTGTATTATTACAGTATTCGAACACTCGTTCACTTGTGGTTAGCGGTTTGCTAACTATAACTCCGTTATATACGTCTCATTTATCCCGACTCTTTCAATGTTATGTCATCATATATTTAAATCAAGATATTTTGTCTAGTTCTTCCTCTAAATAGCAATGTACAAGCTCTTGTGTCTGTTCGAGTATGGTAGAAGCCAATGTAATGACTAAGGATTATGAGTTTAACATATTAAGTCTCGCGCACTGCCTGATACTTCACAATACTGTGTAATTCAAAGTGAAAGACAATATTGAATAACCAATTTACCATTGAAAAATTAAAATATTTACCAAAAAATCAATTATTTTTTGCGACATGAACAAGTGTGTTGCATTGACCCCACTTTAGAATGAGATAAGGAGATTAACAATTTCTTCTCCTTTGATTACAAGTCAAGGGAGAATAACAGTTTTACTCATTTGCCAAGCACCATGGCTCTACATTTGGCACAGCGCCGCGTAGATTCACTCGCTGATGCTCGCCCTCGTCGCCGTCATCAGAACAAATAGCATCATATCATCCTCTCTTCTTACCTAAGAATTGTATTTTTGAACCACTATTTGTTGATGAGTAAAGTTTTCCGACAGTATTCCTAGAACAAACAATCGTAATGAATCGAATAAATAAACGAAATTGCCGCTACATCGTTTTAGTAGTAGCGTATTATGACTGTGACTTGTGAGTCGTTGGATTCTGGTATTTTCTCAGGTCATTTGTTGGACCGTGGATTATGAGACATCTGCACTATCAATATTTTTTTTATATTGACCGTATTAAAATGTATCCTCATAGTGATGATTGTGTGATACGTGTATGTAAACTTTAAGTGTTAAATAGTACTCATGATGATCATCATGAGCCACATGACGACTGCTGAACATAGGCCTCTGCTAAACATTTCCAGATGCACCTGTCAAAAGCGGTCTTCATCGAGCGTGTTCCTGTGATAGATTGGAATTCACAAAGTTATCAATAGCGACACTAGCGCTCAAGGCTGTGACGGTCGTGAGATAGAACTACTTAACGGCGAGCAGTTTGACAGTTCTTCATACAATTTGGCATTCTCCAAGAAAAAACAGCGACAACGATGTTCACAGCCTCGCCCGCAGCCTCGATTTATTCTGTCAAATTTAAAAGCTACTTTATTTGCGCCTAACTCCTTGGATTTATTTGGTGTATCAAGACTATTAAGTAATTTTGAATGTTTTGTTCCTTTTATTTATTCCAAATTCAAATGGCAGCTAGTTTAATAATAATAGAGCTACATTTATTAGAAGAATCTAAGAAGATTTATGATCTAAAGAAAGCTCGACAGGCGAAACAACTGAGAAAGTTGAAAACAATATCCCGTGATGTAGACTTTATTCATGTTTATCACCGTTCCAGTGGTTTAACCAAAAAGCTCAAGGTTTGTTTGTTTACTGTTATATTAGCTACTGTTTCAAGCAATGATTTCAAGGGTTTCTTTAATCAATGAGACAATGATGGGTGACCACATTTTAACATAATTTAATTGAAATCCACATTTCAGATATTATGCACTCTTATCATTTTTGGCTAATAGAACTTACCAAAAAATCATTGGCAAGATGTGGATGTATCTCAACCTTCTATGTCTAGAGAAATTCATAAAGTGACAGAGGCTGTGAATAATATAAATATTATTTGGAAATATATTCGATTCCCACAAAGCAACAATGAGCAATAAGTACTCAAGGTAAATATAATTTTTTTTTCTAGTTACCTAGTTCCTCTAGTCTTATAAGAACAAGAGCCATTGTTTGAAATTAGAATTCTAGTTACAGGTTTTATGAGAAATTAAAAATCCCAGGTGTGTTAGGTTGCATCAATGTTACCCTGGTTTTGATGATACACCCTAAAGAAAATGAGGATGTTTTTGCCGTAAAGGTTATCATGCCAGAAATGTTTTAATTGTAAGTTGTTAATCTATCTTAAGTACAAGCAAATTATATTTCAAGTGTAGATAAGCTTTATATAATATCTATTAATTTACTTATTCCAGATTTATGATGCTGATCTGAACAACTTGCATGAGGATGTAACTTTTGGGGGTGCACCACATGATAGTTGATCCGATCATGGTAGGAAGAATAGTGAAAGCTTGCTGTCTTACATAACATTTGTAATCAACCTGGGCTGCCAGCTCCTAAATTAGACCAGCGTGATGTAGATAAAGAGTCTAGATTACTTGGGATCCTTACCCAGCAACCTATCACACACTACAACTTGTACTTGGGATCGGGATCCTTACCCAGCAACCTATCACACACTACAACTTGTAGAGTGGGGCATACCAGTAGGAGATTTAGTCAATAATTTATGGTGGGCATGTCTAAAATGTTTTCCCTTATTGCAGAAGTAAATCAATGATCATCTATACCTGATTTCATTCTCTTTTATATTTATAATGAAAGGATTTCATAAAAAAAATTATAGGGATAATAATTGTCTTTTAATAAAACATAGATTTATTTTTAGGTTCACATTTATTATGTATTTCATTTAATCTCTATTTTTACACCATTTTAAACTGAATTATTAATATAATATTATTTATAATAATATTACTATTTCCTATATTAATACCCATACTATTATTTCCTTTGTTAACTTATTACCCTACATTGAAATAATAAAATATAGCAGACAGAGTTGCAGGCAATAGCTACTCTTATACTAAAATTTAAATTTATTAATAACTTAAATAATATCCATACTCAAAAATAAAATAAAGTTGTAAAATTGATAATTATAGTTATGTTTTTATATTTTATTAAAATATAAAAATATTATCCAGGCACTACATGGCCATTAACATGTATAAAAATCATAATATAGAATTATATTAATATTAGACCTATGTTCCAGACATTCAACTCCCTGTCCTGATGGATGCACATAAATTCTGCAGTGCTTGCTTGGGTTTACCTTGACCATGAGTCACTTATATTTTTGAAGATATCTAACATCTTCTGTTGATTCTCAATAAAGAGCCTTTCATTTTCTAGACGCCTCTCTTCAATGGAAATAATACATTCTGTTAAGCTTGCCATATTATGTGAATGCCTTTGTAAAGGTAGTGACCGTTGGATCAGATGACGTCTTGCCATTACCAAACGACGTCTTTGAGGTGTGCTACAAACATAAAAATTCAATGCAATCACACATCAAAGAAAAAACAACTAATCCTTAAAAAAATGTAATTAGATCTGCAATTAGATTTAAGCAATAAGGAACATAATTGTTATATAAAATTTATAAAGGGATTTCTAATTATAATATTAAAAACTACAACTGTGTTTACATTTATTAATCTTTACACTAGTATATAGTCAATTTGTCTTTGAAATATTCTAATGAATTGTGGTGAATATTAAAGTTATGGTTATCCACTTTTTGACAAGGTATCTTAATTTCATTAATAGGTGGCAAACCTATCGCCATCTACCAGCCGCAATGACCTACATATTATATAAGCACTGAAGCTATATGTATTCAAGTATACATAATATAAAGTATTAATTGAATAAGTTCTGGAGTACTATTAAAATAAATTAATTGTCTGACCTAAGTACCAAATATAATAATTAAGTTAGCCTTACATGAAGTGGTGATTGGGGCATAACTTCTGTGAGTCGCCTCAGGTGGTGAGTCTGCATTAAACCTGATTGGAGATGAGGCTGTCTGTACATCCTATAAAACAAATATAAATTTATATCTACTTATATTTATTTTTATAGTGATCAACATAAATAGGAGACTACTCAAAGTTTTTTTAATTGATTATTACAATATCTGTATGATTGAACTTACGGTAATGTATGTATGAGTGGACTGTTCTGTCTGGCGCAGTGCTGCAGTAGTGTGTAGTGATGGTGGCTTCTACAGGCACAGGTAGTTTTTGCACATGGCTCTATAAAATTTATTGGAAGATATTATAATAATATATAACTTCACACATTAATGAAATGTAACTTAACTACCTGAAGTATGGTCTCTGTCTCTGGTGTCTGATGGTCCTCATTAGCATCTTCTATAACATCCTGTATGGTCTGAAAACGCAATCTGGCTTAGTGTTGTTTCAAGAAACGAAGATAATGTTATGGTTTCATAAACGCATACCAAGTTCATAGCATCTGGTGCTTCAGGTCACTATCTGGCACATTAGGATTCAAATTAGAACTGGACCCAGGTTCAAACATCTAAAAAAATATTATTAAAAATTAAAAGGTTATAAACCAGAACTAGATGATGAATTAAGATACTATACTGCTTAAGTAAACATGCACAACAACAAAAAAGTACATGTTCAATTTCGAGCTCCCTATCACGAATATAAATATTCCTCCTTAAATAACTTGTAGAATCCAGGTTCTAGATAGGCAAATACAATAGTTTTTTTTATATTATGGCACAATATTAAGCGTTCGTATGTATTTATGTAAAATTATCATAATACTTACATTTCAGTGTATTGTTTTGTCCTTTCAAATCACAGAACTTAGTTCGCACTTTAACTCAAAAAGCAATTGAATTTTTTAAAACTTTAGAGTTTTGACTCAAGGACTCAAAAATCAAGTGAAGGTGAAGTGTTTTGTTTACAAAAAATAACGTCGTTTGTAAGTGTTTTTAAATAGGCAAAGGAACGAGTCATTCAGCCATACTTAATGTGTAAATTCTATAAACTCTTATTATTGTTATGAAATTCGTTAGTAGTTTTACTCCTTTCATTAAAATACATAAATATGTACCATTATTATTTGCCTAAAGCCTGTTTAAATCCATAAAAGTCTAAGTCGAGATTCATCGATTGTGATTTAAAAGAAATTAGTTTCAAGCCCTAACTCCCCGTCGAAACAGCGTTGCGACGTTACAACCTACAATTCGTCGACGAGCATAACTGTGTTAGGTAATACCATTCAAAACAGCGCTGCGCGCTCAGACGAATTGAAGGCTGTCTCGTCGACGCGCCCATCGTCGAGTACCGCCGAGAAAGTGTTACTTAGAGAATAGCATGGCAGAATTAGATTTATGGAAGATTGTTGCGTGTATGGTTCTTTATTTACCAGTGTATGTGTATTTTTGTTACATAGTAAACAGTATCACGGCACAGCGGTTTGTTGTACTCGTGATTCGCGAGTCGTGAGTCACCCGACCCAGTTGTGTTCTTTGCTAGTTGGGTGTATCGTTGTGGTAGGTACCGCTCCACTGTCGCTCAGTGGCCGTTGTACTGTTTGCAAATAGTAAATATGCGCGATGGTACGATGAGTTATAGCGTTTAGATATTATCTAGTTAATGTGTAAGCGAGATACGGATTTGCATGTAATATTTTTTGAAATTGGATATATAGTGAATTATGTGAGACTAAGAAGATACAAGCCTTGCTTTTGATGCATATCGGGAATTACAATGAGCTTTCAGTTTCAGAACACTCGGACCGTAATAACTGATCAATATTTAAGAATAAACATTTGTCCCGACGCGGCGCGATTTCTCATGTCTCACGTCAAGAAAGTCCGAAATCTTACATATTACCATCTTAATTTTAATGTTGCAATAACACAGAGCGGGCGGTAGGTAATTAAGAACAATTTTTATCGTCAGGTGCGAACAACGTTGATCAAATCTATACTAATATTATAAAGCTGAAGAGTTTGTTTGTTTTTTGTTTGACGCGCTAATCTCAGGAACTACTGAACCGATTTTGAAAATTCTTTCACTAATAGGAAGGTACATAACTCCCGAGTGCTATAGGCTGCTTTTTATCCCGGGAAAATATTTTTGTCCCGGAAAAACGTTTTCACGCGGGCGGAGCCGCGAGCACTACTAGTTTAATATAAGATACATTAACAAGATGAAAACAAAGGTGGAGGTCGACGGTGGAGGCCGCGTGGCGTGACGTCGGTTGGCAACACGCCACAGACCCGCCACGCATCACGCGTCGCACACTCATTAACAATGCACACGTCACGATCTTGCGATATTAGTCAACGAAATAATAAGTTCATATTATTCTGTTCATGTTTTTACATCTGGAGGTGAAGGTAGAGACGCATCTGTGCAGTTACGTTTCGAGAATCCGAATAGATGGCGGCGAGCATTTTGTAATAGGATAGTTTCCTATGTTCTATTTTATACATTATTTTATGTGTATCATAAAATTATACGAAAAAGTAATTCTTCTGTGAAATGAGCATCAAAATTGTTTTAAAATTAAAGCAGTTATTCATATTTGAAATATTCTCGTGAGCACGAGTGGGGGCATAGTGGGGATATCGTGTCATCTTTTTCGCACGCACGCAGTGTTATGGCTGGCGACACTCGGTTACGTCACATTCTGCGGTTTCCCTTATCTAACAGATGCCCCTTCCACCAAACTGCAAAGCTTTATAAGTTATTTATTATTGCGCCAATTTTATAAAATCTTTTACCGTTAGATTTTGTATGGCATACATTTTTGATAAATGTTTTTATAAAAAGTAGTCAACTACCCTATTTCGGGACCAATTTACAACCGTGGCCAAGCTAATTGTACTTTTGAGATCGGAAGCTAGTCAATTTGTATTATCTGTATGGGAATCAAACCCAAAGCCTCATAGTTCACAGTCGAAATCGAATGAGGCGATTTGAAAATGTATTATTACATGTTGACGTTTTTCACATAAATTCCACGGAAAAGCTAATAGATAATAATTCAAATGAAGGCACGCGATACCTAATTACATATAAACACGCAGTCGACTTCGTGCACAGTGCAACGTTCGATACCAGGCACTCTCGATTTTCTGCATTAATTACATGCAGTTTTGCGTGAGCTTATCGTGTTATCTTTAAGAAACTAATCAAACCACCTTACATCCAGTAATAGCTTTAACGGAAAGTTTTAAGGTAAACACGTTTATTAAATCGCTATTTGGCAGTACATATTTTAATTAAAGGAAAATTTAGATTTACTGTTAAGCCTTTACTAATAAGCTGCTTTTGATTAGCTTATTTGTTGGCGTAACACTCATTTTCCGGAATAAACTGTTGTCCAGACCATGTCATGAAAATGTTTTCGTTTGCGAAGTATCAAATAAATGAAAAATAGCTTAGGTATTGAGCGATTAACTAGAAAAGCCTTTAATTTTGAGATCACATACATTATATGCCCCCTTTTAATTTTTTGTAAATAAATTGTAACTGGAATATCTAATGGTTATTTGTCAGGAAAATCCTAATTTCCAGTATCAACGAGACACGTTTTATAATGGTGCAATATTAATTTGCAAAACTCATCAAAATGATAGAATAAGTATCTACTTGGCACGTTTACAATACATGAAAATTTCATACAAACGTATGATTTTGTTTTGGTATTTCAATATGTGATTCATTCGCCCGGGATGACATCATTGTGTATCACCGTTGGGATTCTGCCATTTTTAAACGACTTCAAAAAGGAGGTTCTGTATTCGATCCGGTTGTATGTAAATTTGTATGGCCGCGATATTTTCAAAAACTACTGACCAGATTTGGATGTGGTTTTCGATGTTCAAATGTATAGTTTTCAGGGAAGGTTTTACTATATAATTTATGAAGATCTGATGAAGATCTTCGGAGATACACAATGGAACTCTTCAATAACTAACAGCAGATGACTCGCGAAAGTTGCAATCGTACATCTATGATGTATTGTTTACACTATTCTATAATTAACCAACAAAAAAGCAATAAATAAAAACTTTTTAACAAAAAATAAACCGACTTCAAAACCTATGTACCTACATTCAGAAGTCGAGTGCTCATTTATAAAAAAATAGTGCCCATGAGAAGTGTAATGGTAAGTCTTTAGTTGGTATTCGGTTGAATTTGAAATTGTCGCCAAATATGTAGTTGGTTCTGAATTGTCCATTAAAGCTGCAACTGCGCATGCACACGTCGCACTCCCTATCTGACGTCCGTACACTAAACTACACAATTGTAAACAGCGCCGAACTAAGACTTTTCTCAAGTGTAGGCCACTCTGTACCGCCCCGCATGTCCAGCGTTCTGGTGCCTATTGTGCGGGTGAAAAAAAGAGTTCCCGATTGCAACTAATTGGTCCGTAATATGCTATTTTGTTTAACAGGGAAGTGAACTAAAAAAAAAGGTCCTTGGTTGGCCTTCATTGTGCCGCACCTACTTTAAATTATGCCGCCTCCCAGGCCGCTGCTGCATCCTCGCCGAGGCCTATACGGCCTGTTGACAAACCCAACCCTGCATTAAAGCAGCCTTTCAACTAGATATTAGTAGAGACCTATAACACCTTCCCAACGAGTACTACTAAATTAATTCCAGTAACCATTTACCATTGCGAATGGTAAAGTTTTACGACGTCCAATATATCCACTCTAGTACTCAACATCACCTCCGGCTCGTAACAACATTCCCGACGTTAAATGATTTATTCGTAGCAGTTAAATGCACCGACACAATTCGGCGCGGGCAGTAAGGAAGGCCGTGGTTGCGTCAACACGTGTTACTGAGTACGCAACTGGATAGTTGTGCCCGAAAATCTAATCGATGCAACAATGTTTGAGTTCTTAGATGTAGTGTACGAACTAGTATGAAAGAGCCATTGTAGTAATAGTAAGTTTATCAAAAATGTTAATTTAAATTTAATCACTCTCTCCACAAACTTCTTGCTGAAATTGTATAGCCTTTACTAATTACTAGCTTTTGCCCACGGCTCCGCCCGCTTTAAAAAGTTTTCTGGGATAAAAGTCGCGCTTTATGTTTTCCCGGGATAAAAGTAGCCTATGTGTTAATCCAGGACGTGATCTACCCGTGTGCCAAATTTCATCGAAAACCATTTAGTAAGTTTTTGTGTCAAAGAGGAACAAACATCCATACATCCTTACAAACTTTCGCTTTTATAATATTAGTAGGATTTTACATACACTTACGCCATTTATCCCCGAAGGGGTAGGCAGAGGTGCAACTAATGCACCCACTTTTCGCTGTTATTCCGCCCCATGATGTGATAGGGGGCGAGCCTATTGCCACAAATTCCAGACTTCGAGCTGATACTGAATAGAAAACTCAATATCACTTTGCCCGACCCGGGAATTGAACCCGAGACCTCAACATTGCAGTCGTACCATAATACAACTGCGCCACCGAGGCAGTCAGTTTATTAATTTTGTAGGTTCGAATTATACAGGGTAGTTTTTCTAAGTGTAGCTATTTTTTTATTATATTCACAAGATAATAGTGAAACCAGCATTAAAATAAATTCAGTGTAATTACATAATTGACGAATCTTACTAATATTATAAACGCGAAAGTTTGTAAGAATGTATGGATGTGTGTCCCTCTTTCACACAAAAACTACTGAACGGATTTCGATGAAATTTGGCACACGGGTAGATCATGTTCTGGAGTAACACATAGGCTACTTTTTATCCCGGGAAAATAAAAACCGGGACTTTTATCCCGGAAAAACTCATTCACGCGGGTGGAGCCGCGGGCAAAAGCTATTAATATATATTTTTTAATAAACTTCTACGTGAACAGTTAGTACCAATAATAATTTTTGCCTAAGTAATTCAAAAGCGTGAAGCGGACTCTGCGTGTACATTAACTCAATAAACCAATCTGCGGCTTGCTTCCTGCCGTTGCAGCGTTTCCTACAGCGGCCCTCCCTCGATACTGAGGCACCGCGGTCCCGCTCCTGTTTACGTTATCCCTCGTATTGATGCGTCCTTCTCTCCCATCTATAGTATTGTTCAACACGTCTCACCAATAGGTAAAGTTTTGTTACAATTCTGGGTCTAACCTGCAACCTCATTGGACATAGACACTTTTGTTATTCCTGTCTATGTCGAAATAATGTCCCGAGTCGTTTATTCATCTTCTTGTGAAATTAATCTCTGCATCCTCACCATTTCATTATATGTATTTATGATTTTTACAGTTTATGAGGCTTAGATTGGCTTTAAATTAATTAAATTAAGTCATTTATTCGAATCCATAAAATGCTAAACATTACTTAGATTCAGTAAATTTTTACTTTGACACCAGTTCGGAAAGCACTTTCCACCAGAACGGGTAAGAAACTCTAGGATTGCTCTTTACAAAATCCAATCAAAGGTATAAATTAGGTATAATGTGTAATAACAAATATACATGTAGATTTTTAGTTTGTTTAGAGCTGTTAATATATTTACTCGCATAGTAATACATTTTCAATTCCCATCCGAGTGTACCACCCTCGCCTAACCTCTAATGATATCTGTACTATTATAATTTTAACAATGAAATTATTATTCAACGGAATCAAATTTCATATTGAAACTACTGTTGCTTACTTATGAAAATTCATACTGAGAAACACACATTGTTTACACTCAGATAGTTCTTATTTGTGTGTGAATATTTTGGACAAACTACTGAACTGGTGGCCTAATTCGTAGCTCAAATAATTTCAACCTTAAAACTTCCACATTTCAGTGGAAATTGAAATGAGAACATTGGCTTTGTACCTCATGTTTAGGTAGCCGGATTTTGGTCTGTTATGAGCCGTTTTAATCTGGAATTATTTGCACAAATGCGAACACAATCCAGGTGCGCAGTTAATCATATCAAATCAGCTCACGCTGTTCAAGTACTCTTGCCTTTTTTGTTTTAGGATTTGTATGGGTTGCCAATAATGTGCTTGTTTTATTTTATTGTTCTTTTTGTTGTAATGATGATACATACATATATACATATACACTCACTCCTGTTATCCCCGAAGGGGTGGGCAGAGGCGCAACTAGTGCACCCACTTTTCGCCATTATTCCGTCCTGTGATAGGGGGCGAGCCTATCGCCATATCGGGCACAAATTCCAGACTCCGAGCTGATACTGAATAGAAAAACTCAATATCACTGCTCGACCCGGGGATCGAACCCGAGACCTCTGCATTGCATTCGTACCATAATACCACTACGCCACCGAGGCAGTCGTTAAAGCTGCGGGTGGCACAAAAATCTCAACACATTAAATTTAACTATCTTCGTTCATGAATTTCATATTAGATCCATAATACATCCTCAAATTTTTATATCTTTATCAATATATTTTATAATAGAGATATATTTATAAAATTCTCAACATCTTATTACTCAGTCAATACTCCAAAATATGTCATCGTGATAAAGGTCAAGAGTGAGCTATCCCATGAGTCATGTGCCTCGGACCGGTCACCGGAGTCCTTGCGCCCACCTGTTTGGCATCGCTACTAAGTACCACCCGACCGGCCTAACAATGTTGCCTCCACCGGTCCCGGAAGTATTTAATTAATTGTTTATATTATGATGTTTGTGTAATATATTGATCGTTAACAGAATAGGTCAACAAAGACTGGTTTACCCATCAAAGAATTGTCTTCTTTAGAGAGAGACAAAACACCTACGATGAAATATTCTTGAAACAATTGTTTCCTTCTCATTTTTCCTTACTCAGTCATACAGCCTTTGCTTATCTCAAAAATGGTTTTCCGCGTCTACAGTTTTGATCGAAGGCCTGGAGATTTCCTGGTCGCGGTACGTGGGCAGAATGCTCAATGGACGGGATGGCCCCGGGCGGCGGCCATGTGGCTTCGACACCCGACACCGGTCGCTGCATCTGTCGCCCTTGGGCTCGATACATCACATACGGAAAACACAACCGATATTGAATAGCGATTATTGTGATTATAATAATAATATCGAAAAGTGGGCGTGATTCTGGCTAGTCACGGATTGTGTTGTGCTATTAGGCCAAATTTTAGAATGTTGGAGTAAGTACTGGCGGCTTCTATTGCTGCCACGCAGTAACGTATATGTAGGAAATTGGACATCATGACTTGCGATTTATTGTTTTAAAAGGGTGATAAGCATAAAAAAGTAATATTACATACTAGATTTTGCCTGCGGCTCCGCCCGCGTTAAAAAGCTTTTCCGGGATAAAAGTCTCGCTTTTTACTTTCCCGGGATAAAGGTAGCTTATGTTTTATCCAGGACATGATCTACCCGTGTGGCAAATTTCATCGAAATCCGTTCAGTAGTTTTTGCGTGAAAGAGTAACAAACATCCATACATCCATACATACTTACAATCTTTCGCCTTTATAATATTAGTAGGATGTGTACATGTTATGTGTATATGTTTATGTGTTTCTAAGCGACGCTCATGGGCAGGCATTGCCTTTACAGTTTGGCAGTGTATTTTCTAGTCTGATCATTTAATTGTGTCAAAAATAGATGAGAATATAGTGTTTGTAAATACCCCACCCCAACCTTGACCCGCTTTTTAGGTATCATACTAATAACGTGGAATTACTACAAACACAACAGATGTAATAGGTTTGGCTCTTCGGTTTTACGACCCACCGCCTGACGTCAGCCCCTTTTGGGCATAATAAAAATCTATTAAAATAACTCAGAGAATATAGTTCATGACAAAAAATATAGCCAGTATGTAATACATACTATGTATGTAACTAGTTTTGTTAGTGCATTTATCGGTCGGCAGGATCGGGGTGGGTATATTGATTGCATGGTAGAGATTAGTAAAGTGACTTATATTTGAAATTTACCCTTTCGTGGCTGACTGTAAAATTTCCTGAGATCTAAAAAAAAATCGTTCTAAACTAGCCACTACCGCAATATTTGAGAAACCATAGAGGCACGATTCGAAGAGTGTCGTCCCGTTGTCAACCTTTATACAAGTAAGCTAGACGAGAAATATTATAATGTCTCAATTTGATCAGCATTGCATTTTGAGTGGACGATAGCCTATTTGGGAACGCAACGGTCTGCCGAGGCAATGTCCGGAGAATTTACAAAAGTTACGTATGTATTGTTTATCAATTATCGTTTGCTTTAACGGTGAAGGAAAATATCGTGAGGAAACCTGCATACCTAAGAAGTTCTATATAAGAATTTCGAAGATATGTGAAGTCTACCAACCCGCACTAGACCAACGTGGTGGACTAAGGTCTAAACCCTCTCAGTAGTAGAGGAGGCCCGTGCCCACCAGTGGGACAATATATAATACAGAGCGAGTATTATTATTATATTTGCCTTCACGTGCAGTGCAACGATAAAAAAAACATTTTAACTACCCACAAAATGTTTTACTGGAAGCAAAACACATAATGGTTTCCCGAACGTAACCCGATTAATTCCCCATATCTAAATGAGTTTGTTTACCAGATCTCCGCCCGTTCGCTCACCCAGATTCCACTTCAAACAGAATCATACTGCAAATTTTATAGTCTTACGTCTTGGTTACACGGTGCGAGCTAGCAAGCAAGTTGATCCAGTCGGTTACTGTAGTGCAGCCACTTGCCACTACTAAGATAAGAGAAAATATAAGATATAAGAGAAAGACCCGGCTTCGTTGTGTACTTATAACAACGATAGTCATAATTGTAATATTTTAGCACCAGCATTACCTGATCTATGATGTCATGATAAGTGTTGACAAATGATCACATGATACTTCTAGGCGAAGTTATTATCTATATACAGGGTAATTTTTTTTACATTGCGTTACTAAATGAAACCACATATATACACATCTATACTTTTGCTAACGTCGTGCCAAAAATTATCAATGAATAACGAGTACTTTCGCCAAAAATCCCGGTTGTAGTATTCCATTTTTTTATCATTTTGTAGTTTAGTGCGAATATGGTGTATGCGTAAGTGTATTTCTGACTGAAAGTGTGATGTTGCTGCTGCGACGAATTCTCCTAGAGCAGCCATAGTGGCATTAGGTCGTGTAAATTTAATTACATTTTATTGATATTTATTTTGTTCGAACCTAACACTTTTTTATTTTACATCTATGGTTATAATAAATTAATGGAAAGTGTTATTTTCTACAAGATAAGTATGTGGTTTAATTTATTGACACAATGTCAAAATGACCCTGTATATAAAGGCGATAGGTCATTCATTCACTCACTCATCACGAAATCTCAGAAACTACAAGTGCTAAGAGTCTCAAATTTTCTATGGGGGTTCCTTTTAGGCAGAGGCGCTCACTACAACGGGATTTTGCGAATTTTATTCCCTAAGGGGGTAAAAAGAAGCGGCAACGTTTGCTCAAAAACTATCGCACGCATTTTGATGAAATTTGGTATGGAGATAGTTCGAGAGGTACTGTAATGTAACATTGACAACTTCTCTTCTTTGTGTGACCGGCCGTCCGAGGCGAGAACTAATTTATACGAGTTATTCACAGAGACTAGTCACTGGCGGTCTAGCAACTCGCTCATGTAACACACTACACACGATCAACGACTGGCAACTGACGACGTGTGTGTTTTTGAATGAAATCGATAATTAAAACATCGTAAAATTCGCTTTCTTGTCAGTAAAACGCGTTTTTTAATCTATTCTGTTTAAACTGTTTGGTAATATGTGTATTTGGGTGATATAGGTAATGATTCCCGCTAGAGATGTATTTAGCATTCCAGTTACCTAAAAATAATATTAATAATATCCTGTACGATGGGTAACCTACTGTCCCGTTTGTGGGTACGGCCTACTCTTATTATTGGCAAGGTTTAGGCATATCGGCAGCCTTACAGGTCTAACGAGGGTTTATAATTATTATGCACTTCTACTCATTAAATAATCTTCTGAGGAATTCAGGTTTCTTTTATTATGCAGAAAAGTAAAATGTCTTCCAACCATTAATCTATTTTACAATTAATTAAATTTTTTTTTTTTGATGTATTTATTTTAAAAAAGTAAAATTCTGAGCTTGTTAAGACGTCTGTCTGTTCCAGGTTACTACTACACAAAATTCTTTCAATAGAGTCGAATTACTATCCTGAAAGCGTTCCGTTTATATTCCACTGTATCACAGTCCTAAAGCCCCCAAGTCCCCTACGCGCCGGTCGCTGCGCTCGTAATCCGGCCGGAATGGGGTCGCACCATCGGGACGTGTGTTGTAACCCGCTGCCTCGCGCAGTTCCGCACAATGTGCAAACGAACTGTTGCAATGCACATGCACGTTGCAAATACATCATACGGTATAGTGGGTTTTTAACCTGCTACGACAAAGTGACTATTGAGTCATGATGGTGAGCGGAACGCAGTCCAAATAGAACTTCGAACACTGGCCAGAACAAATGACTATTTCATTACGAAGTATGTATTTTGTTGCAAACTGTCAACATTTAAATTAATTATGGTAGTTTCAAGTAACGGATGAAAGCAAGCAAAGGTTACATAATGCAGGCACTGTGCGTACAACAATTTTGGCGCATTATGAATTACAACTTCCCTTGTTGTGTTTTACTTGTGCAAGATGGTGGTAAATAGTTATTGTTATGAGTGTCTGCGTTGTATTACTGTACGGTGGTATTGTTGTTATGATCTAAATAATGTTACGGATAATTTGTTGGCATAACATAATAAACTGTGGGCAAATAATTATTTAGGTTACCTGCTATAACTATGTATGTATCTTATATTTTCTGAACATTATTGCCATCAAGCAAAAATTTACTCATTTGCCTTACCGTTTTTTACGTGATACACGGATAAATTAAGTCTGCAATGTAAAACATCCCCACACGTAACAGATCTCATTCATGGAAATTGATATCAGGCAAAAACATTATTCACTTCCGTACAGTCAAAAATGGTTGAAAATTTTATTCGTATCAAATGGTTGCTAACCCATCAAACCTCACTTATGATATAGATGTATGGGGAAACCCTATATATGTAATGTCATTAGCACGGACGGTAAATCTGGAGTGTGATTACTCATTATATCATTCGGATATCGTCGTAATAAGCACGCCGAGTTATGTTATGTCTTGTAATGGACTGTAATGAGATATCTACTGCGATCTTACACAATGCATTTTGAAGAAAGATAGAAATTTGCTCATTATTCTTTATGTATGATCCAAATCTTTATAGCTGGCTTGTAGTTAGTTTTATCGCCTCGTTTTTGATGAAGGCGATGACGCGTTTGAAGCCTGCATGATTATGTTACATACAATAATTTGAATCGTTTCCCTTCGTCATCGGTGTGAAACAATATAAACATTTGATAACGTTATAAATAACTTTTTTGTGAAACGGAAACCATTGCCAATTATAATTGGTGTGATGAGTAATGTGACGTGAAGCAGCAGCGCTGGACGGAAGAGATAACTGTGGTTTAGCGTCTGCTGTAAAAATCAACGTATCCGCAAAACTATAGCCATGCTTTGTGTTGATGTCCATATTTATTATACAGAGTGTTGCTGCCATAGCGACTTTTCGTCTCACCATGTATACCTAACAATGTTTTAAAGCGTTGTGCCAAAAATCAACCCAATAGGTGCAATAGTTTAGTCACAGGATCGATTTTTCACTTTCATAAGTTTTATACATGATGTAAATACGCCCCGATCTGAAACAGCTGATATCAGAGGTCAAAGCCTTCCGTTGCTATTCCGACTTCATGAAACAGAGCGCGCGACGTTGCCATTCTTATATTATCGAATGCATAAGATACATCTTTTCGCAGACTTCCTACTTACTCCCATACAAAAAAAAACGCAGGAAAAGGAAAGCAATAGATGTATCATGTAGCCGCGGGCCGGCTCAAAGAGCGCGGTGCGCTTTGACACAGTATAAATATTAATATTTTGATTAGGACAAATTAGAGATGCCCAATAATTAAGCAAAATTAATGAAGATATCGATAAGTAATCATTGTTATGGCATATCAGATATCTTTTTGTATTATTAATGTCAAAGCTTTTGTGATATTGTTAACAGTAAATTTTATGTTAATGTTAATTGTTATGTTCTTAATTTCGGATCTAGAAAAGATCTGGAGGCCACGCTACATATCGGTAATACCAATTGGGTATATTAATTAATGGTAGTCAAAAAAGATCATCCAAGGTGGATTAATTTGTGATAAAAAAAATTGGTGGTTTGATTTGTGATAAAAACTATTTCGGAAGTTAAATAATTAATTAGTGCATATCGTATAAGGCAATATCGATATTCATCATAGTATTAGCCATCCCTGTGGCATCCTCGGTGGTAAGTTATAGTTGTCGACTTTTGGGCCTCGGCGACAAGGTTAGTGTTTCGCAGACCCTGTGACGTACACATGCGTTTACACACTTACAATAAAAGATCGGATATTGTGAGAGCGCGCGCGGTTGTTTTAGTTTTTGATTAGGAAGTGTAATTAAGTATTGTGATTTCTGTAGTTCTCGCGAAATAGCCGCTAATTAGTTTTTTATGAGTTGCGAAACTGACGCTTTTCCATTTGAAATTGTTTGGCGAGCAATGGATTGGACGATATGGACCGATTCGGTGGCCAGCAAGATCACCAGATCTCACCCCATTAGACTTTTTTTTATAGGGTTTTATTAAAAATAAAGTCCATAATACTGAAGTGAATAGTGTGGACGATTTAAAAGCTAGAATAATTAGTGCCTTCAATAAACTAAAAGATATGGTCGCGAACAGTGACATACTTGTAAAAGTGCGCCACAATATGTTGCGAAGATGAAATTTATGCATTGCTTACAATGGGGGCCACATAGAAAATTTAAAAATTTTGATTTTATGATATTTACAAGTTAGTAGGTTTTGGGATTTCATTGTTGCGTAGGAAAACAAATTGTTTAATTTTGGTGACGAGAACATCAGTACTTTTTGAATAAGTGTTCAAAAATGATTTTAAAACGTGTAACTTTAATCAAATCAAAAAGTACTCGTGCTTGTGCTGAAATGACAAAACAGTGCGTGTGTTGCGAGGCGTTGCCGCTCTTATTGTTTACAACGACAAGGTCAGTAATCTAGCTTATAAATGGTGTATCATTGTGTAAGCGAAATTTAAATATTTACTTTGTTTGAAAAATAAATTTATTTTATTTAGGGGTCATGATTTTCCTAACTGTGTAGTAAAATTTAGAAACCTTAATGTTGCTCATTATTTAATTTAATGACGGTATACTATCAACTCCCTGTATAATCATTACCTAATTTAATTGTCACAGTGTATATACTTTAGTCTGGAAGTTTGAAAGGTATCTTTACATTTAATTTCTTTGTATAATGTTGACTGGTGAGTGACTAGGCCGGTATAAGATTAAACATAGGCTGCAAAAAGTTCAGTGCAGTGTGCTTTTTTTATCGCTACAGCGTGAGGTATTTAGAATGCGTGCATTTCCACATTATATTTACGTCACGTTACGTAGAGTTTCCTCATCAATCCCACGGAGATCCTTTTTGTATTGCGGGCTCCCACTAATTATGGCGACTATCGATGGGTACACCGCATTTTCCTGGTGGACATTTTATTTACAATCCACTGCACATAACACCCGGGGCAATGTTATTTCCACCGAGTCCAGTTAAAAGCGGTTTGTATCCATCGAGTGCAAGATCACTTAAATTACAAAGTTAGTACTGTTGAAATAAGGCCCCATACGTTTCGTGAAATTAATATTTTGTGTCTGGTGAATAGGTCACCAGACACAAAATGTTAATTTCACATAATTAAGATTATTTTTTGAATAAATTTGTGCTTTATGGAAGTTAATTGTTAGGTTCTTTACGTGTGACTGACGGAGCGTGCCCGTGACGGGTACTGTCCGTGCAAGGGCCCAGATAAAATTAATTAAATACCGGAATCAGTGCACCGTGAACAGCTATGGTCTGTTATTATTCCTTTTCATTTTAATGCAACAATGTTTTGTTCCGTCTAAAAATAGAACCGTAGGTAGGAGGTATAAGACAGAAAAAGCGAGTCAAGAAATTAAAACACGAGTGACTATGAAATCGTTTTAAATATTATTTTATTTTCAGATGGCCATCACCTTGACTTTAGAACCTTTCTACTCAATTTTTTGGAGTCATAATAGTGTCAATAGTAGTGTAATATGTGGACTGATAATACGTCGAACAACCATTTTTGCCAAAATACCATATTTGGTGTCTATGAACATACAATTGTGAAAATATAATTGTCTGACTTTTTTATTGCATCGAATGACGAGACGAGCATTCCGTTCACCTGATAGTAAGCGATACGACCACCCATAAACAGTAGAAACACCATCCAGCACCTTGGGTTACAAAGTACTGTGTGGCATTCCATTGCGCTCGTCATCCTGAGACATAAAATGTTAAGTCTCATTTATATCCAGTAGTGATACTGGCTACAATGTCCTTCAAACCGAAACACAGCTGTGCATGCACACTGCTGCTTGGCGGTAAAAATAGACATTGCGTTGGTACCTACCCAGACGGACTCTTACATATTATGAGAGTCCTACCACTAGACTAGACTTTGCGATAGTAGAGTGAAAACAGGCATGTGAATACTTAAAATATAATGTTTTTTAACGATCAACACTACACAAAGGTAATTTGAATTATATTTCACGTTAAATACCACAATTTCCTTGTTGCACGTAATTAATTATAGTTATTATGGGGTAAACAATGTCTGTAGTTACGTGACAATGAAATTCTTACTACTCGGCACATTTGCGTGACAAACAGACATCGTTAAGTTTCCCTGTAAATAAATGTAATAGAATTAAAACACGTGCGTTGTTTTCCTTTGGGTGATAAAGTGTGTAGATAAAGGAAATTCGGGCGGTGGGTTTGTCTGTTCGCGGGTGAAAATAAGAGAATAGTAAATGAGTTTTTCGGGGCTGTAGGGCTACTATCCCATTACTGAAGCGGGGCATACCCTTCAAAATCTTGGGATATTTGGGTGAAGTAAAATGTTTCGGAGGCCATAAATATAAATATAAATATAAATATTTTGTACATAAGTATATTCATGAATCATAAGCCACCAACTTTCTGATATTTAGGACGCGAGGGATTTTGTTCGATTTAGGCGGAGACGGAATTCATTTATATACCTAAACGAAAGGTCACTCATGACGAAATCTCAGAAATTACAAGTGAGAAGGGCGGTATTAATAAATCATTCTCAAGTTTGAGTTACATCTCAAGTAGACGTAATGCATTGAATCAGTCTACTTGAGATATAACTCAAACTTGAGATTGATTTAAGGAGTCCTAGGTGTCTCAAAATTTTGCATGGGGTTCCTTTTAGGACGCAGGTGCTCACCAAGACGGGATTTTGCGAAATTCAAACCCTAAGAGGGTGAAAAGGGGTGGCAAAGTTTGTATAGCATTAAATAAAGTCGCCCGCCGCGTTTGTACGCGATAAACTCAAAAACTACCCAACGGATTTCGATGAAATTTGACAAGGAGATAGTTCGGGACCTTAGGACGGTTTTAGACTACTCTTTATCCGGTAAAATGTATAACGGGACTTTTATCCAGGAAAATCTCTTTCGTGCGGGAAAAGCAGCGGGCAAAAGCTAGTATAAATATATAGATAAATAAGAAATTCCATTGTGTCTTGATTCTCAAATATGACTCCTGTTTAAGTCTCAAATCCCCCAAAAATTACTTCTAAGAAACAATAGAGCTTGGAACCACTTATCTTAATCGCTTAGGTAGCTTAATCGCTTTACCCTTATCACTTATCATGACCGTCGGAAATGCGTGCCGACCACCGCTGCCCGCTCGGCGTCAGACGGTGACCGCCCGACATTACGAGATTAACAAATTACGATTTCAAATAGTTCGGAACACGCGAGTACATCGTCCAGGGTACGGATGTTTTGTTTTTATCGGATACCACTCGTTAAATTGTTTGCAGAATCAACTCTTCTTATTGTTCTAGTGTATAGTTTGTGAAAAATACGAAAGCTTGGTTTACGTGGGATGGGTATTTAAAAATTGTTTTTGTGCTCTTGAGGAAGTTGTGAGTTGTGACCAGTGTAGTTATTAAGGAATTATGATATGTAGCATCTGAGATGTTAAGGATTAATGCAATACAGTTGTGCAATCAAACTATACTCTACATAACGTTTTAGACGATATCGCAGTAGCCCATGGATGCACTATTTGCATTTCTGCCTACATATCCAGGGGGAGACAGTCAAGGCGTGAGAAATCATAGTAATAACAGTCAGTGACCTTGCGGGTGAATGCATTTGCATATTAGATAAAAATCTTCTTAACCTTCAAGAAAATGACTTTCGGATGATTGTCTGCAATTTTGCCAGAGGTCATGCAACATTGCCAGTTGCCACACAAGACTGTTCCAATCTCTTTAATGTAATCAATATTATTGTTGCGTGTGATGACACTCTTAGTGCCACTGTTGCAACCTTGGGAAAATTTACGATATTTTGAAATATATCTTGAAATTATTTTAATTTATTGGCAACAGACTTGCAACACCGAACCTCGAATTAATGAAAAAATAAGGTGGTCTATTGAAATAAGATATATTTGCATTTGAATATATTTACACTATTAAAGTAAAGGTTATAGAAGCAGTGGAGCCTCGGTGCAGCCCGGGTTAAAAGAAGTTTGTAATTAAAATCTTTTCTAAATAGAAAATTGGTAAATAAGAAGTTATATAAGCTTTTACGCATTCTCAGATCGATAAAGATGCGGCGAGCTTATTTAATATCTATGATGACGTGGAGCATCATGTTACTGTGCCAGGTAGGTACAAAATTCAATCGGGGAAACTCCTGATTTTCGAATTGAAAACTCGCAGAATAATAATTGTCGATTGCTAGACCTATGAGACTTAGACACACCGCTTAGAACTCGAAGCATGTATCTCCTAATTCTCCCCTATTCACGTCAAATACCGTGCCCAATCAACAGACTCCGAGTTGTGAACACGTATCGGTACGAATTAGTATCAATTCAACATTCCTAGTACACGTGTGCTGTGCTCGGCGCCTGTCTGGGCCGGAATCAACAATACGTTTCAGAGACCTGGACGGCATCTTTCACAATCTATATATATAAAAGAAAGTGGTGTTAGTTACACCACTTATAACTCAAGAATGGCTGAACGGATTTACCTGAAAATTGGTGGAGAGGTAGCTTAGAACCAGGAGACGGACATAGGATACTTTTTATCCCGGGAAAATATAAACCGGGACTTTTATCCCGGATAATTGTTTTCTGCCAGTGGAACCGCAAGAAAACAAGTATAGAGATATTTCGAGATCCAGTTGAGGACATAATTACTCTTATCCCGGAAAAAGATAAACCGGGATTTATATCCCGGATTTTAATTTCTCGCGAGTGGAGCCGCCACGACTAAACCACTGAACCGATAGCGATGCAATTTGGCAGGGAGATAGTTTTAAACCCTGGGAAGAATCTAGGCTACTTCATATCCCGGGAAAATATAAACCGGGACCTTAATCTCGGAAAATAGTTTTTTGCCAGTGGAACCGTATGAAAATAAGTATGGAGATAGTTTGTGATCCAAAGGAAATCAATCTCAAGTTTGAGTTACATCTCAAGTAGACATAATGTATGAACAGTTCAATACATTATGTCTACTTGAGATGTAACTCAAACTTGAGATTGACCTATTAATACCGCCCATAGGCTACTATTATCCCGGAAAACAGACACCGGGAATTTTATTCGGGATTTTTTTCCGGAAAAAAATATGGTTAGATATTATTTACGGGGGGGTGGGGGTGTTTAGGGATTTTAAAATTTCGTTAAATAAGGACTCATTTGGTGGCAGGGAGGTTTTTTGCAAGAAAATTACGCGGAAAATTTGAAAATTTAAGAATACTTAACCGCCATATTAAACGTGTATGTCACTGAATTCCTCCTAAGCGGCTGGACCGATTTTAATGATTTTTTTGTGTCTTCAGGTGGGTTTGAGAATAGTTTCGATTAACAATTAGATCCGGTAGGTGGCGCTGTACTCGGGTTCTAGGATTTCATTTCCTTTTTAGGGCAGGACAACGTCTGTCGGGGCCGCTAGTTCTAAATAAAATTACGTTGTATCGGTCACAACTTAGAATTCAAGAATCATTCACCATTCATGTATCTGTTCAATAAACTTTATTTTCCAATTTTGTAGTCACCTACCTAAGTAATAAAAAGAAAAACTATAAATCAACTTAATTATTTTACAAACGTTCATCGCATTACGTTTAATTAGTCTCATTCGTTAATGAACAACAGGTAGACAAAAGGTAGTCAAACGTGTTTGGGAAATCATTATTAGGTCCTTTTCCTTTTTAATTAGCAGGTAGTTAACATTTTCGGTGTGATGCAAGTTCCGCTCCACACTAAATCCTGAATCTCGGCCTGGGTTTTACCAATAGGAAGGCACGTGAGACAATTCAGGCTTGTCATTCAATCAGTCCTAATAACAGGGCCTTACAGATGTAAATGACACTGTCCAATCAGATATCTCTATTACTGGTTGTCTCTATTCTGGAATCTGGATACAGAACAATATAATATTATACAATTTACGAGCTTTTACATGCGATGACTTGCGTGTGTTTCACAGAATTAAAATTATACGCACCAAAATTTTATGCAGCCCATTTTACTTGGTATAGCATAAAATTCTTATAACTTTCTTTTTAAAATTGGAATAGCACCCTTATACGTTAATTTTCTCTATTTGTTACGACACATACATTTAAATACACTCACACCTTTTATCCCCGAAGGGGTAGGCAGATGCGCAACTAATGCACCCACTTTTCGCCGTGCGTATTCCGTCCCATGGATGTGATAGGGGGTCAGCCTATCGCCATATCGGGCACAAATTCCAGTCTCCGAGCCAAACTTCCAAATTCCAGATTGTGTAATGTCTAAATAATGTCTATTTTGTTTATTCATGTTATCGTTGTATAATATTGTTAGTCTCAACATAAACAGACAGAGAAAACTCATTTTGCCGTACTGTTACGAATAATTACATCTGTGGCAGCCCCTTATAAACGTTCCCAGAGAAGGTAATGAAAAATGCGCTGTTTGTACATTGCAAGTGGAGTTGTTCGCTTTAAAGCGAGTGCTGCGCCCGCCCGGGGAGTCGGAAGTATCCTGCCCACCCCCGCAATTGCATGGCGCCATTATGTTTATTATATTAAGTGTCTATTTTTATCTGCAAGTTATACATTATGCTAGTCATTTTGTCAAACTAAAAACAATGTTATACATACAGGAAATTCTGCACTGGTGGTAGGTCTCTCATATGTCCTTACATAACTGGACCCTTGTCCATTTGTGATCTTACCATCAGGTGATCGGCATGCTCGTCTCGGCATTAAATGCAATAAAATAAAAACTGCTGTCGAAAATAGACAATGTTTTCATAAACTTTTTCAGCTTTTTTTAAGGCAATGTCGTGTCGACGTTTTTTGACCGCAGATCGCTTGATGCAGATAATATTGAACTAGTTTTATTACTTTGACTTACACTAGTTGGCTATCTCACCATTCGTTCAATGAACGAAACGAAAGAAAGTGTTTAAAGTAATTGTTTTGATGTTAAATGCAGTAAGCCCACGCTGCGTTCCCTCTCTCACAATGCCGGCTTCGAGAGAGAGGCACAATCCATTAGCCGCGCTGTCTGCCGAGACGGCGGGCGGCAGGCGGCATGGCATGGAGAGCCAAATGGTTTGCCCCCTCCTCGCGTTGCTCTTATAACTTATAATATCTCTATAGCACTAGTACTGCTCTACCGCTCACGAGATAATCGCTTTTGTGTTCTTTGCGAAGGAAACGTTATTATTGCGTTGGACGTGATTCTCTACAAAATACACAATTTCGTGATAACTTTGTATTTTTTTTTTAAAGAAAATAGGAATGTTGCCTGTTGAGTAGCCCGTTGGTTAGTTTGGAATGTACCCCTCACTGTTCATACGAACTTTTTTTGAAAAGCTTAATGTTAATTAGTCATCCTACATGTTGTTAAAATTTAGGAATCTTTAGCATTGCTATACGGCAAATAAAGTGTGAAAAAAACACTTTGAAAAGATTTTACTAATTTAAAGCTACAGTTGGGGCAAAATCTTTTTTACAAGTCTTGTTAAGCTTCTCTTTAGATTAAATCTGAAGAAGGTTATAATATAGTCTTACTATACTTGTACAATATTTATAAAACTATATTTAATGTTAATTCAGCTTTATTTTGTACCCTAAAACCATAATTTTAGCGTCAGAAAACCAACATTTTATTATCTTTCATACGAAATAGCACAACGTTGGGTACCGCCGCGGTATGACAGTGAGTGCCGTCGTTTAATCTGATTGTACGCTCAGTGACGCGATTTGAAACTGTTTTCGAGTTTTATGGCTCTACATTCGGCTGGTTGCTGAACAGCAACTCACATATTTCGCTAAAATTTTGTTAAAAAGAGTCGAAGTAAATTGTTGTTATTCAACAAAAGTTGCAACTCAGCATTTTTTTTCTCTGGTGTTGTGATTAGCGCAATGGTCATTCTACTCAGAGGTCATACTCCTGCTGAGAGTTCTTAAATTTTCCTAGTTTTGAGCATACAAGCACCTAGTTCCTAAAAATTTAACAGCATTTGAGAATAAAAAACTGCTTACCGGGATCCTTGGGTAGGTCAGCACTACTGTAGAGCTCGGTTTGCAACGCACCTTTTCTGCCTATGATTAATATTATAGTAAGCGAACTATGTGTAACTCATGTTATGTTTTGTTATAGGGAGGAGGTGCGCAACCACGCGGTTCGCTGGAACGCGCAGTTCTCGTTTATGTGCAAGATGTGCGCGAACGCGAGCACCGGCGTGCTGGAGCGCGCGCTGCTCAGGGTCTCCGTGCGCAAGGAGTGCAAGGGTATGTAGTATGTACACTACGTCCTCACACACAAACACTGACGTGACAATTCATTGTAAATGGCTTTATCCAGACAACGATAAAGGAACAAAATATGTTATAAAAAACATGAACTGTAAAAAATTACCTTGATGCGTGTATCGAATCGGCGGCGTTTCATTTCTGGGTCAACATCGCCTTGTTTTATTATTTGGGAAATGACGCTCGTCTCTCGATTGTCGCAATAATTATGTCGGCTTGCCTAATTGCTTGTTTGAGTTTTAACGACGCGAACTTAAAAAGTTGCGATCGTGACAGTATTAGAGAAAGTCATTATAAGTGTTACCGAGCGAGGACGGAGGAACGTTGGAGTTGCAAATCCCGCCCACCGAAACTTTGCCCACTCTGACCGAGACGATTTTAAAACTACCCCACTAACTTTCTAATGCAGTTCAAGTTGAACGGTAATTGCATTATGTTGAGTTGAGTTGTTAATCAAGTCACTCTGTATCTATTATTGTTCGTTGTAGTTTGTGAACTAATTCTGTAAATTATAATTAGAACTGCTTTATACTTCGGAGAATAGGAAAACATTTTTTGCCGTATGCGGTGTACAGTGGAGTTATTTCATTCCAATGACGATGGGTTAATCCGGTATATTTGAAAACAATGACACAAGATTATCTTTTTACTTCTTAGCTAAGCTCTTGAGTGTTTAAATTTAATATTAATGAGTGTTTTCTAATATTTTAAATTCTGTTCATAATATGTGGTATATTGCAGGAGGTAGATCGTACCAGAAGCTGGGCTTCTGCGACGTAAACCTGGCGGAGCTGGCGGGTGCGGGCGAGACGACGCGCCGTTGCCTGCTCGAGGGGTACGACCAGCACCGGCGGCAGGACAACTCCGTGCTGCGGCTGCGTATCAAGATGAACATGATCTCGGGCGATCCGCTGTTCAAAGTGTAAGATTACAACACTATCAGTAACGACTAAGGTGGTAGATCGGAATAATTGATTGATTCGTCATACTAATTGAAGCAGAATAAAATCTATGAACGATTTAACAGGATTTTTTCAAAACGTTTTTATAGCAAAGACGCATCGAACTAGTGTGTGGGGACCTGTTCTTCGTCCGACATAATAATATAAATTACACAAGATCGGAGGAATTGTGGGGGTTTAACAACAGGAAAGAAACTGGGAAATAGAGATGGTTACAGGTCTCCTAAAATGACAAAAAACAACATTCGTAAGGCACTATTCGAATATATTTTTTATCATGACCTTTCCAGTCCTGAGCGCAAGCAGGAAGTAGCGGAGAGCAAAGGCGGCGGCGACAGCGGGTCGGAGAGCGCGCCCGGCGGCGGCGGCAGCGCGCCCGACGACGACTGCGCCTCCTCCACCGCCAGCTCCGGCTTCGGCTCCCTCACCAAGAAGAAGAACTATGGTCAGTCTTACTCTAGCAGCATTCAATCATAAGCATTGTCACCATATTGTTCTTATCACATTTAAAATCATCCTTTCAACACGTGCTGCCTTGTCTTATAGCAATTTCTCTTGGCAATCCAATCCTGGGACATTCGAACTCATATAATTCTAATTCATAGCCTTTCGTCTACTCGATAAAGGATTTCATACTAATGATGCCGATTAACTGGTGTCGTAATTACAACGTTATTGATTCCAGAAGGCGGTGTGTCGCAGACGCTGACGCTGGTGCCGTCATGTGAGCTGCCATCCCCTGACTCCGAGGAGTCGCCTCTTGCCCCCTCCATACCCGACCATCCTGGTGAGTAGCACCTCTAAAGTATACTTTGAAATCATCTGTTTCTTCTTCACATAACATCGTCGCTAAAACAAAATTGACTTGCAGACGTTTGCTAGTTTATTTCATCAAAACGCAGTCTATCTGTTATTACAAAACTCGCTGTATATTTCGGAATATTGAACTTTATTTGAAATGGTTGCAGGTCTGACAGTGAGCGTCGCGACGGTCGCCGCGGTGGTACCGACGTCGTGCGCCTCCTGCCTGCAGCAGCAGCACACGCACTCCAGGAACTCATCCAACACCTCCGGTGACATGAGTAGTAAGGTACGAACAAGCATGTGTACCTACTTTTTCATTGATTGCAGCCGCCTGATCATTCGGATTTTTTCATAAAGTGCATACATACTATGATGAATTTGAACATGGTGCATGTGTGCGTTCCAGGCGTCAGGATACGGCAGCTCGTCGGCTGCGTCGGCGCACTCGCGGCAGAGCTCCGAGGGGGACTCCGCGGGGGACACGGCGCGGCCGCATCACAACAGGTGGGTCCCATGTCCCCCGTACCAAGGCTTTCATACCGCTTCTAATAATAATTACATATAATATTTATTTGGTACAAAACATACATGAAAAGGGTACAAAAGATAGTTGCTAACTGCAGTAGTTAGGTAATCTAACTGCTAGTTAGTCTAGCTTCTGCACTTCTTATGGTTATGAAAACATTATATTTGAAGGATTTTATGCCTGTGCAAAATGCGTGGTTTGCAGAAAAATATTGATAGTATTTAATGCAATCAGTAACAGTTATAATTACTTTCTTGAAAGATAAGTTTATTATTTGAAAGGTCAATGAGAAGCGTATGATGTTTTTTTTTTTTTGTTTGAATCTTTAAAAAAATGTGTGTGTGGTGTGTGTGTCTAGTGTTATTATATATTTTTGAACGTTATCTACCGGTTAAAAGCGTAAGTTACCATCAAGTAAATTTTCCAATAATGCATGAACAATGGTAAATAATAATTGTTATGTGTGCCTGTGGTTTAGGAATTACACAAAAACTTCATATCTAAAAAAATGGAATTGGTCTCGTCCACATCTCTTTGTCTGCGCGATGATCTAGGGTACGGTATTTTACCGTATGGCATTTAAAATTATGTAATTCAGAACAATAAATAACAAAATAATCATGGAAGAAGGAACACGATGCATCAAAGGAATATCATAAATATTGGGTGAAAACACACAGCTATCTCATTCGCACGCGTTAACTTTAAAGGCGGTGACGTTTTGTGATCCTTAGTGCATCCTTTTGTAATTAATATCATAATTACCCCCATCGAATCGTCATAATATTATGTAAGTGGCAAATCTATTGCCATATCGAATCACTATTAGTATTGTTCCGTATTCTCCAACACTAAGCGCTACAGAGCCGCCCCTGTACAGTGTACAGTACCCGCTTGTACTCTTAACATAATATGTGTAAGCACGTCACTAACTCTATCGTATATCGGCGGTGTATTTATCAGCTTTATTAATTTATTTGTTTTCTTTTTACCCCCCGTCTCCCTCACCCCGCCACCGTCCGCAGCGTTCGGTTAGAGCGGACCACTACCACTACCACCACACTATATGTCCCCTCCCAAACCTGCAAGCACACAGGGAGAGCGCTCGCCAAGCTGCTGCTGGAGAAGACGGTCGTCAGCGAGACGTCCGACGTGTTCCTGACGCCCAACACCACGCTCACGGGCCCGCCCGACGTCATCCCGCGGCACGCTCTCCTCTCGCCCTCGCCCGAGGAGTACAAGACCCCCGACTCCACCTTAATAGAGAACGGACACGAGAATTCCTTCGCGATGCCAACGTACTTCGATAAGAAGAAGAAAACAGCGGCTGCGGTCATCAATGCCGCCGTCGAACCGCTCACCAACTTCCAGATATTCAAGCAGAAATCGCTCAATACCATCCCGGCGTTGCTCGACAAGAATAAAAAGAACGAGGAGTTGTTTAATAACTTCCCGTTCCTGACGCCGCTGGCGCACAGAAAGTGCTCCCTCGTGTCCACCGCCAACCGGCTGTCCGGCTGCATCGAGGACGAGTTCTACTGCATCCCCTCCGATCCCGAGGCGGAGCTGGGCATCTCCGAGCCCGTGGACATCCGACACAGGTTCCGCAGCCTCTCTAATCACTCACTCAACGAGGAAATAGTGTTGACGTCCACTCCCAAAGCGGATGTGATTGAAGGTGTGATGCAGAGGGCCGATCGAGGCCGGCAGGAGGTGTGGAAACCCTCCCTGCGGCACAGTTACACGGACCACATAAGGTGAGTGCCTCCCTGCGTGGCTTGCTTGCACTCCTTCCCGCCTCCCCATCCCCCTCGGAGTCCCATCGTTCGCGTACTAATGTGGTTGCGGGTGGCGCTTAACAGGACCTCGGGCTTACTTCTACTGATTCAGCTGTTCTTTACATGTTCTCGTACTATCTCTCATTTCATCTACTTTTGTATCATATCTAATGTGAATTTCTTATTAATTAATTTCATGTGGTTGTAATGTTGGAAGACATAATGGACCATGATCACCTATATTAGAATTATTATGGTGATTATTGTATTATAATGTACGTGATTTAAAATGGTGATGGAAGTTGTTCATTTGTCTTTTTGTAATAAATAATGATTTTATAATTATTATGATAAGGTATTTGCTAGTATTGTAATGATGGATTACCTGGTTATAATATTTGGTGCGCGAGTTGTAAGTGGCTGGGTTGGGACAGACGGTCCGGCGCGGAGGGCGGCGGCGAGTGCGGCGCGTGCGCAGCGCTGCGGGACCAGCACGCCGCCCCCACCCCCGGCACCGCCCCCGCACCCGCCCCGCCGGGCCCCGGCTCGCTGCCGCGCCGGCCCAGCTCCGCGCTGTCAGTCCGGTTACTAATGTGCTAGGTGCCGCACGAACGTGACTCGGAACTAAACTAAACATAGTATCGTATTCTAATTTCAACAATATAATATCAATTCAATGTCGCATTTCATTTTAAACGAGTTTTGAACGTGCTACTGGTTGTGGTTCCCAGAGGCGTGAGTGCGCACGTTAGATGTCGCGTGTGGATGTTAGTGTTGTATTGTCGACGTGTCGCTGGCCCCTGCTCGCTGCTTCCGTTACACACGTGAATTATGTAAATGTTTTGATATTTACACCTTAAGCTAGATTTATTCGTAAAATAGGGTGAACGCTACTTATGAGTGAAAAGTATCAAAACTGTAAATATTTACAAAAAATAACCGCAAATTAATAGATTATAGTATTCACAGTTTTGTCGATGTTATAATGGCATTCTAAATTTGAATATTTTTCACCTCATTCATTAATCCTATTCACCCCCTTTTACTTTACAAGTCTTTAACATACTCTTTTGTATTCTATTATTTAGTATAGATGATGGTAAGCTACATATTAGTTATACCTCTTGTACTTAAGAGTTACTTTTAGACATAGTTGCGCCCTTTTAAAAATATAATTATAATCAGAAACCTATGTATGTGATATGTGTTCGTTAAATTACGATTATATTAAACATTTTACGAGTGTTTTTTTCTTCCAGATGTAAAATTAAGCTATACCTATAATCATATGCTCCATAAATTTAATTAGATTACGTATTGTGGGTTAAATATTTATTTAAAGACTTTCGTAATTTAACTAACGCAAGTTTTATTGTGATACATAATATACCCTCCTACCCGTAAACATTCACTTCAGTAATGAATGTATTTTCTTCCTTGTGTCACAATAATTTGAAAGCAAAGGAGAAATAACACCGGTTTCATCACATATTGAATGTTTACAGATTATTCTTTATTGCAATTAATGTTTTTATGGATGTTATATTATATTTCTATATTTACATATAGCAAGACAATAATAAATTATGACTTAATAAAGTTTTTACATGTAATGTTTGTGATTTCTTGCATGATTATTTTATTCTTACTTCTCTATAATTATGTATGAAACATTATACTATGTAATGTAATATTTTGGGCTGCATTTTCCCCGCTTTTTTATTCGCTTGGGGTTTGGCGGGCTTCTTCGAAGCGTTGGTTACAAAGTACTATAGAAGTGCAGGACTAACGTCTTCATAATGGACGTGGGCCTGTGTGTGCATGCTACTTTTGGTCTGGTCGATATATTTCTCTTTATACCGGGTTATCGGTTGCAAGCAAAGTTTAATCAGCTCAGCTCGGGTCATTTAAAATAACTTAATGTAGCGCTTATTACTACTGATTAGGTGGAATGTTTTCTTTTTTATTTTTAAATATGCAAATATTAGATACCTGCTCTAATGTGTTGATATGGGTTCATGTGGGTTTTGTATTTAATTCATACTTCAAAATAAATTCTCCCAGCTGCCGGCGCTAAGTTGAGCCGAGTTTAGCTTTTAGCCGATAATTCGTTTTAGTGTGAAAATGATATCATTAAGTTGAATATTTTTTTTATAATGATGTCTGTGAAGTGTTCCTGTTTCTATGTGGTTGACACATTAGCTGAGTGTACCGAACTACAGGTGACGCAAAAATTTTCACAAACATTTAACGTTTTAACACAATTTTGTCGTATATTTGTAGTAATATATATGAGTCGTCACCCGACAGTAAATTGCTCTACCTTTTGGTGTATAGTGTTGTGTCGCGTGCTCTCAACCCATGTGTGTTGTGCGTAGGAACCCGTCGTCGGGCTCGGCGTCCGCGTCGGCGTCGGAGGGCGGGTCGCTGGAGCGCGCGCGCGCCGCCGCCGAGCGACGCAAGCGAGCCGCGCTCTCCGCACCGCCGCCCCCACCACACCCGGCACACCCACCACCACACCAGCCACCGCCCGACGACGCGCAGGTACACCACTCACCATGTCATTATATATTCAGGGCTCTCTTATAACCACAGGTCTTGAATGGGAAATTATCGGCATCTTGACAATGTCATTGGACTTCAATAAAATACACTTATAATTAAATATTTTTGAAGTTATACTAATCTTTAGGCGCGTTATGAAAAATTGATGGCAGTGAAATTTTACTATGCGCGCATGTGTAATACAAAATTCTCACGGGAGAAGTTGACCGCTAAACCGCTCATTAAGGTCATCATCGACCTCAAAATTGATATCTGAGCATGGCTTTAGGTACAAAGGGCAGATCCAATGTTACAAATAAAAAAGTAGCCGCCATTTTGAATTTCTTTGTTTTAATGCCAATCGACCTCAAAATCGATATCTGAGCATGGCCTTGTGTACAAAGGGCAGATCCAATGTTATGATTGAAAAAAGGGGCCGCCATGCATCTTGAATTTCTTTATTTTTAAGGACAATTGACGTCAAAATCGATATTTGGGCATTTCATTGATAATAAAAGACAGATCTAATATTAGACTTAAGAAAAGAGGTCGCTATTTTGAACTTCTAGAAGTAGAAGAAGAAGTATAACTTCTCACGCGCAATCCTAACGTACACGCACCAATTTTTTTTTCACTTTTTATAACAGTTAAATATTCTGGAGCCGATACAAATATATTTCTCTGTAGAACACACCTTAACCCCTGGATTGATTTTCGTCGACGCACAAATGATACTTCATCTATACTATAATAAACCAATAAATCCCGTTTTGTATATACAGTGAAGAAAAGGCGAATAAAAGATAAGGGGTGACTAAAGAAGAATAATGGAAAAAAATCAGCGATTTTTATAATTCTTTTTTGTCTGTTACTGCACATCGCCCAAATTACTGAACGGATTTCGAGTAAATTTGGCACACGCGAAGATCATGTCCTGGATTAACACATAGGCTGAATTTGATCAGGGAAAAAAATTAAAAGGGGGACTTGTATCCCGGAAAAATTGCCACGCGGGCGGAGCCACGAGAAAAAGCTTATATGTAATATTAAAAAAATGCCTGTTTGAATGAACTAAAAAATAATAATATTAAGTTATTTTGTAATGTTCCACAGCACGTAGTATCATGTCGCGTGGAGAACACGCGCGTGAACCCCGACTCGCTAATCGACGAGCTGCTCGCCGCCACCGACCTCAAGCACGCAGTCGACGACTCCGCTGAGAGTAAGTATTGATTATTTAAAACGCCTTATATGCTTTTTATAATGTTAAAACATTTTAGTGTAACAAAGATTCACCGATTAATGCTTGCACATTTTCATTTGTCGATATAGGCATTGTAATGGGGAATGGTTATTATTTTGTTTATAATGAAAATCTTTTATACCGGGTGGAAGGGAAACGCTCTCGGAAACGAATACAGGTGATAGTATTGGTGATTCCTGACGTGATGGCACTAAAACATCGCGATCGCATTGTTACAATTTTAGTAGAATTTTCTCAAATTTTTATACAGCTTCACGTATGTATAGATAAATCAAACTATTATTCTGAAAAACATCGTAAAAAAGGTCAATATTTCAAAAAAATCGTAATGAAACACGTACTTCAGTTGACGGGTTAACGACCGCGTGGCCGGTGCCCCGGCGCAGCGCGGCGGCCGCCGCTTTGTCGGCGTTTGCTTTGTAGTTTTTTGTACGCTTTACATTACGCGCGCATGAATTACGTAAATACTAAAATTGTAAGTATTATCACTTAGCTTTGCAAATGAGTATAGTTTTTCGTTAATGTTATGGTTCTTCTCTCTTACCATTCCTGTATAGAGAGCGTTTCCCTTCCACCCGGTATATCACAACGTCGTTATATAGATTTTGAATACGATACGTTTTTTAATGCTTATGTAAAATAATCAGCAATGTTAATGTCGTGACATGTGCAGCGTCAGGGCTGCAGCTGTTCATCACGCGCGACGGCACTGCAGAGCTCGGCTCGCGGCAGCGGCAGCAGCTCGCGCGGAGGGACTACCAGCGCGTCGTGCTGCATCCACACGACAACAGGTCACTACACACTACACACATCCTCACAACACCGGATCACCGCACTACTCATATATAAATTAATCAAACCTCAAGTTTAAAAAAAAATAATTCTCAAGTTGTCCAAGATGACTTCATAATATTCCACAGTCTGTTCGTAACACTAATCTCATTTCTGTATTTATGTCAATATGTGGACAATGGTGTGGGTTATGTGTCTTGTATTCATTTAGATTAAGATTAGTTTGTAATATATTTTAGTAAGCTATTAAAAACAAAAACTGATTGAGATTTCAGTTGATAAGTTAGGCTATAAAATTATCATTATCCTCCTGTAAACATTGAACACCCACAATGAAGGATGACTGGTTACTTCACCAAAGGAAGGAAAGGAAAGAAAAATAAAGTGATTTGCCTTGATGGTATCTAATATGCTATGTAACTTTAAATATAGTATATTTTTTATGTGAAGGCGCCCTATATGTATATATGAACTAACTGTTAATAATAACAACATTAATACACACACGAAATCTTCGACCAAGACATACACCTTTGATTTACACTTTTTCAACAGACCCATATACGCCAATTACCAGAGCCTTCACATATTTGAACACCTTAGTTACCGAGCAATCGGTTGACATTTTCCACATAAGTGATAAAGATTTCCTGGCCACAGCCAGTATATTCCTAGAACGGTTGCCTGCACCTAGCTCAATAATTTAAATTATCTGTGCATTTAGTTTTTTTTAAATTAATTATATTTTACTTAGTTTTTGTTATTTTTAAAGTAACTTACATGTTTAGTTATAATACTGTTAGTGTAAGTGAATATTTAATTATAAATAAATAAATATTTGCCTGTGTCGGTTACAGGTAGCCAACGGCGTGAGAGTGCGGCGACGCGAGGCCTCGCGCCGTGTGACGACACACACGCGCACGCGACCACCGCCCGCCAGTGTCCACAGTACAAATGACCTCACCCTGCATACTGCTCCCGGGACTGGCGCGACGCAGTGCTGCCAACTCAACGACCGCATCCTACGCAATGTTACCCGACAGCTACAAGAAACTTTTATATGTTGCCATTACTAAATTAAAATTAACTGAAAAACAATATGATCTCCATCCACGTAATTAAAGTTTTAATAAATGCTGATATTGTTCAAGTTAATGGCTGTTCAAAAACAGGGGTATCGAAAGTTTCTTGTAACTGACCGTTTGTGATGAAGCTCTCTCATAAACTGCATGATGCGTGCAGTTCGTGCGCGGAGTGCTGCGTGTGGTGTACCACATGTGCGTGGTGCGTGCAGCGTGCAGCGTGGTGCATGCAGCGTGCAGCGTGGTGCGTGGTGCATGCAACGTGGTGCGTGGTGCATGCAGCGTGGTGCGTGGCGCGTGACGCGTGCGGCGTGCGATTAGTCTGTATTGTTATTTATTGTAGCTTGGTGTGCGAGGCGGAGCGACTAGGACAGTATTAACGTGAGATTCGCAGAATACCTGAGTGATACCTGAACCGAGGCGCGCCTCGAACTATTAGCTTTTACATGTCCCGCTGCGGATGACGACACAATGCATATTTATTTCATCTAAATGTAACATAAATTATGCCATAAAACTGATTGTTTTACAATGTATAACTAAATAATGTTGATTATTATTACGATAGTAGGGCGGCGCCGCGCGGCGGGTTGTGCTCGCGCGGACACCACCTTTTGTATGATTTTACAATATTTTTAATTTGTTTTTAATTATAAGTAGGCTCTTTATATTTTCAAATGAACGACGACCTACACGACGACTGAATGTTCCTATATATTGAGTAACGTCCGTGCTTCCTCCACTTTATTTTGATTCCAGTTTGTAACTTCCCCAAAACTTCCCGATAGACGCAATTTAGAAAACATTGTTGTGATGTTTTGTACAATTGCGTCGTCCGTGTGGTGTCGCGAGTGCTCACGACATGGTGCTAGCCCGGTGCGGAGCCTCCGCACTCGGCCCGTACTCCCTCCTATCCCTCCAGTCCCGCTGGTGCCAAACAGGCGGAGCGCCACCTCGCGCGGGACTCATTAGTTAGTTATTCAATAGTGCGAGGAGGTAAATCTAAGTCATTCCTTTGCGTAGCTTGAGCGCGTGGCTTGCCGTTGATAGTGTTTATCGCGTTCGAGATTAATTTATAGGATATGTTTAGTGACCTAGAGCTCTAGTACCCTCTCGTTGTGACTGGTAGAACTGGTAGCTGAAAAGGAAGACGCTTGCGAGTATTCTACAAGTCTTCCAGCAGTTGTTATTATTATTTATTTTTTTATACCGTAGTGTTGTATTGACAAAAATAAAGATTAGTTTAAAATTGATGTTAGCAAGCCGTGGCGTCTCGCTCATTTGATTGATTCCGAACGTTTCGCGTCACATATCCTATATTTAATTTAGAACGAGAATGTGCGTGATGTTGCGTTTGATGAACGAATAACGGCTCTGTCTACGGTATAGTGATTGTTTATTTAATGGGATACCAAACTACAGAGTTGATTGTCAAACGCATGTTCACGCGTTATATTATTAATATATTACCAATAGAGGCGCATGTGTGCGAGGAGTCGGGCCGCACCGCGCGGCCCAGGCCATGCGTTGTTATTGTATATGTCTTACATCCTGTACATAACAGTATTTGAATAAAGGACGTGTTTAAAAATATATTCACTTGTTTCATTTCCAGTAACCATGACGTCGATAATAATTATATTGTAGACTAGCTTTTGCCCGCGGCTCCGCCCGCGTTAAAAAGTTTTTCCGGTATAAAAGTCCCGCTTTATGTTTTCCCGAGATAAAAAGTAGCCTATGTGTTAATCCAAGACATGATCTATACGTGTGCCAAATTTCATCGAAATCCGTTCAGTAGTTTTTGCGTGGAAGAGAAACAAACATCCATACATTCTTACAAACTTTCGCTTTTATAATACCGGGTGGAAGGAAAACGCTCTCTATACCGGAACGGTAAGAGAGAAGAACCATAACATTAACGAAAAACTATATTCATTTGCAAAGCTAAGCGATAAGACTTACGATTTTAGTATTTCCGTAATTCATGCGCGCGTAATGTAAAGCGTACAAAAAACTACAAAGCAAACGCCGACAAGGCGGCGGCCGCCGCGCTGCGCCGGGGCACCGGCCACGCGGTCGTTAACCCGTCAGCTGATGTACGTGTTTCATTACGACTTTTTTTAAATATTGACCTTTTGTACTATGTTTTTCAGAATAATAGTTTGATTTATCTATCCATACGTGAAGCTGTATAAAAATTTGAGAAAATTCTACTAAAATTGTAACAATGCGATCGCGATTTTTTTAGTGCCATCACGTCAGGAATCACAAATACTATCACCTGTATTCGTTTCCGAGAGCGTTTCCCTTCCACCCGGTATTAGTAGGATATTATAGGCTAGAGTAGGGCCGTTCCGACCCAAGACAGAGCCTGTGTGTGAAATCTGTGAAGTGCCTCTGATTTTTACTAGACCGCGAAAGGAGGGTCATTTTTTTTGTTTGTCGTCTTGTTTCTACATTATTTTTTATTATTCAAAGTTAACCTGTCTTCAGTCTTGGCTAATGCGTAGATAATTTTTATAAGTTTTAATTTAGAAAATGACCTTTTGTAAGACGTTTGTAATATGTAAGATGGCTATTGTAGGCGCCGGTTCTTTTGATTTTAACACAAGGCTCATAAACATTGGGTCAAAATTCAAGTAGTGTAAAGTCTTCGGAGACTTGTAGTACCTACTGTCTTACCTACTCACCTATAAAGAATATGGTGGAAGTTATAACATACCCTAATTCCGGCGCCCCTATTGCCTTGGCTTAATATTTATTTTTTCTTGGCTTTTTATTTATTATTACGTAATATCTCTGTACTTTAAGTTTTACGTATTTAGATATCTGCCGTAGCCCCAGCAGGCTGACTAACTGTATTCAAAAATATAAATTGAATTGTCTCGGGGGCTTGAATACTCTGGTACTTATATGCAAACCACTGATCTTCAAGCGGACCGACAGGCAGGGAATAATTTTCGTCGAAAAAATTGATAACACGTCTGGGTTTAGTTACAACCCCTACAGCTAGCGTTGTATACATACTACCTGACCATGCCACAGAAATCGTGGTTTAGCCTTGGTAGGAGGAACTGTGTAATATTATGTCTACGAAATCGTAAAGTACCTACGATTACATCACATGGGCATATAATATTATGATAATAAAGTTTACTTCAAGGTTCAACGAAAATCATAGATCATGTTATAATTTTCAATACATTATTGAAAGTTACATAATCAAAAGGGTACGAAATGAAGACACAAATTAATAAGATAATAGTTTATTGAGTAAACGCCAATAGGCCAAGTGTAAAAACACTCAAGGAAATGTTCATCTCGTAGTACTGTCACACTCGAGCGCGCTGCCATCGCTGGCCCACCTACTTTGACAATGAATACATTATAATTTGAAATATAATTTTCACTTAAAACGATAGATTCGAGTTAAATGCTACAATACATAACATGGGTCTGATTACATGGTCACGGAGTGCAGAAAACACAGACCAACAACATTCAAATTCGATGTATGAATGTGATACAGGCCGTGGAGCGCGTGATGGCAGCGCACGTTGTTGTCGTGTGTAGTGGACGGTAACGTTAGGTAATCTCGCCGACACACTTAGCTGCTGCACTGATAACTATGTAGTCAGCAGCATAAGTAGCTGAACAAAATCAAAATTAAATCGCCTATATACGCGTTAAGTTAAAATGAAACATATTTTTTCGACGTTTGAAATAAAGTAAATCTCTATTATTGTATTTTTGCGAAGAGAAAAAAAGGATTAGTAAGAACACAAAAGTATATAGGCATTTTGAAATTTTGAATTTGTTCACTTACTTATGCTGCTGACTGTACAATATAAATTCTTAGCGCGGTCTGACTGGGCCGCGGCTCCTCGTAAAACATACACAATGACGAATAACGCAGCCTCTTCATCTTTGATTTATTATATTACTTAAAATAACACTTTCCTGATTTTCTATGTATAAAAAAGATAAATAAGCAGATTGGCTCCTAGCGGAAACCCAACCGTACACATTATTAATAGGACATTTCTCTACAAAATAAGTTAAATTTAAGTCATTTGATTATGTTTACAATTTACATTCGTTCATAACATGCTTAATAATCTGTATACAGTGATTTTAAAATTACGTCTAATAGTGAAAATACTTGAGGCTGTACAATAGTTGTTCGGACGGGCACAGAATAAATACAGAGTTGATATTACAACAATAATATTGGAACATGCAGAGTTTATACGCATTCGTTACAAAAAAAAACGTTAGGTGAGCATCAAATATTGGTTGATATATTTGTAAACTTGTTACTGTTCTAAATAAATTATTTTTCATTTTTCATTTTCATTTATTAACTACTCAATAATTTTATGTAAAAAACAATGTTTTTTTTTTTATTAAAAAACTGTTAATTAGATAATAAGTTGAAATTGCAAAATGAGGTGACGCCCATCATCAACTGAGTAAAGTACTATAGATTACTCCGGCTTGTTTCTAATTATTCACCTAACTATTATTTGAAACTAGTTTTCCAGTTGATAATCATGAATTTTAATAATACAGCAAAAATGTACAATCACCAGCACTAATACAGCAGTAAGGTAATAAGAATTAGTCTTACAAATTTCATATAAAGATATAAATATTACAGTAATTCCAATATACACAATACAACACGCCGTCGCCTTCATGTAACATCGAAACACAGTAGGAGCATTATACTTACTAGATATAAGCTGTCCTACATATTATTATACATCAATAGCATTTGCAATGTAAACATAAACATAATATGCGCATGACTGTCCATAATGTAACGAGAACAGGATCACCTATAAATTACCAAGTACTGCACGTTGCACTTTTCTCACCGCTCTGAGACTTAACATGTAAATCTCACATTGCCCAGATTCCCCTCATCCATATCGATTGTTATTCCCTTCTGAACTGCACAATCACCTAGGTACACGAACTTAATTCAAATTGTAATTTATAAAATTAGAATCATCGTAACATTGCAAATTCTATTAAGTAATAGAATAAATTAATAGTCAAAAGTTACACATTAAAGTCGATCGTTTACATACAGAGATATAATTGTAGATTAAGTACACTTTGCCCAGACAATACTGGTACAATAGACACCCCGTCGACTCCAGGGTCGTAAATTCACTAAAACACTGAGCATTAAAGAGCCTCCGAAGCCCTCACTACAATATGTGTATAGATACGATATTATATATGTCAATATACAGACTTATGTGTAAGGCACTGACGACCCCCCGCGTCCCGCCGCACCCCACCCCGCGCCCTCGCTACACGTAGAGATATCTATGCACAGAGGAGTCACTGCATACACTCGCGAAGATAGTGCTACGAGGATATAATATTTCTTATTGTATATGTACACAATGTTAATACTAAACTACCGTGGTAAGTACAATATATATGAATAGCTGTCTTTTCTGTAGTCAGAAACACATGTTTTACCACATTACAGTAAAATATATTAGTTTGATTACATTACACTACATATAGTACGAGTGGTGCGGAGGGTGGGTCCCGCGGCTGGGCGTGTGGGCGCTGTGGCGGCGGAGATCGTCTTCACTACAATGTAATTTAGAATTTTCACGCTTTCCATCATGTCTTACCTAGAACTTACGAACTAACAGACACGCGGACATTGCACGACGCTTGTGGCATGTACTATTTAGATAACAAGAAATAGGAAGGACTGTATTAAATATCTTTAGTAAAAATAAATTGTAAACTTTCTAAAAAAATTAGAAATATTATTATGAATAGAGATGACATAATATTGGTACACAAACACTTTACATATCATAAAAATCTGTATCTTGCCTGAGAAAATTGCTTACCAGATATTTATTAATCTCTTGTATCTCAGAGCTTTACCATCTGGTTAGTTTGTATGTATTCTACTTGGTATATTTCACAAAAAATGATAAATGAATAAAATATAAGTTAATATCCCTCTGTTAGGTATTGCTTATTTGAAACAAATAGTACAGTCCACAAATTGTCGTCGTGTGTCCACGTGCGACCACGTCGCGACATTCAGTGACGTTACCCAGGTTACAGTCTACTCATGTTATACACCGTTTTATACGACGTACATATACGTCCAAAATACATTCAGACACGATTGTCAAAATAATATACATTATGTACAATATATGAAAAGTTTCTGTAAGGCACTAATTACAGATCTTATTTAATGTATAATACTAAGATATTATTGCTCGAGACGCGTCAACGTTCGCGACGTGGTTTCTAGTGTTTCTACGCATTATATAAACTACATTATGTCCCGTATTATACCGATATATTTATACAGCTGCAACTAGTTAGCATCCTAATGCGTTAAAAACCAGTTTAAACATAAGAATTTGTTAAATTCTAGTTAGAACTAAAATAAAATCATTAAAGAAAGGGAACAGCCCTTATCGTTCATAGACGTCATTTCTTTATTGTTGCTGAAGATAATGGAATGAGATGTTCTCGATGTAAATCGCAGTTATTTTTTCTCTCCTAATAATGTAAATAAAATAATACTGGAAAGCACAGTTACAGTTACATTTATTACAGACGCGACAGGAGCGACTCGTCGCGACAGTAGGACGGCGTAAGTTTTCAAATACCTGTTTTATATATCTTACGTACTATAAACACGATTGCAAAATGCCTTACCCTAATTTATAAATATAATGCAATTGGTCTCACACCGACCATCACATAACAAAATATATGACTTTATTCAGAACGGCTTGAAGTAAATTTCAAGCACAAAGCTTTTTTATAAATAAAACTAAATGTTTTATGCAAAATCCATGGAATGTATAGATTTAATCAAGAATAAGAATTATTCAGCTCGATTTAAGCTGCTTCTCACTAAAATTTGCTTAGCTTGACAATGTGAGAAATGGACGTAACACTACTTCAATATGCGTTACATAAATTATAAGTAAAATTTGGTAAAAAGAAGTATTAGAGACTTATTAATAAGCAATTTTCATAAAAATATCGTGGAATGTCTACACACCCGCTTATAAATTGTTAAGTACATTGTTTACATTATTTCTAAGAAGAATAGAGGCGGATTTAATTTACTTGAAATATTATATTTTAAGGAATGTCTAAGTCTGTCAATAGTTAGTTTTAAAATTCAGTAGCTTTATGCCCGTTTTGGTTGATGTCCAGATGTTTTGTTTTGACAAAAACTCAATGCACCAAGTTACGTTGCGACATCTTACTGATATGACTTTTTTCGGGTGTAAAAATCCCAATCAAAAGTATCCGCAAAGACAGGCATAATGTCATATTTAATAAATAAATATCAATCAAATTAAATCAGAAGTTAATTTGTAAATAATGCATGCTTTGATATTAAGTCTAAATTTTAACTATTAGTTCATTCATTATTTCGAATAAGAGTTCTGTCATACTGTCTTCGATGCAAGACGCCAATGGCTACGCGTTAGCGTCGTTGCGGTAATGTCTACGCATTATTATTAAGTAAGTCACCGCGTTAAATTTAAAACTATATAATTTACATTTACATATTCATTTCAACCTCTCCTATGTCGAAGACCCGTGAACACCACATTTACATAAGCTCACACGTTTATCTCATGAATCAAGTTGAGACGAAACTACTTCTTCCATGCTCCGTCGAACGACGTCATAGTACGTTCCCCCAACTTTTCAGGTTTTCTTATAGTTAAGTGATGAGTATCACACTTTTGCACGTCCATAGACGTCATTCGTACAGGTACAACATAGCCGCACTCACACACATATAATACAAACATGTGTCACAAACACGCACACTCGCACAGACGTTTTGCTTGATATGTGACTTTTTTCGTGTTTTTCATCTAATTTCGTTTAGTTGTTCATTTTCTTTTATTTATCTATGTGACCCTGTAATACAAAAGATTTATAAGATTAATTTATTTATGTAATAAATAATCACTTTTTTATATTTTTAGAAGATTGATTTGTACAGGTATGAAGTATTGTGTACAATATGGCTTCATGCTTGTATTTACAAAACGTCCAAGTGTCATGTCCAAAAAGCGATTAGAACGAATATGTGATTAGATATTGTTTGATAAAATAAATAAATGGCAAACTTAAATCGACAAACAGAATACCATTTAGGATGTAATTTTTATCGATTGTGTTTCAGTGTGGTTTAACCTCGTCAGATAATAATCGATCGATGAATATGTGTAACCTCTATATAAGTCGTTCCTCTGGCGGCGGTTTGAGCGCGTTGTGCATCATCTCGGCGCGCGGGTTGCAGTACTCCTGCCCCGAGGGCGAGTAGGTGCCGCGTGTGGCCCGCTTGCGACGTGCCTGTGCGGCCAGGGCGGCCAGCGCAGCCCCCACCAGCGCCAGCGCCACCAGCGCGCCGCCCACGCCCCACGCCACGCCCGCCGCGCCGCCCGCCGCCTCGGGCGCCGCCAGCGCGCCGGCCTGCGAGCAGTTCTTGCCGGTCCAACCGGCCGCGCAGTGGCAGTGGTAGTCGGTGGTGGCGCCGCAGCGCTGGGAGCACCGCCCGCCGTTGAGACAGGGTCCGGTGCCGTTGGCCGCCTCTCCGTCCGCGGTCACTCCGTCCGCGGCGGGCGCCGGCTCGAAGCACGGGTCCAGCAGCGCGCACTCGTTACCGCAGAACCCGGGCGTGCACAGACATCTGCAATATAAATCAAATATAACCAAACTGTATTCGATTATCATTTTGCCTGGTCACCATTCTATTCAAACCAAAGAAATATATGAGTCATAATGATAGTTTCCTACATAACAAATTAGATCCAGCCAAAATATACAATCGATGAAAAAGACGAAAGAACATAGGCAATTATATTAAAAAGTATATCAAAACTTTTCCTAGACTTAATACAGTAGATCCAATCGTATAATGACAGTTATAACAATATTAGAGAGAGTAGAGAGGAGTAGAGTACTGACGTGTAGTTGCCCTCGAGGTTGAGACAGTCGCCGGGTCCGCAGCTCACGAGTCCGGCCGCACACTCGTCCACGTCCACCTCGCACCGCACGCCCGTCCAGCCTGCAACACAACAACACAATCAACAATACTTTTTATAGGAACTCTTCGTATCTCTTATATTTTTTAACAAATTGAAAACGGTAATCAAACGTTAACAGAACAAACTGATTTTACTAACTTTAGATTTATAAATATATAAGTAGTTTTAGACTGGTATCCCAAGTCCAGAACGAGTCTGTAGGCAATGAAAGCCTAGTATTTTATCCAACTGAATACACCCCGCATGGATGATTGATTAGATCTCGAAATTGGTGGGATCCCATACGTTATATCTAAATAACATTCTAAGGTAAAACTGTAAAATCTGTATTTCCGTCTCACAATAATACAAATAGCACAATCAACAATAGAAGGGGGAAGTTTTTCCCAATAACAAAAAAAAACAGCTACACAATATCTATAATCGATGAAGCATTAACATGTTAATATTGTTGCAATAAGATTACCTTGTCGTTGACATTGGATGACTAATATTAACTGATAACGAGTTCTTTTTATAGCAGAAGGTTGGCAACAATCGTGACACCTGACGGTGAATGATAAACGATTGTGTGTATGATGGTGAGTGACCGCCGGCGCCCATGGGCATAGATGTGGTATAGTGACAGAGTTTTGGGTACTTTACACTAATCTTTGACGAGTAGGCGAGTTGTTCAGAAATTGTACCTACATCTGCGCCAATCTCATTGAATGTGTGACATGAAACAGCAAAGCTATCATTTAACTTCGGTTTTTAAATATATGAGACTAGATATATCATCCCAAGACGACCCATTCGTGTTTTAGACAAAATTACTTATGGAGTGACTATAATACAGTTAATGTACTGTGTCGTAGTATTGACAGTCAGCGGAAATGTGTGTCACATAATCACTATCTGCTGCAGTTCATTAAGATAACGTGTACCTATCAGCAATCACAGAGAACATCTGGGGTGACGCGTATCATAATGAATTTTGGTAATTTTATCGTGATGTTGACTTTATTATTAATATGAAGGATGTTTCATCATCGTACACACTTTCCTAAACACGAAAATATTTTTTGATTAAAATATTTTTTTGATTATTTCCAATCGAACAGAAAACGACTCTAAACAATGACAATAACCACTATAATTTCCTGTGACTTGTTTATGGCCTTCCCTATGGAAATTTTTGAATTTTTAACAGTTTTCTATATAAGGACAATATTTACGTCAATTCTAAACAAAACGGTTATTCTCTGTGACAAATTGTGCGGGTTTTCCGTGGTACAGAAACAAGGTATCGCAGATCTTTTTTCTATAGTAAAGGGGGGCAATCGAGCATGTGGGCCAACTTATAGCAAGTGACTACAGCCGCGCATAAAAAATTGCACTATCAGAAGTGTAGTGGATGCGTCGTCGGCCTTGTATGGAAGGTATTCACAAACTACGTTAGTTAGTGCTATTGAATCAGAGAACTAAAAGCTATTTATTTTTCGCTCGATTTAGGCTAACATCATCCCTACTAGTACTCATTAACAATATTTGATTTTGAATAACAAAGTACTCTTGAGTCGTAAATATATTGATAAAAGTTAGAATTCACGCAGATAGCATTCCTGACAAGTAGCGATTAGAGAATCAGTTAATTTCGGCGGTGTAATCTACATATTGGATGCCGCGCGTAGCGCTTATGAAAATCTTGATAATGGCAAATAACATATAAACTCTCGCAGCTTTGTCCTCACTTTACAATTATGCAGGATAGAAGGATTCTATATCAGTATTGGGTATATCTGTAATGTATGTGCCAATTACATCAACAAGTTTATGCATTTATTCCTTAGGTACTATCCTCCAAGCATACAAACATTGTCACCAACTTTCATAATTATTATCATAAGAATCATACTTTTTAATATTATAAAGGCAAAAGTTTGTAAGAATGTATGGATGTTTGTTACTCTTTCACGCAAAAACTACTGAATGGGTTTCGATGAAACGAAATTTGGCACACGAGTAGATCATGTCCTGGATTAACATATAGGCTACTCTATTTATCCCGGGAAAATATAAAGTGGGTCTTCTATCCCAGGAAAACATATTCACGCAGGCGGAGGCGCGGGCAAAAACTAGTATTGAATATGAATACAGCCGATATTCATTTCCTATGCGGTAAATAATAAACATATTATAATAATATGTTATTATAATAATATGTTTATTGCAATGATCATATTTTATACGCATTATAAAATCATACACACGATGGTAACAAAATTCTTTGTGAAAGATGATTAGGTATTTGTATTTATAAAGTTACCTTAGATAAGATAATTAATTAGTTACTAGATAATATTGGAAGTTAGCCAATGGAAAATAGTTAAAATTGTGTAAAATCTCTTCAGTAATAATAGTACGAAGTCCAATATCTTGAGTAATTTGAGGCTTTCTTTCGCTAATAGAGAATATTATGCACATAGAGTAAATAGTGTCTAGGTGTCTTAAAATCGGCATAACAGTGCTGTATAGCGATATTTGTACATAAGATGAGTTATACGTCATGCGAGGGATCTAGTTTACAATGCATATCCAGTAACCATAGGTCTAGCACCCGTCGACGGACTCAACATCTGTGAACTACCCAATATTCCTCATGAAATCACAGACTCAATATCAACTTTTGCCGTACATTACCGCTCGACGAAAAACATATGAACCTCACCAATAAAAACAATAGCCACAAGTGTCCACATGCTTGCGTACTTCACTGCACTCACAGTATCCGTGCACCGCCCATTTTGGGTCATGAAACACACATTTTCAGTTAGGCACTAGCAGAGCACGGGCGCGTCCACTCGTCGTGACGCGAGGCCACTGATTCACAAACTTTGCGTCAATTTTCCTGAACTCATCCGTGACGTGAAGTCAGACCTTGGTTTAATTGGTTCAACGTAATAGTTAGTAGTGGTAATGTTTAATCGGCATGGATTAACAGTTCAGAAACAATTGTAACTTTTTTGTATTAGGGCATGGACTGCACTGAACATGGAAGTGTAGTGCAAAAGATATAAAATGTCAAGTAGTTAAAGTCTGTCGATAGACATATTTTAGACTAGATTTTGCCCGCGGCTCCGCCCCCGCGTTAAACACTTTTTATAAATGTAGGCTGTGTGTTAATCCAGAACATGATCTACCCGTGTACCAAATTTCATCGAAATCCGTTCAGTAGTTTTTGCGTGAAAGACGAACAGACCTCCATACATCCATACATTCTTACAAACTTTCGCCTTTATAATATTAGAAGGATTATAAAACCATAGAGAATCCTAGTAGGATTCTCAATGGTTTTAAAAAAAAAATTCTCCACAATTATGATGCTACTGTATGCAAGCGAGGCTTTTACCACCAAGCGTACGGTAGGCTCGTGACGTCAACTATAAAAAAGGGAATCTGAATCATTTGACCACACATTTTATTCATTGTGTTTACAATAGGTATTATGAGAATAATAGGCAAAATAGCAAACAATAATAAAATATAACAGGAAACCACACTACATAAAATCAATTAAATTATATTTCAGATTTTACAATACATTCCCCGGTAACCAATATCCACGCGTTATTTTCCTAACACGTACGCATTTTACGTCAAGTAAAACCATTGAACTGATTAACTTTATGACTAAATTAAAATCAGGTCAAAACACAAAAAGCAACTCATTCCTATTTGTAATTTTTTTTTCAATAGACTGAATAACGCCACATGCTGTTATGTATGTAGTATTCTTTCACTGAATAACATACAACGCTCGCTTATGGTCGAAGTATTAAACAACCTTAATTCATATGTAAGGATCGACCGCAGAAATGTACCAATCAGAATGAAGTTTGATCATTATTGATTGAAATATTTTGAATGTTTTATATTCAGAAACAAGCTCTAGATATTGTTTGGGCTTTTTCATTAATTTCAATACCGTCATCATTAGGTCAATTAGGCCTCCCTAAGTACTTCCATACCAACCTGTTTGAAGCTTTAAGAAATAAATAAACCATCAGCTTAGGTATAAAGGTTAATCGCCAAAATTAGGACAATTTTGCGAATGGGCCGTAGAGCTTAAAACGTCTTCACAAGGTGCTTATAACTCACATATGTATTAGTCAGTGTGACTAAATCAAATGTAAGAGATATTATTTCTCCGTTTTAAGTATTTTATATTCATAGAACGTAAACAATAAAATTAACAGAAATGTCACATCAAGGAACGAAATACTCTTGGGATATGAAGTTGTGGGATCCACCCACGTACCCACATATCGCCGCCAAAGCAGTCCAACTAGGTACGACGGGTGCGGTCTCACACTACATGCATGGAGCACGAGAAGCGACGGCGGAACAGCGAACGACGGAATACCAAGCTCACCGGCGTCGGTCTCGTGGCACGTCTAGTCACCGGCGCACGGAGGCGCGCATATTTATAGTGTGCGAGCGAGCACGCTGTGCGTGCGAGGGAGATGGACTGCTGCCCCTTCACTAATCGGTTGGGGCGATTGTATAAATATAGGGACCTTTGGCAATAAATCATGAGTATCAATCTGAGCGTCGTGTTTAATTTACTTCTGTTGGCTACCACGTTACCTTGACCCCTACATCTGGTGACCCCGACGTGATCATCCGACGTGATCATCCGACGAAGATATATCCTCGCGCCGACGTGATCATCCGACGAGATATATCCTCGCGCCGACGTGATGGAGAAGCCCGAAGCAAACAATGAAACGAAGCTTGAACTCGACGTGGCCGCTGTTTCCATACAGTCCAGACTTCTACCTTTCTGGAGAGAAATTCCTCGAGCATGGTTCGTGCAATTCGAAGCCGTCGTCGACCCGCTGAAGACCTCAGATGATCAAAAATATCGCTACGTGTTGCAACAGCTACAGGCAACGGACCTCCAGCACCTCACGGACATTCTTTACAACCCACCCGCAACTGACAAATATAATACGTTGAAGAATCGCTTATTGACCGCGTACGAAGATTCGGACGTCAGAAACTTCCAGAAACTCACAAGTGGCTTGGAGTTGGGTGATCAAAAACCCACTCAGTTGCTGCGCAAGATGCGAGAGCTGGGCAGAGGAATGATTACGGACGGAGGACTGCGAATAGAGTGGCTGAAGCATCTACCCGCCCAGGTACGAGTTGTGCTCTCTGTCAACACTGAGTCATCGCTTGAGACAACTGTTTCTGTTTTGTCGATGACATTTTATTATATTCAAAGGACGAAGAGAGCCACAAAAATCTATTACGGCAAGTCCTAGAACGCCTCGACAACTACGGCATCACTTTAAAAATCGAAAAGTGCGAGTTTGGCAAAGAAGAAATAAATTTCCTCGGCTACAACGTGTCTGTAGATGGCATAAAACCTACCGATGAGCGTGTCAAGGCCATATCGAACTACCCGAAACCAAAGACGATCGCCGAGTTACGTCGTTTCCTGGGCATGATCAATTTCTACCGCAGCTGTTTGTCACATCAAGCGGAACTACAAACAGAGCTTAACAAATTTTTGCACAACAGAAAACGCAACGACAAGTGTCCGATAGAGTGGAACGCGCAAGCCGATGAAGCTTTCGAAAAGTGCCGACAAAGCATTTTGGAAGCCACGACCTTGGTGCATCCAGTCATCGGTGCCCCACTGGCCGTAATGACAGACGCATCTGACTGCAGCCTCGGTGCAGTTTTACAACAGAAAGTGTGTGGTGTCTGGAAGCCTCTCGCGTATTTTTCCAAGACGATGAGCGCAACACAACGACGTTACAGCGTCTATGATCGTGAGCTACTAGCTATATACACAGCGGTTAAACATTTCCGACGACTTATAGAAGGCTGCGAAGTAACCATATTCACCGATCATAAACCGCTAGTTCACGCGCTCAAACGACCTCCAAGCAGTTCCGACACGCCAAAGAGAGAGACACAGCTACACTTCATCAGCCAATTTTGTGGAAAAATAGAGTACGTACGTGGCGAGGAAAATGCAGTGGCAGACGCTTTGTCCCGCGTCGAAGAAATACAATGTCCTTCCCCCATTGATTACGAGAAGCTATCTCATCATCAGCGCAGCGATCAAGAACTAGAGGAACTCAGAAAGCAAACAAATTTGAACTTCAGTGACGTCACCGAGCCAGGAATCAGTCAACCAATCACATGCGAGATGTCCACTGGCAAGCCGCGACCATATCTGCCGCCAACGTATCGTTTTGTTGCATTCAAAGCACAACACGATTTGTGTCACCCGGGTGTCAGGGCCACACGGAAGCAGATCACTGAAACAATCGAGGACACAATAGAACATGGTTCCAGACAATCTAACCAGCCCTATGTCACCAGATCCGGGAGAGTGGTAAAACCAAATGTACGCTTCGCTTGAGGGGGAGTGATGTGGGATCCACCCACGTACCCACATATCGCCGCCAAAGCAGTCCAACTAGGTACGACGGGTGCGGTCTCACACTACATGCATGGAGCACGAGAAGCGACGGCGGAACAGCGAACGACGGAATACCAAGCTCACCGGCGTCGGTCTCGTGGCACGTCTAGTCACCGGCGCACGGAGGCGCGCATATTTATAGTGTGCGAGCGAGCACGCTGTGCGTGCGAGGGAGATGGACTGCTGCCCCTTCACTAATCGGTTGGGGCGATTGTATAAATATAGGGACCTTTGGCAATAAATCATGAGTATCAATCTGAGCGTCGTGTTTAATTTACTTCTGTTGGCTACCACGTTACCTTGACCCCTACAAAGTTATGAACTTATGTTTTTGTAAATTATTTTTCCTTCTACTTTATTTCGTACACATTTTCTTGCAATATTGTTATTTTTTTAATTTGACGTATTTCTTCCGTGATGTGCCTAGACGGTAACATACAGGCCGACATATCGTACGGCGGTACCAGAACTAGATAAACAATGTGAGGATGATTCATAGTGTACTAACAAGGGGGTAAGATGTGCGGTGTATGCGCTCAGCATTCATAATAATGACGCATGCGCATTCAGACGGCCCAGAGGTGATTTAACATAGCTACTGGTTATATTTACCAATATATAAACAAACTAGCATTGTAAGTGACCAAAATCAGATGAGATGTCTTGTGTATCAGTGTCGATCATATCAATATCGATATGGCGATAGGCTGTCACATTATGAGGCGGAATATAAATGGCGACAAGTTGCTCTAGTTGCGCCTCTACCTACTCCTTTGAGAATAAAAGGCGTGATTGTATGTATGCGCGTATGTTGTATGTAAGCTATTTAAAATCCGTGAGAACACAATGTTGAGCACCGCTGTGAATCTAGGCTATCGTAATCAGCGGTTATCTGAGCTAGATTACCGGGCCGATAGCGCGCGATAAGATACGTATCGAACACTATACTATATGGTACAAGTGGGTTCTGGCAGGTGCCGCCTGTATTTGTTTTATAGATAGACCGTGAGATGTGCTCGTTCGAAGGTTATTGTTGTAGAGTTTGTTGGGAAGATGGTTAATTAGTTTCAATATGTTTTGGAGCATGATGTTGTGGTGTGGTGTGGTGTGGTGTGGTGTGGTGGTGTACCTGTGTTGGCGCAGTTGCAGAGCAGCTGGTTGTGCGCGGC